>OU343223.1:147498369-147531009 GCA_910596185.1 Chrysanthemum makinoi | reverse complement strand
CCAAAGCGATGGAGGTTTGATCTAGTCTCAAGCCTATGGTAATCTATGTACTAGGATCGGTTAATGAGTGTTTATCTTCCATTTCCAATTTGATATATTTCATATACACCCGAGAGATGAGAGTATCCAAACACCACTTGTGAGGTGCTAGTATATAATTTCTGTGCTTGTTATGACTTTTGCGGGGCTTATACTTGTTGTGAATTGTTCTAAACCAATGCTTCTTGCCCCCTAACTTATAAATTAATTGGCCAAAAGCACATTTGCTTGAGGACAAGCAAATACCAAGTGTAGGGATATTTGATAAGGATTTAAAAGGTACACTTTTTAGGGGTCATTTAAGCCCTTAATCGACCACTTTTATATCCGTTACTGCTTAATTTCGTTCCTTTTTACTTTTTAGGTCTCTTGAAGGCAAAATGCTGGAATGACAGTTATTTGGACGACGCCGTCCCTATAATTGCGACGACTCAGAAGTGAAATTGCTACTTTGTACCTGACGGCGTCAGGATTTAAAGAGTAGGGTGTCACAACCACAACGTGACGCCCGTCACAAAGTTGACGTGGTCAAGACGAAACCCTAATGGCAGTGATCTGACGGCGTCACAATTAAAGAGTGACGCCGTCGCAGTTGTAACTCTATATATAGAATTCGAAGTTTCAGACTTTTGGAGGTAGAATTGTGGAGTAAAACCTAATAACGATTTTTGGCTGTCTTGGGCAGTATCTTAGGGTTCTCATACCCTATTTTACAACAGGAAAGTAATTTACTTCATTGATTTAATTATGTCTTCAATTGTATGTGTGTATGCTTGCATGTTCACCATGTCCGGCTAATTTACTTGTGTGTTTGCTTAGATCTATGAAACGTAGGTATTGAATATTGATTGGTTGTCTCTTATGTTAATGGTAATTGGCCTAGGATTGTAATAGGCCATCGTTGTGTATTTAATGCTTGAGTAATCTTTGTGAACATTAGTTTATAATCGCCTAGAGTTGTTGTAGGCTAAAAATCCATCGATAACCTTAGAGTTAGTTTATGAATCCTAGAGATTTTGTAGGCAATAACCTAAAGGTAGTCTCAAAGAGTTAGGAAAAAAGGCATACCCTACGAGCTTAGAAGACACAACGCGTTATGAATAAGGACGTGACAATTCAACCATCAATAGGAGATAACTAGGGAGTAATAGCATCTAGGTAAACACATCTTTAATCATCATACGAGCACACATCAATTAGACATAGACTACCCCTTAGCTTAGTTAATTAGAATAGATAATAGTAGAGTAATCGGTAGAAGTACCACTCCCAAATCCAATACCCCGAGATTCGTACCTTTCAATTTTCTAAAAAATATAAAAAAGATAAAAAAATAATCTTCCTCAACCCTAACCTTAGCGTAGTAATTTCTCACTAGCATTCCTATTCCCCTAGAGAACGATATCAATCCCGAGGCTTACCCTAATACTACACTACAACGATTAGGTTCACTGCCTAGGTGGTTGAAAAACTTGATCGAAGAAAAGGAAGTTTCCTTTGACCCCGAACGCACGGTGTACGCGTATCAAGTTTTTGGCACCGCTGCCGGGGAATAGAATAGCTAGTTATGAGTCTATCTCGTTTAGGTTCCCTTGCTTGATTCCTATCAAGTAAGCTTTTTTCTTATTTTTAGCTTCCTTGTAGTCTATCCCCCTTCTTCGTGACCTTTGTTAGTAACCCCATCACTTTTCATAATGGAAGGTGATAACCCACCAAACAACAACCTACCACTTGATCCAACTTTTTCCAACCAACTCCGAGCTCGTATTGTTAGTGAAATTGGAGAGCTTAAGAAATTGAATAGGATAACCCCATCACTTTTCAATCTTGGAAAAGAGAAGATTAACATTCAACAATGTTTCTCGTAGTGCTTCATCCTCGATCTGAATATCATCTAGCTCAATCTCTACATCTTCTGGCTCAAAATCATTTTCTTCTTCTATGTTGACGGGCTCAGAAGGTAAATCGTCAACGTAATCAATGTCTCCATAAGAATCATTATCGGAATCGGAGAACATCTCAACATGATCGTTCGAGATAACAAGAGAAGGCTCATCACAAATATCATTAACAACCTCGGACTCTCTTGGGATTGGGACAAGGACCTCAGCACTAGAGGATTACGTTTCTGGAATAGTGCTAAGAGGCTCGTCCCCCATTATGAGAGAGTCCTCAAAATCAACAATAGTAGGAAGGATAGATGGGATAACAATAGACTGAGAAAGTTGAGAGATAACGTATTTCAATGGAATAGTATATTTCCTCGTTTATAGCTCTTAGACATTTCATATTCTCCTCCGCTAACAATTCTTCCATACTCTTTCCTTCTGGGTTTTCATCTTTCTTGTTATCATATATAGCAAGTAGACTCTTCGCATTCTCCTCCACCAACAATTCTCCCATGCTCTTACCTTCTTTAACTTCCTCAATGGGAGTGGGATTGCCACTCGGAGGCATATATTCCTCATCAGAATCAGAATCGTCATCATAGTCGTAAACGAGAGGTTTCCAATATTGGGAACTCACTTTAGCGGCTTGTTCTTCAGCGAGTAATTCAAAGATAAGTTTTTGGATGAGGATCTTCTTCTTGAGCATGTTTATTAAAAAATTCTTCAAGTATATTAAGACATCTTTGGAGAATTTCTTGAGGAATTTGCGGAGGTTGTGGTTGAATCATTTGGTATTGTGGAGGTGGGTTATAAGGATAGTTGTAATTGTTACAAGGAACCTGCTCATAGACAAGCCAGTTCTGTGTTTGACAATCGGAATTAAGATGCGGACCTCCACAATACTCACAACAGTACGATTGTTGTGACGGATTTGGTGAATTATATGGATAAGGTTCATAGCCAAAGATTGTATTGTTAAATTGGGCTTGACATTGAAAACCTTGGTGAGGACCTCCACAAGAGTAAGTCTCTCTCTCATGGTACGGGGGATGGTTAAGGAAATCGGTTGTTTCATTGTAGGGATTTTGGACGTAGACAAACCCGTTTCCCGGATTCACATTGCTACAACCGGGGCAATTCCCACCAATTTGAGGTCCCCACACCATTGACAACGATAATAGTAAGACGAAGACATCGAGAAGAATTAAACGGATAAGAGGGTTAAGAGGAAAGAATTGACGGTTCAGAGGATAAAGACAAATGTTTTTGGGTTTTTATAAATAGAAAACATAAAAGGAAAACAAGTTTTGAAAAGGAAAATCTTTTTGGGTTTTTATATTTAAGAATATTTTTGGTAACCGTCCCGTCAACCGGTTCTCGGTAGCTCTCAAAAGTACGCGCAGCGTGGCGGGAAAGAAGGGTGGATCTTTCTTCAGTCTGCAATTTTTTGTCAAGACTTCCTTAAACTCCGTGTATAGGTTGTACTTTCAAGGTGAGCCGACGTAACAATTGACGTTTCGATTTCTTTTGTTGGTTTTTAATTTTTATGGTTTTGTAAACACTCTAGAAAGAATGTTTTGGTGTTTTTTATTTATTTATTTATTTATTTTTATTATTATTTTTTTGGTTTTTGAAAAAGAAATATTCACAAAACAAAACAATAACTTCACTCGGGGAAGGATCTTCAAATACACGCGAATCGAGACGAAATTGGAAACTCACTACATGCCCTCCCCGGCAGTGGCGCTATTTTGGTATTTTGATTTCGTAGTACAGATATTTTCTGAAGAAATACCAAGGCAATGTATTTCCCGGTCGTTCTCCCAAATGAAGGATGAATGGAGTTTATAACTCACGCCGCGTTTTAATGAAGTTTTTGAATGGGAAAATAGGGAGAATAATGGGATTCTACACTACGATAATGAAATATAAACTAAAAGAAACTAATTAAGCATATAAAACAATTACGTAAAGCATATTAAACCTAAAATGCAATCTAAGCCTAAAAACGCGACTACGGGGAATTTTAAAAACGCGATTTAAAACTAAATAACAGGGAATTAAGCTAATTTTACGAAACGTAAACTAATTTTAACTAATAAGAAATGCAATGTGACAAAAAGATACTTTTAAAACTTAAAACGTAAGAAAAATGTAAAAACGAGCGCGCTCGGGTAAAAACCCGAGCCTAAAACGTAAAGTACTTGAAAAATTAACCTTAGAAATGAAAATTTATTTTTCCTACAAAGAATACGACAAAAAATGATTTTAGGAAAAGGCGGAATATTTTTTTCGAGTTTTTATTTATTTATTATGATTTAAAAATTAAATTTAACTAAATAAGTTATAAAAAATATTAAAACTATTCAGAAAATTATGAAAAATTTATAGAAACTACTTTATGATAATGCTAACCTAAGAAAAATATAAAATCTGAAAAATCTGTATTAGATAAGCAGTTAAAAAGCAAACTAGTTTTAATAAGCTTAATAAAAAAAAAGCTTAAAAGAATAAAAGGTGGGATATGGAACGTGAAAGACCCAAGGGAAAAACTGGTTGTGATGTTGTGGTGTGGAGCGTGTGTGGAAGGCTGCTGACCCAGGTTCGAATCCTGGGCAGTACCCTTTTTGGTTATTTACTTTTTTGTTTTCTTTTTTCAATTTTTGACTTAATCTATCTTAACATTAAGCTATTTTAACTACGACTTAACTACAAATAAACACAAATAAGCATAAGAACAGCACATCGGGGACATAAGCAAGAAATGATTCAATAATGAAGACTAAACTAAACAGATTTTTTTCAATAAGCATAAGCTCCTAATAAGCTATAAGGAAACATAATAAACAAAAGAGGCTTTAAAGGGAAATCTAAATAAGCTAATGGGGAATCATTTAGGCTACTGAAACATACAGGAAAAAAAATTTAAGCTGGGGAAAAGCTGGAAACAGAAAGCAGATTAAAAAAAATAAGCAATCCTAAATACTCCTAACAAATTCTATAAGCTAACAGAAAGCTATCTAAGGGAAGATGAATGAAGGCATTCTAGAATCAGATCAAGCTTAGAAAAATGAAAACTGAAAACAAGAAGTGAACAAGCATATAAGCAGTACTCTAAATCCAATAAGCAGTTACTAAGTAGGATTGCTGTTATGAACTGCAGTCTAAGAGGGGTTATGGGGGAGATTCCAGGCCTAAATAAGCTATTGAAATAAGCTCTAAAAAGGGAATGAAAGCAACACTATATAAATCTATACTACTGATTACCCTAAGAAACAAAAATCAATCAAAAACATCAATAAAACAAGCGAAATGCAGCCTTGAAATCACCGATTTGGGCAGAAATAGGAAATTTGAGACAGTTTTGAGAAATTCTTAAAACACAAAGATGACTTGAAAAACTCAAAAACTTTAATTGGAAAAGCTCAAAAACCAGTTACTACTACCAATTAGCTCAGATTTAACACACAAAAATGATTTACACTTGAAAATCAAATGAAATCCAAACACTCCTTCAAAACACCAAATTGCAATTTAACTTCAAAATTTTGATGAAATTATGTCCTGAACTGAATTGGAATACTCAAACAAACATTAAAACTCAACTTATAACCATTTAAAACCAGAAATTAAACCTAAATTTATTTGACCTTCAACTTTGACTTTAGTTGACTTTAATTGACTTTGAAGAAAATGGATGAAATCAAAGCATAAATTCAGGTAAAGCTAATACTAAGCTTACCTGAGCTTATAAAAACAGTACTTAAAGCGTATAAATCAATACATGTAAGATTAAAGTAAGTAGAGACAATTAAAATGAAATTGAAATAAACAAAACTGAGATTATATTCAAAAACTGAAATTACATCTTAAACTTTAAAAGTTTACACTAATGAAAAACATTAAAATGACAAGTAAATTAAAGAGGTCAAAAATATTTCTAAAACATTAAAAATTGGAAAATCTGCTCTTGTGATGGAATGGGGCTTTTATAGCTAAAGAGGGAGCTTGGGAAGCTTCTGGGTTTTCAATTCTGGGCCATTGATCCTTTCATTGCATCATTTCTTCAAATCACAGCCGCAAGATCATCTCTATGACATGTCTTCTCCAATCAAATTGCTGGGTTTTGCCAACTGTCATTCCCTTGCACACAGATTGCCAACTTGGCAATTTATATGCTTAGTACAATGTTGGGGAGGGGCATGGTTAGGATTTCATGTGGAGAAGAAATGGAAACAGTGTTCCTGGCTTTAGGAGGGAAGGAGTAACACATGGTTTTTATTATTTAAGATATGTTTGACTTGTTGACCCTGGTTGGAAAGGATACGGGTTTGAAAGGGTTGCCCGGGTATAATACACTTTGACTTGGTTAAATATGGTGATGGGTATCCGGTTGTAGGATTGGGTATAATGATAAGGTGGGCTTGGGCTAGTAAAAAGGTGTTGGGGATTTATTTGTGTTTTCTTGTTTTGTATCCAAATAAAATACTAAGGATCATTTTTGTTTATTTTGTAAATCCAATGATTAAAGGTGTAATTTTGTGAAGTGTAAGGGTGATTATGGAAAATTGGTATAATGAGAGGTGTTAGGGTATGAAAAGTAAATATGGGTGAGTGAAGGGTAAAAATGGTAAAAATGGGTAAATGGAGGGTGCATTTTGTAATTTTGGATAAGTTGATGGTGAAAGGTGAACACTTCCAAAATAATTCTCGAGATCCGTAATTTGCACTTTTGAGCATCAAAATCCTATAAAATAGCATCCCGGCATCAGCTTCTGCTCTCTTCTCATTCCCGTGCTCGGTTTTTGTCTGATTTGCCTTTGTTTTGTGTGTTTTGTCATATCCGTACCTGCACATGCATAAACTCAAGAAACCAACAAATATTTGGCATTAATGGCTCGTTTTTGGTTATTTTGGGCCTGTTTTGGTTAAGAAAATATATGTATTTTTGCACATACCACTAATATTCTGGGATATAATCCTCTCCCAAATCAAAACCGTCTCCCCATACTCCTCGGGCTCTAAAACAATCTATGATGGTATCTTTGAACCTAGTGGGCTACCTATCTTAGGTGAATGTGGAGGTGGGCCAAAATCAAATGGCTGCCCAGGAGAATCAGGCTCAGGCAAAGGTAAGGGAGATTTTGGTCCTAGAGAATGTACTCTGCAATGGTAGAGTACCCCCTTCTGGGATATCCTCATCATCCTCCTCCTGAGGATCCTCATCCTCGTCTAGATACTCCTCCTCGATCTCATGCTCCTCCTCGCCCTCATCTTTAGAGGGAGAGTCCATGAGTCGGCGTCTCTGTGTGGGTGAATCCTGAGGTGGTACAATAGGGGATCTAGGTCTTCTAAGACATGGTGATGCTGGTGGTAATGACAGAAGAGAGTGGGCTGCTAGGTGAATAGGTGATGATGGTGGTCGCACGGACATGCGGGCAGTACTACGAGTAAGACTAGGAGTCTGGGCTCGTGCTAAGACCTGATGCAATGTGAGCTGCCTAGATGAGCTAGGGCGATCAAATGATGATGATGAACTAGAGTGACGGGCAATCACATAGGTATCACCCTGCGCAACAGTCATGAGAGTTAATGTTGGGGAAGTAGTAGCAGCAAGGACCTCCTCAGACACATCATAAGCTAGTGAAGGCATGGTCTGTGACAATGGCATATGGTAGGTATAAGTGTTTGAAAACAACTAGTTCTAATAAGCGCATCAACTCAACCAAAACATATATCACATAATGAAAGCTTTAAAATAGAGGTACCGCATTACTCAAAATATGCCTTTAAATAAAACACATAAGTTCTATTCTATCACATAATCCACGCATCATATAATCCCAAATCAAATCAATCATATAATTAAGCTCATAATCCCAAAATCACAACATATCAATAATCCAATCAAGTTCATAATATCTCGACAATCAAATCACGTTACCTCAAAATCAATAATCATATCTCAAAACATAAAATCTAAAATAATCAATTCACAATTCATAATATCTCATAGATCAAATTGCAGTTCATACCATACTCAAATAAGGAAGCTTCGGCTTGGCAGGTGGGCATGCGTTGGTCGAGGATCATTTTTTCTTAAAAAGTGGTTATAGTTTAGGTTTTATTAAATACCTAGTTCTCTATAACCTTGGCTCGATATACCAACTGTAACACCCCCAAATCTCGCACAAGGAAGACTTAATCAAGTTTTCGGGGCGTTACATGGATTGGTACATCACACAAGTATAGCAAACAAGATAGTCATCTATAACTCAAAAACCCATCCCAAATTTAATTATCCAAAACAATCATCCCAAAAAGTAAATATAAGGCCCAACATAATTTATAAAATAGGTCCCTATAATATTATCAGAGTTTGATTATGATCCTTCAACCATGCCTCCTTGCCAAGCTTCCACAGAACGCACTCCAAACATCACTTAAATACCTGAGAAAAGCATGCTAAAAGGTCAGCTAACGCTGGTGAGTTCATAGGTTTAAATTCAAGTTTAAAATAGTGGACCTGTAGGATTTTATTTGCTATGCGAGACCTAAGATAGATACACATCATCATACCAATCACATACCAATATCACAATTAACAATATCATCAATATCATATCCAACGTCATAGTAGGGCCCTAAACGACACTAGCCAGCGCAGTCGTAGCAAAGTCTAGAACAATTGCTACCCTGGACTAGGTCGAGGTAGAAGTCTATACTTAGCTAGGCAAGTGTCATAGCAATTAAGATTGCTACCCAAGACTAAGGCAACAACTATCACATATCTATCTAAACATTCAAGCACATAAGCAAATCAAAATAGTTTAAAAGGTCCAAAAGAGTAGCATGATTTCTCACACCAAATTAGTTAAAAAGATAGATAAAAGTGAGGCTATGAAACTCACCTCAAGCAAGCAACGCACAAACAAACACTAGTAAGAAGATAACAGCTAACACGACTCAACAACTACTGACTCAGCATAACCTATTAATATAAACCAATTTTAATAAATATTTTCCAAAATCAACGTTATCTACCCCAATGTATTCCTTTTCTTTATCTCCAAAAATGTCTTGTTTCACCGTTTAGTCCTAGGGTTTCGTATCGTCGTGTGTGTGTATCGACTCAACATGATATCATGAATGCACTCAAACAAACACAATGCAACTCAATGCAACACAATGAGACGTTTAAGCGATAAGCTCCATAGTCCAATAAGTTTCGGAATAAATAGTAGACCTTATTGAATTCGTCAACTCGATAAACCCAATTATTTATTCGTGTCACTTATTATCCCATAAACCGGTCGCATCCTAACGAGTCATAAGGATAATTCACCCATTAATAACGTTATCATACGTACCTAGCGGGCTCTTATTAGATTCGTCAACCTAATAAGTCCGCTATCCACGTGGATCGACGCTATTAATGTTAGGTCATCCGTAACCCATGCACAAGACGCAATTAGAATTAAATACTTGAAAATGGTATTAAATGCTCATAAATGGCACATTTCGATAAACGTGCACTCGAAACATTAAATACTTTTTAATTAGAAAACCTTTCCATTTTAAGTTGTTAATTCCCATTTAAAATAGTGAATGACAAGACAAGTCTTGTTATCGATGGTTTTAGTATGAAAATCATTTATTATTTATGTTTCACCATTTATTAATCATGTTTATATATATATATATATATATATATATATATATGTTTCGTCAAATCCAATATAAGTCTTAAATCGTTATTCGTTTCGAGTCCACAAGCACGAGTCATGACTTCTCGGCTTTTAATCAATCTATAGTCCAATATATACTAAAGTCCATGTTATGGCGTTGTCGGGGTCAACTATGACTAAAAAGTCAAAGTAACACCAACGTTGCACAAAGTTGACAATTTATAATATAGTCCAAGTGAATAATCACAATAGCGCAACTCATTCTCAAATCAACCCATATCAATCTCGCCATCCAAACAAACTACCAAATATACCCGTAACCAATGTTATGACCTTAATGGTCATGACACGGTCACGGTTAAGACCACGTGAACCAAACAAGCTCTAGAAGCTTTTCGGCTCCACGCGTCTCATCCAAACACCAACAACAACAACCAACAAGATACCACAACAACCCGACCCGGACCCTTGGTCCTTAGGGGTCACGTACGCCACACCCACGACCCATACGTTGGTCTTGTGGCTCGTACACCTTACCACACCTATCCAAACACTCCCAAATGGCTTCTACTACAACCAAACATAATCAATCAACCTCCAAACAACATCCAATCATCAAACCCATCAACTAATCTAAACCCATCATATGAAACTATGTCTAAAATGAAAAAACACAATAAAATGATACAACACACGATACCAAATCACTAGCTACATGTTTTATTAGTTGTAAATTAGTTTTAGACCTAAGTTTCACCAAAAAACCCATGTTGGTCGAGCCTTGTACGAGCCCTAAAGAGGTCGTACGTGGCTTTCCATGGCTCAAACAAGCTTGACCCATGTTCCTTTTACCTTTTCCAAACCCGATCTACAAGATTACTTGAAAACCGTAGAATCACAAATAGTTTTTGTCAGATTTGGAGGTGTTAATGAAGGCTTCTATAGGCGTTCTATATATGGATGGAAAGAGGAAAGAGAGATCTACAAAATGGTGGTGGTGGTGAGTGGTCACTCACCGAAAAAATGGCCAGAGATGGCGAGAAAGGTGGCGGCGTGGTGGTGGTTTATTTTAGGGTTAGGGTTTGTTTTAGGAGAGAGAGAGTGTAGAGAGAGAAAGTAGAGAGTGTGTGTGTTTTTAGTGAGAGAGTGAAAGTGGTAAAATGAGGGTGGATGGGAGTTTATATACTTGTACTTGGGGACTAAAAGTAAATAAAATTGGGGGAGGGGGCGCCGGCCATGGGGTATTTGGGGGGCCAAAATCGTGATTTTTCATAAACTATCCCGTTTATCCATTCCCGAGCTCATATATTGTCCTACGAGTGTCCAACGACGTTCCTTCGACATTCTATTGTGTTTATTTATGTTTTCCCACAAGTTTTGACTATTTATTTGTCAAGTTTCGAGTTACGGTTTAAAAGTTTCGTTATTTCTTGTTTTAGGATTTTATTGTGCTAAATCGAATAGTGCCTAACAAAAAGAGTTAAAACTCACACGATAACTCATACGATAATAAAATAAATCATAAAATCAATAAACGATATCAAATCAAGTCATGGTAGATTAAAATAGTTCTAAAGGCAAATAATCGGTTTAGTTTAGCGTAATGCGGTTACCTAAAATGGGCTCCCTAATTACCAGTTGTCACAGGAGCCACTGCTATATCACACTTGATCTCTTTGTGCTTTATCACTATCGCTAAGGTGAGTTCATAGCCTCCATTTTACTTATCTTTACAAACCCTGAGAGAGAGATACATGCTCTAAACTAGAACACAAGGTTTTTGCAACTGTTCACTACTTGATTATTGGTATTGCCTAAGTTATTAGCCGAAAGACCCCTGCATCATGAACCATTATTCACTTGCGAGTGAACGAAAATATCATGAATAGTACTATGGGGAGTAACGACCCCGTCTTGGTTATCGGAAATAACCAGGGCGCACCATATATGTTATTTTCTATGATAAGTTGTTGGTTTCAATTATCGTCTTTCTTGTGTTCAACTGATTAACAATAAACCTATGAATTCACTCAACATTATTATTGACCTTTTAAGCATGTTATCTCAGGTAATAATTGAAGAACATCTCTATGGCACAGAGTGGGCTTACAAGACCTTTTTATCGTGGTGTAAACATAAAGTTATCATTTTCTACAAACTCATGATCTATCTTTTGTGTACCATCGAAAACTATTTGGAAGTGTTTTGTAACAAACTATGAGTTTTTCTTGAATGATAACAACTTTTATTAAAACATCTCTTTTTGAGTCGATTTCTATGATTATTGACTGTGATCCTTGAAGTAACACCCAAATTATCCATCCACTGTTATGTTAATATTTTGGGGGTGTTACAAATATGCATTGCACGGGGAAGACAGTGACTGAATTACATGCAATGCTTGTAGACTTCGAGAACAGACTACCTAAGAAGGCACCTACACCTGCGGTACTAGCAATACAAGGTGGCAGGGTAAATAAGCCAAAACCGCAAGCAGATAAGAAGGGAAATGGAAAAGGAAAATGGAAACAATTTTTTGATCCCACCAGCTCCTAAGAAGAACCCTCCAAGGAAAAAGGAAAATCCTAAGAAGGATTCGGCTTACCACCACTGCAACACACCAGGCCATTGGAAGCGGAAGTATCCATTGTTGCTGAATGAGTTGCTTCAGAGTAAAAATAAGATGGTGACCAACACCTCAGGTATTTATGATACATGATGTGGTACTCACATCTATAATTCATCGCAGGGACTTAGAGGTGCAAAGAAGCTGACATGTAGAGAAAGATACTTGTACGTTGTCAATGGCAAGCGTGCAACAATTGAAGCCATAGGGACTTTTGATTTAGTGTTGCCTTCGAGCTTAATTCTTGAATTAAACAATTGTCATTATGCACCCTCCATTGTTAGGGGTGTTATTTCAGTTTCTTTGTTGAAAGATATTGGTTTTATGCACACTTTTACCAGTTATGGAATTTTAGTTTCTTTTAATAATATTTTTTATTTTAATGCAATTCCTATCAATGGTGTGTTTGAAATTGATATGGATGATTATGTGTCCAAAGGAAATAATTCGTTGTATAGCATTAGTAATAAGAAGAGTAAGTATAACTGGGACTCTTCTTATTTTTGGCTCTGTCGCCTTGCTCATATAGGAAAGAAATGCATGGTAAAGCTGCAACATGAAGGGCTTTTACAAAGTGTCGATGATGAATCATTTGACAAATGCGAGTCTTGCATATCTGGGAAGATGACAAGTAAACCTTTTTCACATCAAGTAGAAAGGGCTTCAGATCTACTTGGATTGATACACACTAATGTGTGTGGTCCACTTAGACATGTGTCAAAACGTGGTGATACCTACTTCTTAACCTTTACTGATGATTTCAGTTTTTATGGTTATGTTTATTTACTTAAACATAAACATGAAGTTTTTGAAACATTTAAGGTTTTCAAAAGTGAAGTAGAATTACAACTTGGTAAGAAGATTAAAGCTCTTGCATTCGATAGAGGTGGTGAATATATAAGCCAAGAGTTAAAAGATTACTTAGCTGAGTGTGGAATTGTCCAGCAACTCATATCTCCTTATACTCCATATCAAAATGGTGTATCTAAAAGGAGAAACCGTACTTTACTAGACATGGTACGATCGATGTTAAATATTACAACTCTTCCTTTAACTTTTTGGGATTATGCCCTTGAAACTGCTATTCACATTTTGAATATGGTTGCAACTAAGAAGGTTGTTAAGACTCCATATGAACTATGGACAGGAAAAGCTCCAAATTTTTTTTACTTAAAGGTTTGGGGTTGTGAGGCGTATGTTAAACGTGACTCACCAGATAAGCTCCAACAAAGATCTGTTAAGTGTATCTTTGTAGGATATCCTAAGGAAACTATGGGTTACTACTTCTACTACCCACCTGAGAACAAATCATTGTGGCTAGGTATGGAGACTTCCTTGAAAGGAATCTCATATCTCAAGAACTCAATGGGAGAGTATATGATCCGGAAGATGATCATGAAGATACAACACCTTCTGATGATACTAGCCAACTTCAAGAAGAGCCATAAAGCCTGGGTGCTCCTCTTGAAGTTGTTTCCATTCGTAGGTATGAAAGGACTATACGTACACCTGACCGTCTATGTGTTAACGTAGAGGTGGAGGAAAATATGGTTGGAGATCTTAATGAACCCCGCCAACTATAAGGTCGCCGTGGTGATCCCGAAAAGGAAAAATGGCAGATTGCTATGAATGGAGAAATGCAATCCATGAAAGAGAATGATGTATGGATTGAAGTTGACCTTCCTCCCAATGCTAAAGTCGTTGGAAGTAAGTGGATCTTCAAGAAGAAAACTGAAATGGATGGCAATGCACACACCTATAAGGCTTGTCTCTGTAGCTAAAGGTTTTACTCAAACCTATGGCGTAGATTACGAGGAGACATTCTCTCCAAAGAGCGCATATAAGAGCTATTAGGATTCTCATAGCTATAGCTGCACACTATGAATATGAGATTTGTTAGATGGATGTCAAAACCGCATTTCTAAATGGTCGTCTAGATGAAGACATCTATATGGCACAACCTGAGGGTTTGTGAATCCACAATTTCCTAACCGTGTATGCAAGCTTAAAAGGTCCATTTATGGACTAAAGCAAGCATCAAGGCAATGAAATAAAGGATTTTATGGAGAAATCAAAAGTTTTGGATTTACTCGTAATCTTTATGAGCCATGTGTATATCATAAAGCTAGTGGGAGTCATGTTACTTTCCTTATAATATATGTCGATGACATATTAATCATGGGAAATCATATACCAAGTTTAAATGAGGTGAAAGCCTATCTTGGTAAATGTTTCTTAATGAAGGATTTAGGGGAAGCAACATATATACTCGGAATCAAGATCTACAGGGATAGATCAAGGCGGTTAATTGGTTTAAGTCAAAGTGCTTACATTGACAAAATATTGAAGAGATTCAATATGTAAAATTCCAAGAAGGGATATTTTCCGATGCAAGCAAACCATGGCTTAAGTAGCGAAGCTCGTGCTTCAACACTGCATAGGTGGCACGCATGAAGAAAGTTCCTTATGCTTACCTGTAGGATCTATCATGTATGCGCGTGCGATGCACAAGACCCGATGTGGCATTTGCTCAAACCCGACTAATCGATATCAACAGTAATCCGGTGAACTTCACTGGACTACTGTTAAACATATTCTCAAGTACTTTAGGGCTACAAAATATATGCTCATAGATTATGGGGAAATCCAGAAGCAAACCGTGTGTTACAAGTTACGATGCATCCCGGAAGTGTGTCAAAGATGATATGAAGTCTCATACGAAGTTACATATTTGTCATCAATGGAGGCGCTGGATTGGAAGAGCAAGAAACAAACCACTCTTGCGATGTCTACTACGTAGTGAGTACATAGCGCCGGTCGCCATGGAAGCTTTTTGGATAAGGAAGTTTGTTACGGGCTTGAAGTTATGCCGCCGATTGAAAATCCTATTAAAGTATATTGGGATAAATCTGCTGGATTACTTTTGCCCATGAACCCAAGTCATGAAGGGCACTAGACACTATCCTAGACAATATCACTATGTTCGAGAACAAGTAGAGATAGGTGAAATTAAATTACTCAAAGTTCACACAAATGATAACCTAGCATATCCTTGATGAAGGCCTTACCTGGTGAAAAACTTAATCATTTATCTGATAATTTTGGACTTCGCTTAACTAGTAGTTTCATGCCTATATGTGACTAAGTATTTTAGATAAAAGGATATTGTAAATATTATTATTCAAATGAAAAAAAATAATTTTGTTATGTTTATTATTCATTTATTGTGATGTTATCCTATATTTGCATGTTTAAATCCTTGAATAACTTAAGTTATTCTAAATAGTCCGTTGTCGATCAATAACATGAGAATGGTATTGAATTAACATAAATCTGAGTATTAGTTAGAATATACTTGAAAGTATATTGATGTGTAGCATGACTAATTTCAGATGATATTCAATGGATTGAGTATAGGACTTATCCCAACCACATGATGGTACTTTATGGATCTTAGTCATTAAGTACATCATGAATATTTATCCTCTGACTTGAGATACTAGAGAAATGTCATGGATGTAGTGCATTTTTGTGAGGCAATCTAACGCTATACATAACTGGTAGTTATAAGGGTTGTTTTCAGAAGTGTTATGTAAATTTATGAATTCTGCAGTAGTCAAAACGGGACTTGTTTCCTTCAAATTTATTTTGAAGTTTAATATCTGTTGGGCCCCCTCGTAGGGTTGTCAAGATGTTTGCATGGCCATGCCCAAGGTCTTCGAATAAGTTCGTAAGAATTGGTAATCTTGATCAATCATATAAAATGAGAAACATAATAGTTAATTAAGAAATGAGTAAGATCCATATTCTTATTAACAAGGTATTATAAACAAAAGGATGAATATGATGATGAATCATCAAAACGGTTTTTCTCCAGAAAACCATACACAAGTTGTACTTGGGCATTACGTGGTTGCTAGACGCTAACCAATGTCATTACACGTTTTGTAAACATATCCAAGTGGGAGCTATTGGTTTTATGTATAAATTTATAAACGCGGTATGTCCGATTCCAACTCGTGACCACTGGATTGCACATATTACTTAATGAGAATTAAAGTTAAATAATTAATGTAAAATGATTACGATTAATTATTACTCAAAACCCGATAAACGATCGTTAAGTATTTAACGGGAAATGACTAATGACCGTTAAATGTGAAAGATAAGGACTAAAATGCAATTGGTTGGAAAAAAAGTTAGGGTTGCCCCTATGGGCTTGTCAGTGGTTGGCCAAAGGGGAGGGGAAGGCTTGACCCAAGCCTAAAACCTAACTTGTTCCCTAAGTGTCCTAAAACCTATATAAGCAAAGCTTAGTTTAGGGTTTTAGGTTAACTTTTGTGCACACATTTAACCTAATTGTTTTCTTCCTTTTCTTTTGCAAAAAAATGGCCAACCCCCCTCCTAGGGTGTTTGGTTTTGTTTTTCTAAAACAATGTTTTGTAGATCTAGCAATCTCTTTAATTCGTTTGTTAATTCGTGTGTACAAGAACGCTGGTGTAACACACTATTGTTACATCAATTGGTTTGAGTTATAAAACGGTAGGGGATAACTCGTTAAACTACTTTGTCACATTTATTGAAGAGATCTATCCAATTGCAAGAGGTATGTTACGCATTTACTTTTCAATTAATTATTGAAATTATATGAAGTATTCATGTGTGTACTATGTGGTGTCTTTGTTTATTATTTTGTATGTCAAGTCTAATAACCTCAACACGCATTGCTTTTATTGCAATAAAACCTCGTAAAAACCACATGTAAAACCTTTCAAACCTATTTCGCGTGATAAACACATAAAATTGCACGATTAGATTTATACTTCAACGATTTAGAATGAACATTACATGCTTTATGTAATAAACAATTAGATTTATACTTCAATGCTTTACGTTGAACATTACGTACGGAACAATTTTATACAAATTGTGTGTATCACACGTATCTAAACTCCTCGTATATATGTATTTGGATAAGTAAAAAAAATATAAGTAATGATTGATATAAGATATAATGGAGCGAAGCATATCAAAACTATATTATAATAATGTATAAAATAATAATTGATATACTTGAGGCCCAGGTGTTGCTAAGGCCCGCATCTTAGCCCATATCTGATCAAAGCTATCCAAAACTATCGATTTTTCCAGATAATCCCACTGCCTTCAGCTTTGGCTTCCGCAACAGTTTTGATCAAAACTCACTGTACATGCTAAACCAAACTCACTATTGCGGTAGTGGTAGCAAGATGATCAAAACTATCCGTAACCTTCTGATCTACAACCGGGGTATGAAGTTATGGGAGCATCTTGACGATCATCTTGACGAGAACTCCCACCGTCTTCTTCCATCTCTATCAGAATTACCGGAGCATCTTGACGAGAACTGGAACAAAGAATAAAGGAGGTAAGTACATGTTAGGCTTAAAGGCTTCATGCTATTATTAGGTTGGATTTAACTAGCCAGGAGATACTATATGTTTTAACCTTTTTTTTTGTTGTAAGATCTCATATTAACAAAGAGATTTGTTTTTTATTGTGTTTAGATGATGCTACCATGATATCAATTTTTGAGTAGGTATTGTTTTTTATTACGTTATTTTATTTAATTATTTTTTCGGTTGATTTAATTAGATGCTTATTTTCTGTGGTAGATTCGGCCCTTTGGACTCTCTCCACATTTCATGTTCGTCCAGAATTGTGTACGTACATCAACGACATCATAATTATAAGGCTATCAAGGTAATCAATTTTTATAAATTTCATGCCATAAGATTATTTCTTTCTCACGGTGGTTTTTTTTGTTTTTATTTTTTATTTTTTGGGCAAATGATTGAAAAAATTATAATACTTGCCACTATTTTATTTTGGGTAGCAAATAAGTTTTTTTGCTTTTGTGGGTACTCTTCTTTCAAATTCATCCTTTTTAGGGTAATATGTGACATTTTTGCCCTTCGGAAAAAAAAATTCTATTAGCTAAGAGGGGTAAAAATGTCCAAAAATTTCGAAAAATACCCTAAAAAGGATAAATTTAAAAGAAAATTACCCACAAAAGCAAAAAAATTTGTTCTCTACCCACAAAAAAAATGGTGGCAAGTATGATACTTTTTTCAATCATTTGCCCTTATTTTTTTATATCTTTTGGTTTTGTTAACTTGGTTATTAGGGAGGCGTTGGTGAAGATGGCGTTGAGGAAAGCGCAATTTGTTTTTAAGGTTATGGTGCGTAGGTATTGTGTTTATTGCATTTAATTTCAATTTCGAACTTATTTTAAGGCGTGTTTGGGATTGCTTATTCTTATTGATTATGCTTAGAATAAGCCCTTTTAACTGCCTAGGAAGGATTGCACGCATTTGCTTATTTTTTGTAGTCCACAACTCCACACGAACGGAAAAAAGATATGTGATACTATTATGTAAGTGTATGTGATATCCATTTAATTTGTTTCTATATTATCTGTAATAGCTGAAACCAATGCAACTAGGGACCTTGCCAAACAACATGACGCACTGAAGCATTTCAAAGAAGATCTATTCATTCATCTAGCAGAACTGCAACCAGAGATAGACCAGCTGTATTGGTATATTTTGATTATAATTTGTGGAAATTTATGTTAACGTTTGATGGATTGTTGTGTTGTGGTTAGGTTTTGGAGGGTGTGATCATGAAAAATCACATCACTTGACGTAAAGGAGCCAAATACTAAGCTACATGCGGGCAAAATGTTACATGTACCATTGTTAAAAAGGTAGTTACACTTTGTCCTCATTTTTGCACCATTCTTATTTTACTAAAATCTCAGATGAAAAGGTAACTTAGTGTTTATCGTAAGAAAATAAATTACTCAACATCTCAGATAATAATTCTTTTACACTTAAAACTTAGTAGGTGATAATCGTTTTACAAGAACAATTGCGTGTAATACGTAAAGCAGGCCACAATGTGACTTTTAGATATTTGTTATGCTGTTGCTTGCAATTTTGATATAGATTTATGTTTCACAAGCCTATGCTGTAACACGAGGCTGATGCTAATGCAACACCGGTTCAAGTAATGAACGATCGATGGTTGAAGCTTTACAGACCAGAGGACGATGAAAAGCGTATAATAAGATTACATCATTTTTAAACATAAGGGAATTCTGCTTTTGTTTACGGGAAGGTGGCTTTAAATAGTTGGTGCGTCTAACATTAGCATACAATTTTAATTGGTATAATTACTATCCGAACTTTTGAACAAATGATATGGGAGATTTGTTAAAAATACATTTTAGGCTTCTTTTTTGAATCAGCTCATGCATAAGGAAATGGGTTAAAATTGCCACCTCGAATTATTTGTTGTTGTGCAGATCGAAGAAGTGATAAATGCATATAAAGTGGGAATTGTCACTAACATCAGTGACCCGGGTGAAAATGATTTGCTTTCACAGAATGTAAGATCTCATTTCTATTTTAGTGTAATGTATATATGATTCTATACACTATATTTCTTAGAAACAATGGCAATACATGCGATATATATATATATATTGTTCCACATTAGAGGTCATGGTCGTCATGTTGGCATATGGGTAATGGCAAATGAGTTAAAACAGATTTTGCTCAAATTAACAGTTTTTTCCCAAGTTTAATTTAGTGGATGTTTTATATATAACTAGTTGGATACCCGTGCACAACGATAAATATAGTTATATAATAAATATAGTAAATAAATTGCTAACCCAACTCTCCTCGCAATTCCCTACCCGCTTAGTGAATTCATTTTACAATCCAAATGTATATGTGTTAGTTGTATGTCTTTGTTTGGGTTTTCCGTATCTTTCCCGTGACATCATTATTCCCCTCATATAAAAAGACTTTGACAATCTCTTACCCGTCAAACACTCTTCCAAAAGTAAATGATTTTGATACATCAAGTTTGTATTTATTGAAATAAAAGTTAAAGTTATAAAAATTTGAATCAAAATAAAATAAACCTACTAAAAATGTAAAAACTAAAAACTCATAAAAATATATCAAAATGGATGTTGAATTAAAGAGCACAAAATTTTAGAAAATATGGTGAAATTAGATCATAAAAAAATTAAACGAATTAAAAGATATTTAAATTTAAAAATAAAGGTGATTAATTAGTTAAGAAGTGACACGTGTCACCCCATTATTGGAGCTCTTTATTTTAGTTTGTTAGAGCTCCTCACTTTTTGTTATTTTTTAGTTAGAGAAGTGACACATGTGCTTAATGATTGGAGCTCCTTACCTTAATTTTTTGTGCAGTCCACAACTTAAATGTTTTATATAATACTAGATTATAATCCTATCTAGCAATTGAATGTATAATTAAGATTACAAAACGGACCTCTAAATTGCTGCTATGCAACACACAGTTATTATTTGCATTGCCTTATTTAACTTTAGTGATAGGCGCTTATTATTATTAATTATCTGTTAATTTGAGAATGATAGAAGTAGCTTCAAGTAAAAGCATTAGAGTTGCTTATTCACACTCTGTCAAAAGGTTTCTTATATTACATACATTATGACGGGTGAAGGTAATGGTGGTTAAATATTAGGACTTTGAAATAAAAATGTCATACACTACTTACTTTGGTCCAAATTTAGCGATAAGTCAACCGCTTAAAATCAACAAAGGAAATTAATAGACAAAAAAAAAAAAAAAAAGATCTAAACTTCCTCTAAAAGTGCTTATATGGATGTTGCATTTTTATTTAACACAACACAAAGTTTCAGCCTTAAAAGGTTTTTATTAAAAATACTTTTGTGTATCGCACATTTAGTTGTTTTATATCAAGTCATTTCTTTAGTTTGGTTCATTTAATATATAATACAACTGAATCAACCTGTATATGTCTCCACTTTTTTTTATTCATCTCCCATTCAATATGATTTTTCATTGCATATGTTAACAGATGTTGCCTATGGGTCAGATGGGTCAGTGTGGTAACACTGGCCTGGCTTTAAGAGGTGGAAATAGTTGTCCATCTGCCATTTGCTTAAGGTGCAATCAACTGGGCCATTGGCATGTCACTGTCCTGCTAACTGAAATTAAAGGTAAGGGTAAGTTTCATCATATTTTTGTGAATAGATTTTTAAATTATATAAATTGCATGTGCTAAATTATCATTATAAAAACTGCCTATTTTCCAGAAATTGTACTCAACTGGTAAAATTTCAGCCGGTCCGCCTGCTTAGATGCTGGGGTGTGTCTGAGAGGGCTTTCAAACACTCCAAAGTTGACTTACCGTCACATACATCTTTTCTAGAATTCTATCTTGAATTGTAACTTTACGATACACCAAATTATATCCTGAAAATCAGTTTCTCATTTTCAAAAGAAAACAATTTCCAATCAAGGTATACTATGCTATGACAGTTAACAAGAGTCAGGGGCAGTCCTTGAAAAAATAGGAGTTTACTTACCAGAGCCAATATTCGGGCACGACCAGCTATTTGTTGCATTGTCAAGAGCTACTTCGCCTGCAGGTCTGAAGATGATCGTTGCCGAAAATGACAAAAAGTCCAACAAAATTACTAAAAACATTGTCTACAGGGATTTACTAAACAAAATTAAAAGATTCCAGGTTTCATTTAACGTTGTCAGTAATGTTTTGTCTACTCATGTTCTAGGTGTCAACTTTGTCTTTGGGTCAAATGCTTTTGCCACATGTTTTATGAGATACATCCAAGGATTTTGGCAGTGGAATGATATGGGATGTAGACCGGTTTTGCAGGGACGTCCATTAAAAATTCCATGTACGGGTCCAACAAGGAAACACGGGCGACTGAATATTCAATAACAGGTACGTCTACTTTCGACATTTGTAGTTTCAGAACCTTTCGATACATTAGTGCATCTAACTGTTTGAAGAATGCTGTTGCCAGAGGTATTCACAAAGACGAATGTGCCAGCCAAAAAAGGAAGCTCGATTAGAGGAATTCAGGTTAGTTTTAAGCATCAACAAAGATCATTTTTACAGTTTTCACGTAACGTTATCATGAAACTTTGGTTTGTGAGAATGACATGGTAGTTGTATGCTCATTTCTAATTGGAATCTAATTTATCTGGCATTTAGTTCAATAGTTCTTACATGTGCAACTGTTGGCTGATATGGTGTTGATAATAATGAGTTCACAGTAGCCCTTTAAGGATTAAAGATTCAGCTTTTTTTCAATGATTTCAATTTTTTTTAATTACTTTTTTTATATTATTATTATTATATTATTAGTATTATATATTAGTATATATATATATATATATATATATATATATATATATATATATATAAATATATATATATATAAACATCACTTTATTATAAACTCATAGGATTTACAAGAAATTAGTGGAGAGCCGTGATACTAGTTGATCCCCCACTCCTCTAACTATAGCAAAGCTAATCCTACTAAGGATATGAATAGCAGCACGTGCCCCAATGTCTTGGTGATGTGCTTTCCGTGTGCAAGTTTTAAAAATTTATAAACACGCAATTATCCGGCTAGTATAAACACATACGAGCAAGTATACTCGTTCGCGATAGAAAAGGTGGGTAAGTCGAGATCGTCCCAAGAGATTTTGCTTTTGAATTTGGTTTTAAAAGATTGGTAACAAGAAAGCTTTGACAAGGCTCTCTCCAAAAATTATGGTTTTAATGAAAATCAATATTAAGAAACATATAGTTGTGTGTAGTCTATAGGCAATCATAGTAAATGTTCATGAAGGCTTGGTGTAAACTCTTGATGTGATGCACAAATCATAAGCAAATGATTTCCAACCCATGGTTTATGTTTTGTAAAATCATTTTAAGAACAATAACATATAGGTAATCCTTTCGGTCCTTATCCTAATGATTATCCTTTAGAAAATCCATTTGTTTGTAAAATGTTCTTATTAAACTCGTTCCTACGAATCTTTCGACCTTTCGTGATGAAAATGTTTCTAGTCTTGTTTCAATAAGTAAACATGGTGGTTGTCAATCACCATATCCCTATACTAGTTTGTCACTTAACTTTTGGAATAAAACACAAGAGAAATCCTTTCGGTCCTTTTTCTTAAAACATGTTTTACCGATAAATCAAACAAGACTAGTAGTTTTCCAACAAACTCATTTAAACAAGATCATATACATACATCACATATAAGAACACTAGTATGATTTCCTACATCCTTACACACAAGTATATTCAATAATAACTCCATGACAATCATAACAAAACACAAGCAAGTAAAAAGTAATTCAAATAATTCAAGAGAAAAGAAATTCATAACAAGTTCCATAGAATACCTAAGCTTTTGGATTACAAGAATTAGAATTTGTGGGTTATAGCAACCACAAGCCTCCAATCATCTAGCTTAACCGTATAACTCCGAATGATCAAACAATGGATGAGAATTCATCTTTCCAACCTCCGGGCGTTTTCACAGCAGTAACAAGACTTTTGGGATGAATAATAAGAGTTGGTAATAGCTTTGGTGTAAACTATTACACTTTGGGTTGTGTCACACCTAGACTACTAAGTCTAGGTTCATTATATAGCTAGAGAACCTTAACTATCTGTCTAAAAACATTCTCTACAAGTAAATAACAGGAAATGATCGGCCTCCAATGATTATGGGGAGTTAAGGCAACATTAAATTACAAAAGTTGTAACTCCAGTCTTGGCAACCGGATCGGTTTCAACGCCGACCGGATGGTTGCGTTTGTTCACTCGCCCACCGGATCGGTTATGGGCTCCAAGAACGGTTGGCCTTGTACCTCCAGTTTGACTTTTGTTGACTTTTCTTGATTTGCGCCTTTTTCTTTGTTTTCGCTGATGATTCCTAAGACGAAACTTGATCTTTACTTGCTATAGATACTTAAAAATCATTGCGCTTCCAAATCATTGAGTCCAACAGCTTCCTTACTTGATTTCCTTCCTCGGGAATTCTCCAAATGTGCATGAAATCTTCATTTCTTAATCTTTTGATAGCTACATTCACATACACAATACACATCTTTTGCACTTTGCAACATTATGAGTAAATATAGCCGATTATCATACACAAAACCAACAATAACGCTACTAAAAACTTGTTTATTTTGAGCGTTATCAAATTCCCCACACTTAAGTTCTACTCGCCCTCGAGTAGGTCTAACATTTGCAAAAGACGATTTCAATGGTCTTGATACCGTGGTTCTGAAAAATTTTAACAATCATCTTAAAATAAATAATTATTAATTTGCTTTTAATATATGAAAACTTTAAAATGAACCAAATACTTTAGATAACACAACTAAACACCTCACGAATGATTTTAAGAATTCACACAACACTCATATATTGGTGGGTATATGTAAATCACTCAATGCCTAGTCATGATCAATGCTTTTACCATAAGCTTGTACAAGTATCAAAACAAAGAAAATAAATTCATCAAAGAAGGCTTTTATTCGGGTTATAACTTTAAGGCTTCGGGTTTATAAATGGTATGGATAAGGCATGGGATGGTTTATGAAATTGGTGTTAAAAGAAAAAAAAAGTCAAGTCTAAACCTCCATGTTGCTAGCCATCATACAAACCACAATTCCGAAAATGATTATATTTTCCTCTTCTTCACATATCGATCTCCAAACATATGTAACTCAATTTAGCTCATTGCCTAATTAATATTCTTCATATAGCACATTGGCTATAACCATTTTTTTTATTTTTTTATTTTTTATTATTTTTTTTTGAATAAGTTCCCCCACACTTAGTGTAAGCATACACCACAAAAAATACAAACGAGAAAGACGTCTCCTTCATCTTTGTTGGAGAATGGTACGCAAAATAGACAAAGTGTAGCTTCTTCATAATCATCAAAAACAATCCAACACTACAAACAACTAGCAACAAACCAATAGATATGATATGGGTTGGCTAAGGTTTAAGGTGTAAAATAGTTTTGTATTTTTCTGGATTTAAACAAGAATGAAAAGATTGGCTCGAAGGGTGTAACTAAGGGTATCTAGTGCTAAAAATGAGCACAACCAAATGGGTCCATATAAGGTGGTTAACTAACCGATGTGGTTAGCAAAAATCATTAGATGTAAAATGGAAGGCCATTTGAGTTGAATCCTACGATGCCTCTTATCATTTGAACATATTTTTATCACTCGAGAGTGATATTTAACCGTAATGCATAACAAGTACAAGTTCTAGAATCGACATAATCACCGGCACACTCATAGCAAATATAAAACAAAAGATGTGTTTTATACAAAAAGAAACCTCACAATTATGTGGAAAAGGTTATAATGCGCGCTAGAAAATGCTATCGAATCCATAATGAATTACTTCCGTAATATGGTTAAAATCAAAAAATTTCAAAAACCTCATTTTACCATTGAAATACCCAAGTTGTTTTTTTAATATATCTTGATAACGTGTGAAAACAACTAGACAACCAAGGGCGATTTCTTGCTAATTACTTAAATCCAAAAACTTTACCTAAAAACTAAAAATAAGACTAAAAACTAAAAATTTTAAAATCCTATCATTTTTCCTATTTTCTTCCCTCCCTCATACTTAAGTTTTGCATTGTCCTCAATGTAATAAAATAAACTTCAAAGTAAAGAAAATGGGAAAAAGAAATAGTCAAAAGATACCACGGGATAGAATATGCAATATGTGTATTGGGTCATAAGCAAGCATGTGAGTTATCCAACTCCAAATATTGACCAACAATAAGCTTTCGTCACATCCATCCCGTAAACAAAACGCAAAACACGCACAATACACAAAACAAAACAAACAAACAATCCAAACGCTACTAAAAAATGAAAATAAACAAAGTATGATAATCATCCTAAAGAAATAGTTAAGAGATAGAGATAGAGATAATTTTGTTCGACACACAATAACCATTGTTTTTGAAACCATACATCAAGAATGATCCACGATCATTCATCATCTCATCATTCATCATCATCATCATCCTGTTCTCCTCGATCAAGATTCCTCCCTGCATCAACTTAGCTAGATCCTCCAACCTCGGGTAATCTACCATATGCGCACGGGTGCGGTTGGAAATGGTGCATAGCCAGATATGGAGTACGGATATGGTCGGGATAAGAGTGTAGGGGAAAGGATATGGTAGAACATTGGGTGGGTTGTAGGGTGGCAACTTGTAATTAGCTTCTCGAGCCATGTGTTGAAAGATCGAAATTGAATAATCATTGATGTAATTGTTCCTCAACATCATCGAGTCTCTCCAAACTTCCCTACACTCAATTTCATTCAAATGTTGGTTCCACTCTCCCCAACCTGATTCAAAACTACTAGACGTACCTGTTTGCACGTTTCCCATTGATACATTGCCCATTGGCACATTTCCTTGCTGATGTAGTGGTTGTTGTTGTTGTTGTTGTTGTTGTTGTGGTTCAATCCATGCTCCCAACATTTTCGTCCTCCTATTCAAAGCATTACCAAAACCGATTGCATTCCAAATCTCACTAATCTTTGGCTCTCCACACTTAGCCAACTCACTACTATTGTAATACCCAAGATTCCTTGCCAACCTCGTCACAAAATGGCTTCCACAAATGTTGCTATTACCTTTGATTCCCGGGGCTCTCCTAGACAAATACTCCGCTATGAGCCAAGCCGCATTTCCATCCTTAGTTTCTTCCAACAACATTATAACCCATAAGTCCGGCTTATGGCATTTGTCCCTGCTTCCAACTCTATGAAACGGCCCACATACTAGCAACTTGTGCAGCACTCTCATCAACGGATTCCTAATGGTTGCAGCATTCCTTCTAGTACAAGAAGGATCTCACACGCGATTTCAGTAAGCGGGGATACTAGGGTAATCTTTTTCAAACCTCCTAAGCCTCGAAAAATCGAGCTTTAGACAATCGATGCTTAATCTCATGGTTCATACAAGCCAAGAGCAACAACAAAATCCGGAAGTGTAGGTGTGATCCCTCACAAAGCCTAAACCAAACATAAACTTCTTCCATGATGTTTCGAACATTGACCTTTCTTTCAAAGTACATAGTCGAAAATAACTTCATACACCATTCACGATAAACCTCTTCATTTATGCTAAATGCTCTTTCCCATGATAAATCATCAAACGAATCCCCATCAACCAGATAGACATAAGACATCCGCATCACATATGACCAACTCATTTTCACACTCATATTCGGCAAACAAATCCCAATCAATCAACCTTGGAACCAAAACTGTCCTATTTTGCAACTTTGATAATCGTTCCCTGAAAGCATGTTTTTCCTCATTGGTGAGATCTTTGAACTTCAAGTTTGCATTCCCTTCAGCCTTCAAGCTATACGTCACCTTCCTCCTTGCATTCCTTTGGCAATACTTGGTAACAATCGGGTTTAGTGGAACCCGTGTCGAACATGAACAACCTACAACATTTCTTTGTAGAAATCATAAATATAAGTCAATATAAGAGTGTTAGAACAAACGATAAGCTTTATAGAAGCCTCTAAGGTCTAGTTCAAAATTTTGAAATTTTCCAAAACAGAACGTGGATCCGGATCGGTTCCACTCGCGACCTCACTCCAACCGTTCGGTTACGATACGCAACCGGATCGGTTACACAACCTGCAGAAGCCTTTGACCTTCCAATCCATTTCCCACTAGATTCTTCTAATTCCAATTCACTCCTAAACTGCATTCTAACGTCATCAATGGTTCCCACATCCTCAAATTGCTCTTAATCCGCATTTAAAACTTCCAATCATCACATGTTCATCTTGCTTAGAACTATCAATCTCAACTTCAATTCTCAATTACTTGTTCTAATCAACAATGTGGCATCCAAAATTCATTAAAAACGCATCATCTACCAACTAGGAATCATCAATTGCAACTTAATTTGATTCAATGGCACAACCTAATTAAATCCGAAAATTCAATCATCTAATACTCATTCCATGTTGAATCAATCACTACAATTCTTTTTGCAATGTATTCCTATATCAATTACCCACTTAATCCTAAAAGATTACAACTTAATTCGAATTCTATCAAAAACCCCCAAATTAGTGACCTAATTTGCAATTCAAATCAAATACTCTAATTAAACCTTATTTAAGTTAATTGATTGCAGATGCTTACTTGTTTAGGTGTCATGATGATCTTCTACAACTTTAACAATCTTCAAACAACTTCTAATGGTCAAATTTTGCGAAACCCAGATGGAGGATTAGTGTGTGTGTGTGTTTTTCTAGAAAAATTGAATTTCTGGTATTTATACTTGCATGCAACCGTTTCAGTCATGGATACAACCGTTTCGGTTTTCATTTTGGCAGAATTTTGCCTTTTTCACTTTACTTGGGCATTTTACCTTCCAAGCAACAATCGTTTACTCAAAAATCCGATTAAATATGCACACAACATTCATCCAACCATTTGCAAATTTCAACAACATCTAATCTCAAAAACTAAATCATCATACTTATAATCATAACATAAACTAAAACTCAAAATGAATTGATTAAATAACTTCAAATCAAAATAATAAGATAAATAAAAATCAAATGAAAAACAAAAATCCTAAGTGCATAAAATTAAAAGTTTCATCAAAAAGATGAAAATCAAGCAAACAATTGCTTGTTATTATTGTATTTGTGCTTCTCCTTATTACTCCTCAAAATAATCATGCCTTAAGATGTCCTCACTTTGAAATTTCCCGGTCAATTCAAGGTATGTTTCATGAGTTTTGAATTTCCTTACAAATCTTCTCCTATCCGGGCATAGTATATCAAATTGGACGTGCCATTCCCCGTCTCCATCCTCTCTTTTGTAAACCCTTGACCCCTCGGGTCCCCATTCCAAATTTTTAAGTTGTAGGTAGAGAACACAAGAAAGTGAGTTTCTTGTAAACAAGGATGTTCTTGAAGGGATTGTAGAATGCTTCCACCGCGAGTGCACGTTCCATCTCATCCTCAATATCAAAGTATGGTGGAGCTAGCGGTCCATACATAGGGTTTCCATAGACATCACGTCCAACTTCAAAACAAGTCAAGTCATCTTCCCCATCAAAGAGTTCTAAATCCTCCATGAATTCCAACACTTTTGCCGTAGGCTTGGGATAATAGGTTTGTTTTGAGATCCCATCATCGATTGTCATCGTACCCCTCCCCATATCTATGATTGCACCACATGTGCGTAGGAAAGGTCTTCCAAGTAGAAGAGGTAGACTCTTATCAACCGGTATGTCTAGGACTAGGAAATCGGCCAATTAAGGTTGATAACCAATTTGCACCCTTACGTTTTTCACCTCCCCATCGCCTTTTTGCTTGGGAATTGTCCTCCATGGTTAGTTTGGAGTGGTTTAGTTGTGGTTTACTTAGGCCCAACATTTAGAATAATGGATAGGGCATAACGTTGACGCTTGAACCCGTATCCGCCAAAGCAGACATTGGAGTGGTCCCGTTAACTTTAATAGGCAAAACGAAGTTACCCGGGTCACTCTCCTTACGTGGCATACCCCTAAACAAGATCCTATCTCTATCCTCTTCCTATAGATCTTTATCCTCTAACCTTGCTCTTGCTAACATAACCGCGTCTAGCTTCTTGCGGTATAGAACATAATCTTGTAGCACCTCAATTATCGGCTTTTTCTCATTGAGTTCGAGAAATTTTCCTTCAAGGTTTGCTAAGATAGCTTCTTTTTGGTCTTGGGTTAAAGGTTTGAAGGTGTTTGGTGAATTGGGTGGTGAAGATGTGTAATCATGGGTCTTGTTGGTGGATGTGGTAGTTACTTTATTGATGAGGTTTTCTTTCTATTAGCCTTCCCATCTCTTTACAATTTCCACATTCTCCTTCTCCATGTTAGCACATAACTCCACAAGCATTTCATTTACTCCCTTCTCCTCTTCCAAGTCGGTAATGTTGATTATCATTTCCCCTAAAGCAAAATTCACTTGACATTTGGTTGTCACAAGAAAATCTCGCCCAAATCATACGTCGGGCTCATCCGCGTTTCCTTCTTCCAAGACAACAAAATCCGCTTCGAAAATATGACCATGAATGTTAACCCGAAGATTCTTAACCATTTTTCTCCCGTAAGCTTCATAATCCAAACGAACGTGGCCAATTTGATCAAGAACTTTTTCCACAATATAATTTTCACCATAGGCCATGTTTAATGAGCATCCCAGACTCACCCCTTCAACACTACAAGGTGTACGAACCTCATAAGTGGTGAATCATACTCATTAGTGGTGCTTGCGTGAATATCACAACTCTACTCTTCTTAGGCACTTGAACTTTGTTCTCTCCCATTTCTTCCATACATTCCGAATCAATAGCCAACTCCTTCTTACTTTTTTCCAAAATATTCCCAATCTTCTCCAACGAGTTTCCGGTGTCCTTAAACATCTCATCCAAGTTACGTAGGTACTCAGAAATTCCGCTTAAACTATCCATAACAAACTGTCTAACAAAACAAAAATAAAACCAAAGACAAACATCCAAATCATTAGCGTTAGAGTTAGTAAAAATCAAAACAAACTACATAAACATATTCTAAACAAGTAAAGACACTAATTAAGACTAAAAACACAAGCTAAAACTCAAAATCGTAAAACTAGAAAAAAATTTACCGAGAGCTCCAACCGTTTCGGTTGACCCTCCAACCGATTCGGTTGGTGGTAATCTTCCAGACCAAAAACATCCAACCGACCGGTTGGAACGATTTTTCAATTTTTTATTTATTTTTTTTTTTAAACTGAAATTAATTACTTAAACCTATTAATTATAAATTAATTATACTTAAACTCTAAATAAATGTGTCTACTCATTATCCTTATTAATTAAAAATATTAATTATGCTAATTAACCAAAAACTACATTAACTAAATGAACTTAACTAATCATTAAAACTACTAAACCCATAAAAACTGAAAATTAACTAAGTTAATTACTGTAATAAAGACAAGATTAATTAAAAATTTAAATAAAACTAAAAATGACTTAATACCAAAAATCTAAAAATTACTAAAACAAGCATAAACAATCTATAAGACAATCTATAAAAATCAGAAATGACAAGAAATAAACTATAAACTATAACACAAAACAATAGAAAAACAAAAAACTAGAAAAATCAAAGATTAAAAATTTTCCGAGAGCACCAACCGTTTCGGTTGCTAGCGCAACCGATTCGGTTAGTCTCTAAAACCAATTTTTTTTTACTTATCAATATGAAATCTAATTTTAATATTACCAATTTTACAGAAACGAAACAAAATCAAAAATACTTAAATCCCCGGCAATGGCGCAAAAAACTTGATGGTGACGATGCCAAAATTATCATGCAAGCAAACAAACAATCTATCAATCAAACGAACAAAAAAGTGCAAAACAAGTCCCCGGCAGCGGCGCCAAAAACTTGATGTGCTTTCCGTGTGCAAGTTTTAAAAATTTATAAACACGAATTATCCGGCGATTACTATAAACACATATGAGCAAGTATACTCGTTGTGAGCAAAAAGAGATCGTCCCAAGAGATTTCGCTTATGAACTTGTTTTTAAAATATTGTTAACAAGAAAGCTTTGTCAAGGCTCTCTCCAAAAATTATGGTTCTAGTGAAAATCAATATTAAGAAACATATACTTGTGTGTAGTCTATAGGCAATCATAGTAAGTGTTCATGAAGGCTTGGTGTAAACTCTTGATGTGATGCACAAATCATAAGCAAATGATTTCAAACCCATGGTTTATGTTTTTAAAAATCACTTTAAGAACAATAACATATAGGTAATCCTTTCGGTCCTTATCCTAATGATTATCCTTTAGAAAATCCATTTGCTTGTAAAACATTCTTCGTTCTGAATCTTTTCGACCTCTCGTGATGAAAATGTTTCTAGTCTTGTTTCAATAAGTAAACATGGTGGATGTCAATCACCATATCCCCATACTAGTTTGTCACTTAACTTTTTGGAATACAACACAAGAGAAATCCTTTCGGTCCTTTTTCTTTAAACATGTTTTACCGACAAATCAAACAAGACTAGTAGTTTTCCAACAAACTCATTTAAACAAGATCATATACATGCATCACGTATAAGAACACTAGTATGATTTCCTACATCCTTACACACAAGTATATTCAATAATAACTCCATGACAATCATAACAAAACACAAGTAGTAACAAAGTAATTCAAATAATTCAAGAGAATAGAAATTCACAACAAGTTCCATAGAATACCTAAGCTTTTGGATTACAAGAATTAGAATTTGTGGATTATAGCAACCACACGCCTCCAATCGTCTAGCTTAACCGTATAACTTCGAATGATCAAAAAATGGATGAGAATTCGTCTCTCCAACCTCCTGGACGTTTTACAGCAGTACCAAGACTTTTGGGATGAATAATAA
>OU343223.1:147483325-147498269 GCA_910596185.1 Chrysanthemum makinoi | reverse complement strand
CGTAAGCACCTAGGAAAAACTATCCAAGAGGTCTTTTAAAGGGTTGTAACGTTAGGCTTACGGTAGGGAAACAAAGGGTTTGGTTGGATAGGCGATTTGGTGGTGGCAAGTCAAAAATCTTTATGTTATAAGCATGAGAAGAATGGTGTTGCTAAGCTAAGACTCGACACTCTAAACTCTAGATAACTTTGAAACAAACAAACATAAATTTAAAGATAGATGTAGGATGGTAGCCCGTATGTTTTTTTCATCTTTATTTTTTTTCTCTCAACACTCTTTTTTTTCGATTTTTTTTCATACACTTTTACTCTACCATCCTCTATGATAACATCAAAATAATAGGGATTTATAGGCACATCCCTACACTTGAGTTTTTATTACTCTAACACTAATTTGACCCGTATTGAAAAGATCAAAACACTTGGAGTACATTATTACGTAAATAAAGGGAATTTGAATTTAACGTTCCTTCCAGTCACTTCATAAAATTTAACTTTTCCCATGAGTCCCAATCGTCCCAAAACTGTGTACAAAGGATATGACTCGACTTAGCAACTTATGCAAGTAACTAGATAATTGAACTAAGGGCTTAGTATGATAACAATAATGCACTAAAAATGAGTGCATACAAGGTAGGCTAAGGCGATTTGGGTGTACATTTGGGGGTGGATTGTAAACAATGCTCTTCATTGATATTCTGAAAAACCGAAACATCACGAGAACCGCGAAAAGGATAGGCTCTGAGGGGTTAACCAGGGGTATCGTGTACTAAAGATGAGTACAACGCAAGGGTGTGGGGGAATTACTCAACCGATGTGGAAGAAGTAATTATAATATGGGTATCAAACAAGGGTTATCCTAATGCCTCTTATCATTTAGTTATTTCTAATTACACAAGTGTAGTCTCACTAGCGATCTCAGAATGCATCACAAAACAAGTTCTAGAATCTATTATACTACCGGTACACTCTCTAAGCATTAAAGGTGAATGCTTTAATTCCTACAAATCTAAGGGCGAACCTCACATTTTTGGGGTGGAATTTGAGTGGTAAAGGGTTGTGTGCTAGTCATATAATTTCCTATCCATGAGACGCTTTATTAAGACTAATGGCCCACTCCTACATGTCATGAAAAATTTTAAATTTGGTGCCAAAATTACCCTAACCGATATTTCTCATGGTTTATTACACAAATGATATTGGACAAGGCAAATAATCAAGGATAAGCATAGTTTCAAAGTTCCCGTTTTATTTTCCCTCCCTATACTTAAACTGAACATTGTCCCCAATGTTCCCCGAAAGTATCAAAGTTATGATAATGGAAGGTAATTAAAAACGAAAGAAACTAATACTCCCCTGATTAGCTCGGTAGGATCCGTGTAAAGTAGTGGTTAAATTCTTCTTCAAGAAGAGAGTATGCGTGAAAAGCTCCATCCAATCTTATGTATCTTCTTCTTGATAAATAAAACCTGCACACTTTAAGAAAGCAAATGAAACCTTAGCGTAAAATCGGCGGTAACACTATATATGACTCTACTATACTAGGATATAATGCTTGTGGAATGGATGTTTGCAGGTTTTCTGGAAAATTCTAAAAATTTATAAGTAGCACAGAAAACGAGAGAAAGTAAGATAAGTTGTTTCTGCTCCTCCTGACGCCGTCAGGAAGCGAGTCTGACGCCGTCAGGTTATCCTGACAGAAACTGGTCTGCTGCGTTTTTCTGGAAAAATTATATCTTTAGAATCTGGAAAAATTCCTGCAAAACATCCATTATGACTCGATACAAGCATTTGACTCTAACAAACACACATGTATTTTTTTTCAATAATCGTAATTCTCATGTTTACGTTCTCTTTGAAAACGTGTGTAATCTTCCCTACACTTATCCCTTTTGTAAAATACCTTTATATGTAATTAAGACGAGGTTAAAGACAAAATAAAGCATTTTCACAAATTCAAACATGAGAATAAACAATCAATAAAAAGATATATGACACACAAACAAGCAAACAATTAAGCATGGGTTGCCTCCCACGAAGCGCTTTTCTTTATTTATGAGTCTTGTAGCTAGACTCGAAGTCGTGCCCTCTACGTTCCCCTTATTTTAGAAGCCCATTCAATTTCCTTAACTCTTATCTCATCACGAATATACTCAGGGCCTAACTCTAGACAAGCGGTGTAGTAAACCTTGTTCTCCCAATCTACTTCAAAGGCCGGAATGTTGTCTACATCTAGATCGTCAATACCCTCAAACTTCTTATCTTTGTAGGGCATTATATACTTAACACATTCGCACCCGTTCGAGAACTTGGCTATTCCTTCCTCTTGATCATAAACCATCTTAGATTCCTCAATAAATGGTCTCCCAAGTATCACATCTCCTAAAAACCCATCAATGATGCCCTTAAAATTTTCCAAGATCATGAAATCACACCTATATGTGAAGTTACCTACGAAGACATGCAATCCTTAGACCCTCCCAACATAGTTACTCACTTTCCTAGGGTGCCTTATAGTCAATGTAAGTGTGATCCCTATATAAGTATCCAATCATGCACGGTATCTTAATGTTTTTAAGGTCACCACTTTTTATGCAAGGCTCGAAAGGTGGTCGCGGGAAGTTAACTACGTTATAGTGATAGGCGGTTTCCTTCCCATTAGGGTATGAATTGAAATACTCCCTAAGTTCCTCCTCCTCCTTACATCCTTCCATAACTTCTAATACCTTATAATCTCCTTCTTCTAACTCATCATTTGAATCACTTGAGTTCGAATTACTATCTAAAGTACTAGTAGATTCCCTAAGGGCTTCCTCAAGTGCACTTTCAATTATCCTATTCAATTTCTTAAGCTCTCCAATTTCACTAACAATACGAGCTCGGAGTTGGTTGGCAAAAGTTGGATCAAGTGGTAGATTGTTGTTTGGTGGGTTATCACCTTCCATGATGAAAAGAGATGGGGTTACTAACAAAGGTCACGAAGAAGGGGGATAGACTACGAGGAAGCTAAAAATGAGAAAAAAGCTTACTTGATAGGAATCAAGCAAGGGAACCTAAACGAGATAGACTCCTAACTAGCTATTTTATTCCCTGGCAGCAGCGCCAAAAAGTTGATACACCGCGTTCGGGGTCAAAAAAAACTTCCTTTTCTTCGAGCAAGTTTTTCAACCACCTAGGCAGTGAACCTAATCGTTGTAGTGTAGTATTAGGGTAAGCCTCGGGATTGATATCGTTCTCTAGGGAAATAGGAATGCTAGTGAGAAATTACTACGCTAAGGTTGGGGTTGAGGAAGATTATTTTTTTTTTATCTTTTTTATCTTTTTTATATTTTTTAGATATTTGAAAGGTACGAAGCTCGGGGTATTGGATTTGGGGGTGGTACTTCTACCGATTACTCTACTATTATCTATTCTAATTAACTAAGCTAAGGGGTAGTCTATGTCTAATTGATGTGTACTCGTATGATGATTAAAGATGTGTTTACCTAGATGTTATTACTCCCTAGTTATCTTCTATTGATGGTTGAATTGTCACGTCCTTATTCTTAACGCGTTGTGTCTTCTAAGGTCGTAGGGTATGCCTTTTTCCCTAACTCTTTGAGACTACCTTCAGGTTATTACCTACAAAATCTCTAGGATTAATAAACTAACTCTAAGGTTATCTTTGGATTTTTAGCCTACAACAACTCTAGGCGATTATAAACTAATGTTCACAAAGATTACTCAAGCATTAAAAACACAATGATGGCCTATTGCAATCCTAGGCCAATTACCATTAAGATAAGAGACAACCAATCAATATTCAATACCTAGGTTTCATAGATCTAAGCAAACACACAAGTAAATTAGCCAGACATGGTGAACATGCAAGCATACACACATACAATTGAAGACATAATTAAATCAATGAAGTAAATTACTTATCTTATTGTAAAATAGGGTATGAAAACCCTAAGATACTGCCCAAGACAACCAAAAATTGTTATTAGGGTTTACTCCACAATTCTACCTCCAAAAGTCTGAAAATTCGAATTCTATATATAGAGTTACAACTGCGACGGCGTCACTCTTTAATTGGAAGGCCGTCGGATTACCGCCATTAGGGTTTCGTCTTGACCACGTCAAATTTTTCTGGCGTCACGTTGTGGTTGTGACGCCGTCGGCTTCATCTTCTGACGCCGTCGGAATCTGAATCTAGGCCGTCTGAGTTGTGACGCCCTACTCTTTAAAGCCTGATGCCGTCAGATGCGTTTCCAGCAGCTTGAGTGTCTCGATCTTGACTTTGGCCATTTTCTTCATATATTCACGCCTTTTTGTCCAAATAAGTGTCATTCCAGCATTTTGCCTTCAAGAGACCTAAAAAGTGAAAAGGAACGAAATTAAGTAGTAACGGATATTAAAGTGGTCGATTAAGGGCTTAAATGACCCCTCAAAAGTGTACCTTTTAAATCCTTATCAGAGCAAAGCAATGAACGAGATTTCCGATAATCCGACAAATGATCCGATCATTGAGGATGCCGACTCATTTATCACTATTGATGACTTGATACCACCGGGTATTGAGGATGCCATACATGACCCCAAGTGGGATATATTGTTTCTTAGTGGATTGCTTGACTCCCCTCTCTCTGATGAGTCCACCATCACTTATCCCGATGATCCCACATGTGAAGATAAAGTTTTTAATCCCGGGATATTCATCATAGATGAGCTTTTTGTTACAAGTGTTGTCCGAGATAAGGATCCTATGATGGATGCCTTCACTACTGAGCTTTCACATCTTATTCCTTACCATGGACTCCCGTCTTCTTTGGAGTCGTCTCATTTCTATCCATCATCCCTTCGTCCTCCCGCTAAACCTCCGGATGATGGATCGTTATTTCATGTTATGACCAAGAGTATTTTGGGGGACGTTGTCCCATTTGTGCTTTTGCCCGACATGTCCCCCATCCAACCCACCCAGTCCCATTCCTTCGGGAATGCGGACACCATATTTGACCATGGTATCTTTACCGCTTGCTTCCCAAAGGACAAATGAATTCGGGGACGAGTCAGGCTAGCGACTCGGTGAAGAAAAATAGTAGCGCTTCGTGGGAGGCACCCCATGCTTATCCTCTATCTTCTTTCTATTTTCTCTAATAAGTGATGTGAAGGGGTTAGCCTCTTCGATTTCTCGTGTTTGGTTGTTTATGATGTTTTTTTCTAGGATTTCTCGATATGAAGACTCTCGTGCTCGATGTTTTTTCTTTTCTCCACTCGAGTTTCATGTTCGATGCTGATGGAAATCCAATATCCTAATCTTATCGACTAACGTTTATCTTCTAGCATACTTAATAAACGCCTTTAAACATTGAGGACAATGTTTCGTTTTAGTTTGGGGGGTAATCTTCGATTTGATTTGACCGCACTTGCTTGTTTTTTGCCTTACACTCTCGCAACCCCGTTTTTCCTTAGAAAATTGAAAACAATCGTGCAAAAATGTGAAAAACTTAAATTTTTTGTAAGCTTTTGCTAGTTTTATGATTGAAAAGTCTTTGCGAGTTTCTTAGAAGTTACTTTAAATATGCCTTTTCTTAAAAAGTCTTTGCTAATTGCTTAGACAAGAGGCTATAAAATGCGATTCTAGCTCACAAGGCCCAAAATTTGCAAGCTTCCCTAAGTGATTTTAAATATGCGAAGCTTTGAAAGGATTTTCTAGTTTCAAATGAGTGACTTTAAAAATGCGAGACTTGAGATTATTTGACGAAGCATTGGATAAATTAATATATGTTTTGACACCTTGTTGACTTTCCGCTGGTGAGAGTACGAATAGAATTCTGACTTGACCGGGCATGTTGAGACCTAGCTTGTTCCCTTAACCATAGATAATTAAATTATCGGCTAAGCATCCGCGGATCTCATTATTTGAGATTTTAAATTTGCAGAGATCGAGGAATGATAGAGTTACTTATGAGTTTAGATGCTAAGCGTTGAGTCGTTGGTTCTCTTTAGAGCCCATCGAAGGTACTTGTGGCTTTTTGCTCCCACAAAATTGTCTCACCCCATATTTTTCTAATAATAATTAAAGATGTTAGGTTTTGGCGATAGTTAGTTCTCTATCTTCTTTAGAGAATCCTTGCTTATAAGAGTTGGGTACTGATGAGTGCTTATTCACTCATCGTTTTTACCCACCTAAGACCACAAAAATGACCAAAAACACCCAAATATGATCAAAATATGTTACAAATATCCTCGGAGTGTTTTTTGTGTCTTACAGGTACAAAAGGATTGAAAACAGAGCGGAAACGAGCAAAATCGAGCCAAAATCAGAAAAGTGCTGAGAAGACGGTGCCGGGATGTGATTTTCTACGATCGTCGATCAATTGAAGACCCGGACGCGTTTTTGGAGTGAGAGTGGGAAAACAAACCTTAAAACCTAACCCGAAACCAAAATCACCAATTTACCCGTCCCCGATACCCAAATGACCAAAATCCCCTTTTAAACCCAAAAATCCAAATAAATCCCGATTTTACCCAAAACCCATTTTTGTAAAATCTCAAATTTTTCTTAAACCCAACTTTTAAAAACAAGAAAAAAAAACAAAACTCAAAAACCAAAAAAATACATTTTTACTTTAAAACTCTTTTTTACAAAATAAATCAAACCCCTTTACCCTTCCCTTATTTTTCCCCTAACCCTTTCTTCCTTCTCTTTTTATCCTAACACAGAAAACACTAAACTCCCAAACCCAAAAATGGCACCATGTTTTCCCCCCTTCTCCCCATCACTCTCACCCAGATGAGTCCAAGCAGAAGTCACATGCTTCCTTTTTGCACAGCCATGTTGGCAATCCCACACTGTTTCATTGGCCATCAAGAATCAAGGGCTATGATGTTTAAGCTTTGGACCAACCATATATCAATGGCTCAGAAGGACTTCAAAGAAGCACACCAAGCTCCATTACCTTCACTCTCTCACAGAAAAAGAACACAGAAACAAGACAAAAGGAGAAAAAGACTTTTTGTAATTTTGAGTATAAATAGAAATTAGGTGTGTTGTAAAAAAATTGTATAGAATTCCAGAGTTCTAGTCCTCAATTTATTTTCTGCAATTTACATTTAATGTATTGTCTTTAATTTAAGTTTTAATTTAAGCTCATTTTAATTATCAGTTTGTATTTTTTAGAAAGGTATCCTTGAATCTGTTTTTCCATTACCATTATCAAGGTTGTTTCAGTGTTGAGAGAAGTTTTTTTAAGCTTCTTTGAGCTTTTGTAGGAGTGCAAAAATTCTTGTTCTTATCAAGTTTTAAGAGTCTCAACCCATTTTTAAAGCTGCTTCAAACTGAGTGTTTGGAATAGAGTTGATTGTGGGTCGAATTCGTGTTTTGACCCATGTTGGGTTTTAGTTTAGTCAAAGTAAGTGATGTTTAAGAGATTACATGCATTTTCAGTTTGCTAAATAGACTTGAGATAAGTTTTCAAAAATCAATCTTATTTGTCAAAATAGCCTAACTGTCATACTTTAAGCTTGATTTTAGATAAGGTAGAACTAGATTTAGGACGTGAGTTTGGTTCTACAATAAGTTAGATGTATGAATAGTATATTTCTTTGCTTAATGTGTATTTTGGAAGTCAGGTTGTAGCTTATTTATAAGCTGCAAAGTTGCCCCCTTATTCCCTTTTGGATGCTGTCATAGTTGCATAATAGCCCGAACAGCCCTTAGTTTTTGATTTTTCATTTCTTCATTTTTAGTCCTTATGATCTGAAAATTGGTATGATTGATCTTAGGTTGCTTGTCTAGTTGGTGGTATTTTTTTTTTAATTTTGTGATTTTGTTTTCACAGCGTTTCACAAGCTCAAAAACACCCCCTGGTGCCCTGTGCTGCTGAACTACAACAACAACTCTGCTTTTTCTTTCTTTCTTTTCTTAGCTTATTAATGCTTCATCTGCTTATATCTGTCCCCTTTAGCTTATTTAGGATCTCCCCTAGATGCCTTGCCTTATTTCCCTTTAGTATAGCTTAAGTTAGCTTATTTGTAGCTTTTAGGATTTCAAAATTTCCTTAGTATAAGCTTTTAATATAAACTGCTCATTATCTCCCTTTTTACTGAGCTTATTAGTTAGATAAAAAAAAATTGTAGTTTTGAAAATTGTTCCTTTTCATGTTTTTAATACGATTGCAAAAGAAAATTTGAAAAAAAAAGTTGAAAAAGGGGAGTTAGAGGGATTCGAACTCTGGAACTGTTGGTCTGCTGCACACGAACATACACCCCACACCTCCACTACCAACATGCCCTTGGGTCTTTTTGTCTTTAATTTTGCACCTTAATTATATATAACCAGTTTTTTAGTTTTTAGCTTATTAACCTTTTTGCTTATTTAACAGCTTATTTCAATAATCACTAGTGTAGTTTTTTATTTTTTAGATTCCTTGTTATTCAAAGTATTTTTTGTGGTTTTTGCAGAATTTTCTTAAAATGTTTAGTATTTTTAATAATTAATTTAGTTTAAATTAGTTTTTAATTCGTAGAAAATAAAATAAAAGTCAAAAAAATTGCCGGCTTTTTTCTAAAATTATTTTTAGTCATTTAGAATGTAGGAAAATTGTTTTCACACTCGTAGGACTTAAATTGCATCTTTTTCACTTTCGGGGCTCGGTGTGTTCCCGATTTTTAGCGTTTTTGCATTTTAGCACCCTAGGATGTAGTTTAGCGTTGTTTTATTGTTTCTTAGGCTTAGTAGTAGTTTATTTAGAGTTTACTTTGTTTTACGTACTTTATTTTCATCCCCGTTCTTTAATTTGTAGATTAGCGTAATCAAAAATCGTAAATTCCTTTAACCAATTCAAGTCCTAATCACGAAACTCAATGACACCGTCAATTTCACACCTCGTTGGGACCGCGACCGGAAATCACTTCCCGGTATCACACTTATCACATACGTGAGTTATTGCACGTTAACCCCTTTCCTAAAAGGTTGATTTGTCGAATCTCGTGTTAATTTGATACTTTGATATTTGTGTTTATTTACACCATTCACAAACAACGAAATCAAATTTTGGTGCCGCTGCCGGGGAGGTGTGTTGCGACAATATCGTGAAATTTTTGCGATTAATGACTTGAAGAACCTTTTTGAAACTGTAGACCTTGATAGATCTTGAGCACTCGCAGATCGTTAGTATTACTTATGTAATCACAAGCAAACTAATAGACAATCTCTACGACTTATATTCTTTAGCGGAAAATCAAATATAAGCACAAACACAATAACTAAGAACACGTTGATCCTCTATGGATCTTTATATTACTAAAACTTTGTTTTTCAATTCCTTACATTAATCATACTATTGTGTTCCTTTTATAGGCAAGGAACCCTAACTTGTTTCCTAAGAAACGTATAATCATAAAACTAAATAAGATATACATTATCACTTACTAATAAAGCTCATGCATATCCTAACTAACTATATAAAACACGGAATAACTATTTCCGCAGAAACAAACTACGTAATATACTACTTCAGCAGATTCTGTTCTTCAGACATGAACTTCAGAGAATCTCTCAGCAGAAGCAGCAGAATTCTAACTCAGCAGAATTCCCAACAATCCTCCCCTAAACTGGAATTTGACTTGGTTAAGTTCCAGTTTCTTGATAGATCTTCAACGCTTCAAAGGATTGTATACGAACATCAGCAACAAAAACACCAAACAATGACACCTCGATGATGACAAAACTTGAAAGTTCCAGGTCTTTGCAGCAACAAATGACATAATGTACATCAAAACATTTTAGTTTCATACTATTCTCATCACATCCAGGTGTGTTAACTCTTGTGAGAGGTGAATCATTGAAAATAATGGATTTGATATCTCTTTACTAATAGCCATCACTACTGGAGTAGCCAAATGTTTAAGTTCGAAAACTATGGTACACTGATAACCATCTGATTTATTAGCAAACCAGCAACCATATAAACGGATTTGAAATGTCTTTACCTGTAGCCGTTTGCTCAGGACTAGTCAATTCTTAGAATTGGTGAACTGATGACCAAATATGGTATTCCACTGCCTTTACCACAAGCCATATACATGTGGGCTAGTCAATTCTTGGATTCCAAAAAGGAATAAACCATGGTGAATTGATGACCATACAACACTCAGCAATTAAGCATGGGTGGTTGCATACCCTATGATTTTGAGCAAATCATTACAGCTATCAACAGATTTGATGTGTCTTTACCAAAGCTGTACCCTTTGGACTAGCCAACTCTTTGACATACACAAGGTATATCGGGTGAGTTAATAACCATCAAGAATATACAACAAACCTGCAAGAAAAGTTAGTTAAACAAAGAATATACATAGGTTTTTTTTTTTTTTTTTTTTTTTTTTAACTAAAAAGCAAACAAATAAACAAAGATAACAAATAGTACAAACCATACAAATTACCACAATCAAGATGAGGTTCTATGTTGCATAAGCTGATTCTTAATAATTCCAACACGTTGTTCAGCATGCAACTTATCATTCCCAATTGGATCTGGAGGAACCTCCAATTTCTGGATAAGAATTCTTTCCATAAGCCTCATAGACAAGGGATAAGTTCTCTCAGCAAACATACAGACAGTAATTCCACCCTTTGTCTCCACCACATGCACACGAGGCAGAGGATAAAATCGCCAAGACTCAACGTGCCACATATGAGAGTTCTTCCAAATAAAATGTCCTTTACCATTGGGAGATTGAGAATCAAACAGAACATGAAGATCTCCCAATAAGAATATCCCAGAACCCTGTGGTGCATGATAATGGTAATGCTTAGTGACAAGGGTATACAGAGTAAGCAAATCTGCCATATCTACCAAATGCAATATCTCCTTCAAAAAGTTGAACTGCATAGTGGATTGATCCAATCGATGAATGATGTTAAGCTCATTATCTTTCAAAGACCAACTAATCAACACATCATGAGATCCCTCAGGAAAATCAGCAGCAGATCCTTCTTTGATAAAGGTTGACTCAGCAGCCGTTAGATCCACAGGAATATGCTTGCGAGATGACTGAATCCTAGCTGATCTCACAGATCTCCTTAGAGAAGAGAATCTTCGTTTAGCCATCCTCTCAGGGATATAGATGTCCAAAGATGGATCATCTTCAGATTCTTCATGAGCTTCTCTAGAAACACCACCACGTAATGCAATCATTCTGTCAAGCACCTTTCTCGCCTGTTTAGATTTGACAGCTATTGTTTCAGCTCCCTTAACCATATTACCTCCTTCTGTATCAACAGATGCCACAAATGGAGTTGAAACTAGCACATCAGGTGTCTCAGAATAAACCACAGAAGGTTCAGCAGAAGAAACCTTGTCAGTTGAACTAGTAACTTCAGTAGTTGCTTCAGTAGTTGCTTCAGCAGAAACAATAGAAGGTTCAGCAGAAGAAACCCTGGGAGGTGAATGAATAGCTTCAGTAGTGGCTTGAGTAACCACAGGAGACATCACCTTAGGTGGAATATCATCAAAATTCTCCACAATCTCAACAAACTTAGGTCTTTTGGCCTTTGGAGCAACTGTATTTCCAGCAATCCTTTTCAAATTGGAAGGTGTTGAAGAAGATGAAGAAAACTTCATGATCTGATTATACTTGCGAATCAGAACATGATCAGGCAAAGCCAAGACTTGCTTCATTCTTAAACCTGAGTTATACACCGAGGAACTCTGATTTTTCACCACCATTCTCATATTGGCTTTCTTCTGAGCTTCAGTTGGTGGTTTCTCTCTCTTAGCTTTGTTCTTTTGAGCAGTTATGGCTTTCTTCTTTGCAGCTGCTTCTTCCTTTCTTTGTTGTCCACGAGCCACCATTTGAGCCACAAAATTTTCACTATCAAAATCTGCACCCAAAATACTCTGGCAAGTGTAGGATTAGAAATAGCTTGCTGAGTATAAGCATCCCAGTGTGCATCAGGCATCTGAGTAGCCATTGCATCCAATTCTTTTCGTCTCTCAGGAGGCAATTTAGAAATAGACTCAGCTTCAATCTGTTTAGCCAATTCATCATTTTTCTTCAAATTGGCACAATCAGCTAACAGTCTGTCTTGTGCTAACCTTTCCTGTTCACTAACCAGAGCTGGACCAAGCTCATTGTCAACCATTAATCCTTTCTCTTTATCAGTACATTCAAAAACAACATCAGCTGAAGGAGTATCACTAAAAGGAACTTTAGAAGATTCATCCAGATGTGCATCAGAAGAAACATGTTGAGATAAATCTTCAACAGGTGTTGAAAATACGTCAGCTTCTGAATTCAAATTAAAATTTCTTCCAGCAAGGAAAACTTCAGAAGTAACTGCTGAAGGTATAGAATCGGGTTGTGCTTGCACAGATGAAGCTTGACCAACTTCAACAGCAACATCCATCATAGGAGTATCAACAACAATATGTTCTTCAGTAGTAGAAACATCCTCACTTTGCAATGTATCCTTGCTCAAAGATTGCTTTCTCCTCCTTCTAGTAAACAAAATTGGCTCCTTTTGCTGTACAGATGTAGCAACCATTGGAGTAGAAACATTAGATTGTCGAGCCACATTAGCCAACATATCAAGTGACTTAAACTGAGCGTCCACTTCCTCCTCATCAGAAGAAACATCCAATCTCCTTTTTCTACTATGACCCAGTTGTACTTCCAATTCCTGAACCTTCCTTTTCAATTCTACAATCTCACCACCAAGATTTGATTTAGTCTCTGCAAGCTCCTGCTTGAGATTAGTAACTTCAGCTACATACCTGTTCACTAAAGCATACAAAGATGTAAGTGTAATAGGGTCCTCAGCTCCACCAACAGATTGCTCTGTGGTAATGGGAGCATCATTGGGCCTTTCAGAAGAAATATCAACATGCTCAAAGAATGGAACACTATCATCAACTGAATCTCTAACAGGACTAGGAGTGGTCAACCTATTAATCTCAGTCTCAACCTCATCATGAGGAACCTGCGTAGGTGGTGGACTAGAACTAGGTCTAGGTGAAGGTGTGGGTGAAGGTTGGTCAGGAGAAACAAGAGGTGCTTCAGCAGCATTAGAAGGGCCTTCATCCATTGTAACTGATGGATTCCCATCAGCAGCAACATTAGTAGAAGGTGGAGAACCAACAACATTCCCCTCATCAGCAGACTCAGTGCCTTGAGGCAACATAGCTGCTAGCAAAGGATGATGTACCCCCTCATACTTAGTTCTCATTGAAGCAAATAGTTTAGAAGTTAAAACTCCTATGGGACAAAAAGCTTGGGCTTGTGTGGTAATGTCTAAAATCATCTGAAGAAACCTAGGGTACATCAAAAACTTATGCTTTTTCCTATCTATATTTTCAACCATATTATCAAAAATAAACTTAGAAAAATTATAAGTCAAACCCTGAGAAAGACAAACAATACCACATCCAAGCTGCGTAGAAAATTGGTCCCATCCTCCTGATTTATTGCTTATACACTGAAGCAATGTGTGAACCAAAACCTCCACATCGGACATAACTTATTTTTAACCACATATCGGTCCTTGTACCCTGATATCCAAAAGCTCTTAACCGACAAGAATATCCACCTCATTAGAATGATAAACCCCCATTCTCATCGTCCAAACGAAGCTTTCTTCTAATCAACTCCTCTGACACAATATACTCTGTTCCGTCAACCATAGCTACTATCTCTGTATCACTCCTCTTTTCGTGATTACCCAAAATTGTGTAACCAATGATTCATAAACCACTGCCGGAGAATGCGTTAAAGCATAATGAATCTTTGATCTCTTCAAGAATTCCACCATTGGCTTATACAGATCATCACCTTTTGCTTCTCCCAGAAACGCAACTTTGTTATGATCCTTTTTCAATTGAAGCGCCATGACTGAAATTGTTATTTAGGGTTATGATTCTTGCAAATGAAAGTATTGTGAACTTAAGTGAAGAGGGAATTTTTTAATTTGAAGCAAAGATATGCGTGTAATGGGTTGGTAGAAGTTACCCAAAATATAGTCAAAAATACCGGAACTTACGTTGACCATATCTTATGTGTATTTTAACTTTAACCAAGAGGTAACCCTTCAGCAGAAACACAGTCAATCTGCTGAAGTAATACACTTCAGCAAAAACAACTCAAGATAAAAGATTATCCTCAGTAAATATCTAGAGCGTTACTGTGCCACCAAACTCACATTAAATTACATTAAACCTCGAATCCGTCTATATAATGATCCCAATGCACACTTCACATACATCATTTATCCCCAATTCTCATCACAACACCCTAATTTCATCACAAACCACAATCAACCACAATCAACCATGAATACCAAACCTGAGGTTATTGATCCAACCTCTTCACCATCATCATCATCATCTAGTGATGATACTAACCTTTGGCGACTTTATATTCCTCCACAAACATCACGACCAAGAAAATCACTCTTTCTCCCTTCTTCTGAAGATGATAGTGTGGTGGATCCAAGTGAGTCTTCAGATGACTCTGAGGAACCCACTACTGAGATAACTTCTTACTCCCAACCTCCAGCACCTCCACCTAAACAGGTGGTGTTCACTCTTCCTGCGCCATGGTCTGGTGCTTCATCTCATATCGTAAAGGGGAAGGGTAAAAGGAAGATGGATTGATTGCTTTTTGGTGAAACCAGCAGATGAAGCACAAAGGACACAGTCATATCACACATCCATCTGCTGTATTCATCTTCATCATCTTCGGTTTCCTTAATCCATCCTTCCTATTTTGATCCTTAGCTCATCATACTGGTCATGCATATCCAGCAGTCGGAATAGATGATATGAGCTAGTAGATGATAGGAACTTAGTATAGGTTCAGTAGATCATGTATAGTTATGAATCTTGTATTTCCTTTTGAAGTTGATTGTATGCAATGTAAGCTGTAAGCTGTAAGTTGTAACTTGTAAGCTGTAAGCTGTA
>OU343223.1:147380701-147483225 GCA_910596185.1 Chrysanthemum makinoi | reverse complement strand
GAAACTCAGCGGTTTGGGAAGCTTGTATCATTATCTCAAAGTTTTAGTGTTTTAAGTTTTTTTCATCCTAGAGGTCTCGATCACGGAGAAAAAAATATAGGTTAAGTATGGTACTTGTATCCAAAATATTGTTTAAGGGTGGTTTTCGGCAAAGTTTAAGTGACGTATTTTATAGTTACAACTCAAGCTTGACAAATGGTTTGACATTTTGGAAAATATGTTTGGCGAACTTACTTTTACTAGAAGACATCATGTTATAAAAAGTACTCCGTCATTGTTAAAAACGACCCTCAACATGGTCCCTCGTTGCCGTAGTAAGTGTCTAATAGAAATATATTAGTTTTTCTTATATAATAAAGTTACGGCAACTTTGTTAAATCGCGTGTAATTTAATCGTTACAAGTCCGTTTTCTACGTTTTCATATGTCCTCGGATAAACAATAATATATACTAATATATTTTTGATAAGTCGACACATTTTATAACGCTTAAGACTCATTTTGACTCGTAAAAAGTCGAGATTACATGCTGAATTTTCTGAAACAAATATTTTTCGTCAACCAAAAATAGCATAACTTCTTCGTTATAACTCCGTTTTAATCAGTTCAAGCGGCCACGTTTTCGTTTTAAAGTGTATTTTCTAAATATCTAGGCCAAAAATTTTTATCTACTGTCGAGATTTCCATATTTTCAAAATATGGACAGACCCTTATGTAAACTTGTTAGAAATGAGTTTTCTCGCGTAAACCTATTCTAACCACTTCAAAACAACTCCGAAGCTATTCAAATCCTACCATACACCTTCTTAGGGTGTCATGAGTTCCTAGACATCACCAAGAGTGATATGTTACAAGGGATAATTTATAGGATGATTATAACTAATAATATGTAATAAAAACATTAAAAGTGGTATAAATTCATATGTAACATGCATGTTTTCTCAAATATGATGTAATGAATATAAAATAAATATGAATTATGAAAATGAATATGAGATGCTTACTAGTTAACTTGATGAGGTTTATGAACAAAGGATTTTTCCTAATCACCCAAGGTTTTATTACAACTTACATTCAAGAGTGTAACTAGAGTGTATAAAACTTGACTTGAAAATTTTTGGTGATCACCTTCTTGAATTCTATAGTGGCGGTTCAATGGGAGAAGAGAAAGAGAAGAGTTTGATTTTACACCTTGAGATATTTGCATCTATGTGTTATGTGTAGTATAATATTAAAAGTAAGCAAGTGTAATTGTACACATAAGATATTTTGTACAAAAAAAATGTGTCATCCTTGTGTGTCGACAAGGGCATTACAAAGCAAGTCTTAGTGTATTTTTTAATTAGGTGTTTAAATGTAGGGTAAATGTGTAGTTGGTTAGGAATTATTAGTAACTTGTATATATATTTAAGCATTTAAGGTAGCGTTAATAAAATAAATTTTAACGGATCACAATAAAATGTATTAAAGTCATAAAAATTATAAAAATACATTTCTTACAAGAATTGAGTGAATAATTATTTATCAGGTTGAATTTACGAAAAACCGTCGAAAATATATAAATATAATAATTTATATACGAAATAAATTGAAAACATCGGGTAAATTAATAATATAATTTTTATAGTCTTAAAATAAGTATAAAAATATATTAGGATTATTTTTGGAAGTGTCGGATCAAATGTTCAAAATAATTGATTACGCAATAGCGTTTATTTAATAGGAAAGCGTTTAATGAAAATGCAAATCCAAGCATGACTGAAATGATGATAATGCTAATGATATGTAGTACTTGCGAATGTCATATGAAATGTCCTTGATGATATCATGAATTCATAGCTAAACCATTAAGGTTCGCAATTTGATACTAAATAGCGTAGTTTACGATAAATGATGAAATAGTGAAACTTTTAAAGTTGTAAAATGACCTGAAATTACGAGTTGTCACAGAAACGAGATTAACTGATTGATGAAAAGAGATTTGAAAAACAATCGTGTATTGCTCAATTGAAAGTGTTTTTCAATACAACGAAGGTTTTATGGAAAATCAATTATCAATCATAAATACCCTTTTAATTTTGAACCATTAATACACAGTCGATGTGCTAGGTATCCGTCAATCCATAACCTGAACCAGGATTGATTCAAAAGATTGAGTCGCTCCATTGTTTCTGTTCAGTTGTCACATGGTTTATCTATTGGATAGATCTCACATGCCACCTACTAGGAGCTTGTTTGATGTTGGCTCCAGAAGGCTTTCCATCTTCATAGTGAATATGCTTGCATATCACTCAGATGTTCTGGCAATACCACAAGGATAATGCGTAGGACTCATAAGATATAATCTCTCTTTCCACATTGTGTGAAACATAGAGTCTTCATTGAAAGTGTCCTAAATAGATTTATATGATGATCTCGAGGCTCTAGACTCAATTGTGCATATTTGGTTCCTATGTCGGAGACTAGGGAGAGGGTCTCATTTTTCAATATCAACAATCTCTAAAAGAAAGTCGATAGATCATGTTGGTTCCCGGTGAGATTGAAACAAGCCCTTTTAAGAGGAACTTGAGTGGTTTGGAAAGTTTAGTGCAGTGCGTCACTGGGTCCATGACGTCTTGTCTTCAATACCAGTGTTACCTTAGTAACCACCAGTAGCATATGAATTGAACCCGGTTTCTACCCTACGGTTGAATAAATGGAGGGCTATTTCTTTTCACCCTTTTTCTCATTAAATTATTTTCATTCTTCAACCCCTTCAGTGCTTACCGAGACTTCATTACTAGAACCTTGTTGGGTTTATTCCAGTACTAGCTCTATCTCAGTCCGCACTCTTCCCATATCTCACTTTTCTCCTTTTTTCAATATACCTAAGGACTCTACACTATCTAGTGGATTGTCCCTGGGTAGTTCCCTCCGGTTCTGGCGGATCATGGGAAAAATACCTATCCTTATCATCCTTATATCACCATACATAAAATAAAGTTGGTCGGTCTATTTGGTATTGTTCATCTGCCATTGGAACCAATTGAAAACCATTTGAAAATCAATCCAGATACTTGTGATATATTATCAAAGCATTTTGTACCTGAATTGTTTTTGATATTTTTAGAACAAGATCTCCCCCTCAACATGTGCATCAAGTATTTGAAATCGCTTTGCACATGGAGGTAAGAGACAGACAAAAAAACTTCTTTGATTATCATTTTCTAAAAAAACTTCTTTCATAAGCTTGCTCCCCCTCAATATGTGCCTTAAGGTTTGAAAGTGTTTTGCACATACTAGAGGGAACATGCATAATGATCACGATTCAAATCGTTGTGGTTTAAGATGAATGCTCCCCCTCGACATGTGCATGGAAAAATTGAAATCGTTTGGCACATGTGGGAAGGAGAACTTGTACATCCTTATAAAACCATTTACCGATTTATCAGTTTAAATCCAATTTAAATCACAAATTCTCCCCCGATCACAATTATCAAATCATTTGAGATTTGTGATCTCTGTAGATTTAAATTGATTTTGAAAGCTTTTAAGGAGAATTGTGACTTGATTATGAAAACATTTTCACTGATAAGGATCATATTTTGAGACTTTAAACTCCATTGATTAAACATGCATGAATATCTTTTGAAAACAATTGAATGACAAATAACCTTTTGATTTAATTGAAATCATTCTCCCCCTCAATCAATGACATAGATTGTTGATTGAGAGATAGATATTTTGACAAATAAGTCCAGATGATTATCAAAAATAGAGTCCGAGTTATTTTATAAATCAATTAGTTTTCATTAGATAGTAGATAAATATTTATAGAATCAGAGCATGAGATTTGAAAACATGATAAAGCATGGCTCTGTTCTTTCTTTGAAAGGTGGGTTACTGTCTGAGATGACAATAAACCAATATTTTTCTCCATCTCGTTTTTTTTTTTTTTTTAAAGATTCGAACTTCATCTAGAGACCCGTGCCATTCTTTGAGTGGCAACTCAAAGTCCGTAGATGTTATCGAACCGATAAGAAAAACATGATAAATAGACAATGTTTTTTTTTTTTTTTTTTTTTGAAGATTTTCAAGATTTTCTGATTTTTATGGATTTTGAAAAGTTTTGTATTTTTCTATTTTCGTTTTGTTGGTTATATATTTTTGTATTATTTTTTTTTTATTTATTTTTTTTAAGATATATACAAAGAATAGATAGAGTCGAACACCTTTACTCCTCGACGTCTTCCTGAAGACGTTTGAGCGTTTCTGGTTGAAGGCTCTTTAAGCCTAGTCGTGGAAGAATGAACTCAAAGCGTTCTCGAGAAAGAGCTTTGGTGAAGATGTCTGCTAGTTGATATTCAGACCTCACGAAGTATAATTCAACCACACCTTTTTCAACTTGTTCCCTGATGAAGTGATGTCGAATGTCGATGTGATTTGCTCTAGAATGTTGAACATTGTTGCAGCAGAGAGCAATGGCACTTTTGTTATCACAATACATAGGAACTTTGATGAATACAAAGCCATAGTCAGATAATTGGGATCTCATCCATAAGATTTGAGCACAACAAGATGACATGGCTATGTATTCAGCCTCTGTAGAGGATATGGAAGTGCTCATTTGTTTCTTTGAAGACCAGCTTACAAGCTTATCACCTAAAAATTGAGCACCACCTGACGTACTTCGACGAGTATCTTGACATCCTGCATGGTCAGCATCTGCAAAGGCCGTTAGTGACATTTCGAAGTCCTTCAGATACCAAAGTCCCATGTTAATGGTTCCCTGGAGATACCGAAAGACCCGTTTAACTGCGTCAAGGTGCTTTTTGGTAGGCTTAGCCTGGTATCTAGCACACATGCATACAACGAACAAAATGTCTGGTCTACTGGCTGTGAGATACATCAGGGATCCAATCATACTTCGATATTTCGTTTGATCTACTATGATCCCTGAGTGGTCCTCATCCAGTTTTGTACGCTCCACCATAGGAGTGTCAACAGGGTCACTGGAGGTAAATCCAAATTTCTTTAAGATTTCATTAGCATATTTTGATTGATTTATGAAAATGCCTCCGGGACTTTGTGAAATTTGTAATCCCAAGAAAAATGACATTTGTCCCATCATTGACATTTGAAATTTGGATCCCATTTCCATAGAAAAACGGTCACATTCATTTGGGTCAGTCGAGGCAAAAATAATATCATCAACATAAATTTGAACGTGAATTAAATGTTTGCTGACTTTCTGGTGAACAATGTTGGATCAACTGCTCCTTTGCTGAATCCGATGGATAGAAGAAATTTTGATAGCGTATTATACCATGCCCTTGGAGCTTGTTTCAAACCGTAAAGGACCTTTTCGCGATAGACATGAGTAGGATGCTCTGGATTCACAAAACCTTCTGGATGGCTGACGAATACCACTTCTTTAAGATCTCCATTAAGAAAGGCGGTTTTCACATCCATCTGATAAACTACCATGTTTTTGCTAGCAGCATTAGCCAAGAAGATTCTGATGGCTTTGATACGTGCAACAGGAGCAAAGGATTCCTCAAATTCGATAAATTCTTCCTGACGATAACCTTTTGCCACTAATCGTGCCTTATTTTTCAGAACATCACCGTGCTCATCAAGCTTCACTTTGAAGATCCACTTGAGAGCAATGATCATTGCACAATCAGGAGCAGGTACTAATTCCCATACATCTAGACGATCAAACTCATGAATTTCTTCTTGCATTGCATTAAACCAGCTGTCCTCAGACATTGCAGTTTTAACATCTTTTGGTTCGATCTTAGAGAGTACTGAGTTGAAGAAGCACCATAAGGCATCAGTAGCTAATTGTTTTCGAGTGGATACTGGACGAGAAGGATTCCCAATGATGTTATCCAATGGATGGTCATGTGTCCATTTTCTAAGATGTTCGTGTGGTTGTTGTTGAAGGACTGATGTAGCAGAGTTTATATCCCCTGAAGAAGATGGTTCAGGTGTTGGTTCAAGGGCAAAGATGTTTTCAAATGGAACATCTTCGGGAGTAGCAAAGGGATTAACTTCATCATTGGTGCCAGAGACCATTCCATGATGTACATTCGATGATTGATGATTTGTTGATGAGACAAAATGAGCAGCAGCAGGCGCTTCTTGGCTTAATGACATTGAAACTGAAGAGTTGACTTCATTTACCGGGATAGGAGCAGCCTCTGTTGTTGGAACTGATAGATCAGTGGCACTTGGCTCATAATGTTCATCAAACATTGGATCAAATAGTTTCTTTAAATCATCTTCAGATGGAGGTACATATGGAGTTGCTGGAGAGGATTTGGTACAAGGGATGACCCAATGGGACGGTTTGAAGTGCGGGTCCAGAACTGGATTGTTCAGGAGCCATTTGCCCGGACAGCTCATCGAACGTAACGTGAATAGTTTCCATGATATCTCGAGTTCTTTTGTTGTAGATTCGGTAACCCTTCTTGTTTGGTGCATAACCTACAAAAACTCCAATGTCTGCTTTAGCTCTTAATTTACCTAAATCTTGACCGTTATTTGTTGGATAGCACAAAGCACCAAACACACGAAGATAGGATAAATCAGGTTTTCGTTTATGGACAAGTTCATATGGAGTTTTGTCATGAGAGGTGTGAATGAGGGAACGATTTTGGGTGTAGCAAGCAGTGGCAATGGCTTCAGCCCATAGAAACATTGGAACCTTTGAGTAAATAAGCATTGTTCTTGCAACTTCCACAAGAGTTCGATTTCGTCTTTCAACTACACCGTTCTGTTGAGGAGTTCGTGGAATACTTCTTTGATGACTGATTCCAATACTTTCATAAAATTGACTTAAGTCTAGGTTAACGAACTCTGTGCCATTGTCAGTTCGAACAATTCTAACCGTGTTGTTAAGACGAACCTGAAGTTGCTTGATAAGTTTGATGATGACAGCTGGAGTTTCATCCTTAGTCCTCAAAAACTTTACCCAAGTAAATCTAGAGTAGTCATCAACAACGACTAAAATATATTTCTTCCCATTAATCGATTGCACTCTCATTGGTCCGCACAGATCCATATGAAGGGTATGAAGAACTTCCATTACAGAGTTTGTGGGTTTTGGTTTGTGGGCATATTTTGTGCTTTTTCCCAATTGACAAGCTGAGCAAAGATGATATTTCTCATATTTTAATCTGGGTAAGCCTCTGGCAAGGTTATTAATGGTGCCGAAGTTCAAGTGATTGAGACGACGATGCCATAACCATGACTTTGTTTTCGAGGCCTTTGACAACAAGCAAATTGGAGAAGACTTCATCATGTCTTCGATAGAGATGGTGTATAGATTTGAACCACGAGTTCCTCTTAATAATTCCACACCATCAAGTTCTGTAACGAAACAAGTATGTTTTCTAAAAGCTACTTCAAGATCGGAATCACAGAATTGACCAACAGAAAACAAGTTATGACCAAGTCCTTCCACATAATATACGCGGGAAATTACACTATCTCCGACCACATAATCACCATATCCCATAATAGCTCCAAAATGGTCATTTCTGAATCTAACAGTTCCAATAAATTTACTCACGAAGTTCATGAGCGACGGTCACCAGTCTATATGCTTTGAACAGCCTGAGTCCAAACACAGAGGACGATTTGTACGACCTGCATTTGAACACAGACAAGAATGGATAACTGGATAATTTGGAATCCCATGAACGATTGGGTTCCTTTTGGTTAGTACACATTATTGGAGCACCTACATCAGTAATAGGAGATATGACCTCATTAGTATTGGTTGCAATACTAGTAGTGACAGTGGACCTGTGTGAGGTGTGTCCACTTCTTAAAGGTATGATTCTACCAGTGGGCTTCCATTTCTTAGAAGGCATGGATCTAGGCAACTTAGGGCAAGATTCATTCAATTTGAATTTTCTGCCAGTAGGTTTCCATTGATAACCCATATTGCTAAATTTTCTTCTTGTAGGCTTCCAACAGTTGCTAACCTTTTTCTTTTTAGGCTTCCAGATCTCCTTAACATGTCTAGCATTTTTTATATTCTTGACTGGAGTATTATCAACATTAATCACCTCATTCTCAGAACATTTATGATTAAGACCAGAAATCAAACATTCATTACATGTTTTGCAAAAGGCAGTAGAATTCGAATTAATTACAGTACGCTTATAGCTAATACTAGAATCAACACGATTCATTTTATTCAGCTCAAACTTATTCTTCCTAGGGTGTTCTTCTACTAGCTTTTCTTCAACACTTTTGGCTGGCAAGATCCTATTTCGCATTGTATTGCCTGAAGGCTTTGACCCGCTAACCTTAGTATTGCCGATTACTCCTGTAGAAGGAACAACAGGAATATTAGTTGGTGAAACTACACTGTGCCTTGGTGGTCTAGAAGTGCTGGGTTCTGAAGTTTTGTGAGGCACATTAACAGTCACATTCTTATCCTTAGGCATAGAACTGGGTGCTACTATTCTATCTCGCCTATTGCTAAATTTCGGACATGTGACAATTATGTACTCTAAGAGTTCTTGAGATCATTTGGCATCCATGCAAGCATAGGCAATAGTACTATCAAGAGGTTTTTCTAATCTTTCATCTTCAACAATCTCACGAAGACCCTTTAAACTTTCCTTAAGAGATGAGAGATATGCTTTATGTGCAAGTTCATTATTCCTAATGGGCGGGGGAATATATAACATATCAATAGCATACTTATCACAATCAGAGACTTTAGGAACAGACTACTTGCAATTGGGGATTGGCAACTTTCCTTTCACCTCACGCTTAAGATCCTCAATATCATTAAGTAAAGAAGTTATCTTTTCAATTTGTTTATCATGTGTAACTTTAAATGAATCACATAACTCTTTGTTTTGATCATTAACCTTTGAAATTTCAGTTTTAAAACAAGCATTTTCCTTTTGTAAGTTATAAATGATGTTTTGAAGTTGGAAATAGAATCTAGTGGAGGCATATGGGAACCAGTTATATCCCTCTTTTCACCTTTCAGTTGTGAAATTTGAGCTTTCAACTTTTTGATCGTGTTATAATGAGCTCGAATTTGTTCATCACGTTTGTTGATTTCAAAAATGCATCAAACTCAGGAGCAGCATCGACGATGTCGTGATATTTGAGGTTTTAACATTTTCTTTGAGATGTTGATATTTTAATTGCAAAGCAAAATGTTCAACTTCTAATTTTGAAAGATGTTTAACCAGATTATCATGATCATCCTGTTCAATTTTCTCATGCAATTTTGAATTCGTTTTTCCAAGCTCAATGACACGATCATGGGAAACTTTCAAAACAACAGATAATTCATGAAATTGAGATGCGTGTAATAGAATTCGTAGCAACATGGAACACATCTTGAGCAACACATTGAGAGATCAAGTTCTCATTTAGTATATGCAGATTCTTCCTTTCAATTTCATTATATTTTAGTTCCTGTTCATAATCATTGACTTCAACTATCATTGCATCGAATTCCTTTTCCATTTCTTTAATATCAGTGTTTATTCCAATTTTAAGACTCTCAAATTGTCCTTTTAATTGTTTAAAAAAAGGCATGACTTCGGTTAAATAACATTCTTTCATTTGCTCAAAACCCCTTTCCCCTCAGTAATCCCTGTAGGTGTGATTCTCTTCTTACACGTTTTCTCAAAATCAACAAACATTTGATAAACAACATATAGGCTGATTAAGGTCCTGCTATTAGTGGCAATAGATCTAGGCACTAAATGCATTGGTGTATTAGGAGGATACACAGTTGCACGGGGCAATTTCCTACAAGGGGAATTCGTTTCAACAACATTTTCAACCTTTTGTAAATCCATTTCTTTTTCGAACATTTGTTCGGGAGTTAGAAGTGTCTAAGGCTTAAACTTGTTTAAGGAAATCCAGTTTTCCTTTTTGTAATCATGGGGACTGATTAGAATGTTCTTCTCTTTGCATTTGAGATCTTCTAGCTTCTTATTCATTTTCTCCCTAGTGACTTCATCTGATTTCTTATCTTCCTTAGTGCACTCAATGCAACTAGGGTTCTGCCTAGGCTTAAGGATTTCATTACCATCATAAAGTACCTTATTTGCAGCTCTAGCCTTTTTAACTACCTCGGGATTAGGTTCCTCAACAAGTGGAATGCTATTCTTATCGCTTAAGACTCTATGCTTCGTGACCAAGTGAGCAGTCTGAATGGTGTTACCTTGTACGTACAACTTATTTTCAAGCTTGTTTTTCAAAGTTTTTAGATTAGAGAACTCATTCAAAAGTTTCGATTCCTTAGCAGTGAATTCTTGCTTAAGCGTTTTTACATTTTCTTGAAGTTCTTGTTTTTGCTTAGCAGTTTTAGAAAGCTTTTCTTGTAAATTTAACTCTTGTTTTAGTACTTCTTCTTTAAACCTACTTTTTCTAATGAGTGTACGCATTTGGTCATCCATTTCCTGCTCACGAGTGGTCAACTCAAATTTAGCACGTTGTTCATAGATGGCTGCTTGTTCTTTATAGGTATTAAGCTCAGTGGTCAAGGAATCATCAGGCACAAATGCAGTGTATTCATCAAGTACGCATTCATTTTTAATTGTAGAAGATTCATCACTAGGTACAACTAGACTGTCATCTTGTTTCACATATTGTTCATATGGGATAACATTTTTATTACCCATATTTTCAATATCTGACTCAATGACTCCATTAGATTGTACTTCATGGTGAATCTTTTGCTCATCAACCATATCATATAGTTTGAGTACCTCTTTAATGATGGATTCCTTGGATGAACTGGCTTGTTGAGATGAAGAGTTCATTGGAGAAATATTAGCCATGAGATGGTTTGTGCATGGTTCATCATCAGCGTCCGAGTCAAATGCATCCACGATGCAACTTGAAGGTGTTGGGATTGTTCGAGCAGCATGCAGCGGTTGTTCGATCCACATCTCCATCACATGTTCTAGCATTCCCATCAGTCAAGAACAACAGCTCCTCTTCATTCAACATTACACCATTATCTTGTGCTTGAACCAACAACATCTTGTCTCTGAAGTATTCTGCGTTTTGAGGCGTTTTGGTTGATACAGTTCCTAACAATGTGCCCTTCTCCACAGGTTGTAGCACTTGATTGGTTTTAATTGACCCTGAACTATATTCCTTTCCGATTACGATTACAATCATATCCACCACCAACACCAGCACTCCCATAACCTACATTACCTTGTTCATTGTGTGGAGGATAAGCATTATGTCTTCCTTGCACATTTTCCACCACAATCTTTCCGTTTCTCCTGATGGCATGATTTTGACTATTGGATGCAGTTCTGAGATAGTTGTTAGTGTGAGGGGTGAGATTCAGGTTTTGCTTGACCATAAGAGCCACTTGATTGATAAAGTGCTCCATGACTTCATCAGAACTAGGTTGCTTATATCTCGAATCAGAGCGGGCTTATGATAATCATTTCCGATGGGTGTGACTTGTGTTGCTTTGGTGAAGAATGCAGTTGTATCATTTGATGAGCTTGTTTCTCCTGGTTGAGATTTGAACTGTTCAAGAATCCTTCTTTCAAACATAGCATGTTTCTCATTCTGAAGAAGGAAGGCATACAATTGCTCATAGTTGGTGTTCTTTAGTCCTTTTGTAAGCTTCACAGAAGTGACAAACTTGTGCCATTCGGGATTCATATTGTTTACGAATTTTGAGTTCAACTGAATGTTTGGCATAGTCATCTTGATATTCCTCATATCATTCACCACTTGTGGAATCTCGTAATATTCATAAATACCTTCTTCAGGTTTCATCTTAAAGTGCTCAAATTCATCATACAGCTGTGATTCTATGTCTTCGATAGTCAATTCAGAGCCCGAGAGAAGCATCTTGACATTATCCCAAACCGCCTTGGCTTCTGTGTTGTGATTGATAAGCTTGTAGATATCTTTTGGAAGACCTTGAAGAATAATATTTGAAGCCTTGATATCAGCATCGAATCTCTTTTTCTCCTTATCAGTGAGTTCATCATACATCTTAGGTCTATCCATTCCATAAACTATTGTTCCATCTGCAGCAGTATCAATCATGTCTCTAGTAGTCTCAACACGTCGACCCTTCATCAATAGACTTAAGGATGTTAACCCCATTCTTTCCTAAGCATCACAGCCTGATTCTTTGTGACCAAGACTCATAGTCAGTTCTGTCAAGCATGGGAGGACGAGTATTAGATCCTGCAGCTTGCACATCATCAGCAACGGAAGACATGTTTAAATTCTACGAGATTTTACAAATCTTTGACTTAACCGGAAAATAGATACTTTCACGTGATTTAACAAAATCAAGAGATAAACCGTAAAACTTATGCACTTATGCGTAGACAGCAGAGTTACGCGTAGGAACTTAAGCATAGAAGCTTATGCGTAGATGAAGGGCTTATCGTGAGAAGCGGCGGCTTAGGCGTAACAACAAACTTACGAGTAGACACAAGCTTACGCGTAAGCGAGTTTGGCGTAGACTAGAGCTTACGGCGTAGAGTGTTTAGGGTAAAGGCTTAAGTTTATGCGTAAACCAAAACTTAGGCGTAAGAACCTTATGCGTAAGTTTCCCTTAGGCGTAAGACAAGCTTATGCGTAAGAAAGGCTTATCGTAGAATTGTTACGCGTACGTTTTATGCTTATGCGTAAAATTAGGGTTTTACCCAAAACACGTTTTTATGATAAAAAAACGTTAAGACAACCAGACAAAGATGATAACACAACCTTAAAAACACCAAAACAACAAGTCTCGAAGATCAAAACCACTATTCTCTCTTACGCGTAGATCCGTACACCCGTATCCAAACACTCTTAAAAACCAAGAAAAACCTGTAAAGTTTGAAACTTTTTGTGAAAGTTTAACACTCAATAAACCTTAACCCACAAGAATCTTGAATTTAAAAGTGAGAAATTAGAAGCTTTATCGAATCAAAAGTACCGTGTTCGAGACAACCTTTTTACGCATATAGACCAAACTTTAACCCACGAATAACTATCAAACCAAGAACATGCGAGATGGATGATCAAACCATGGCTCTTGATACCATTTGTAGGATCTTGGTTTATCACCAACACATGTTATGCGGCGTTAGGTTAAGAGTTTAGAGAGAGAAAGTGGGAGAGAAAGGGAACCCTAGAGAGACAAAGAAAAATGTATTATGAAAGCTCCAACCCTTTGCCTTGGAGGGCAAAGGGTATTTATAGGTACAAGCTTAGACGCCTCTCTTAGGCTGTGGATCGGGCATACAGTGGGTAAGACCGTCCGTCCTCCACGGTGTTACAAAGTATTCTAAATACAAACATTGAATTGCTACGACTACGAGCTTTCTAACGAGTATACATACTTGAGGTGACCGACACTTTAAGTACTGGATTTACTAAATCCCAACAAACCGAAAGCATACAAAATAGTGCCGGGTACGCTGGCCATGTCTTTGACGCTCCAGTTCCAGGTTTTATGTCTTTTTGGTTTTTGGCTATTTGATAGCAGAATTTTGCAAAACCACAAAAGTTTTACAATCCTCCTAGGCAGTACACCTAATCATTGTAGTGTAGTATAGGTAGGACATGAGATATTGATAGTTCTCTAGGGGAATAGCGTTGTGAAGGACGAAGTGTATGTCGAGATAGGTCAAAAGGTGAGGGATGAGTCTTTTTGTATTTTTTAAATATTTTTCAGAAAGCAGATTAAAATCTTGAGATTTGAATAATGGGCATTTTAACTACTAACTAGCTAAAATAAAACTAAATAAAATAAAATTAAACTAAGTGCAAAAAAGTAAATTGGTGATAACTCTTATGATAGGAAATTGTGTTCACTTAGATTTATTTACTCCCTAGTTATCTTTTATTGATCATTCAAATTGTCACGTCCTTGTTTTAATTAGAGCGTTGTATTCCTTGTTATTAGTCGTAGGGAGGTGCCAAATGCCCTAACTCTATAGACGTATAAGTCTCCCCTAAGAAGCTTAAAGTCTATTAACTTTCCTAGGATCTACAAGCCGCAATTCACACAATAAATACAACAAGAAAAACCACTAGTGAACTTTAGGGTTGCGTTTATTTAGATGGACAAGCTAGTTACATATAAGAATTAAGCTATTTTTCTTACCCTAACACAAGGCAACCAATTAAACAAGAGACGACACTCAATAATTAATAACTAGGTTTCTTTAGATCTAAGCAAACACTAAGAAATCTAGACTAGCATGTTAAAGTGAAGAAAAGAAAAGTATAAAATAAAACAACACATAAACATATTGAATGATTAAAGAGGGATTACTTAACTTCAATTAAACATAAGCCAAAGTGGCTGAAAAACCTTCACAAAAGCTGTTAAATTAGTCTAGGGTTTTGCCTCTCCAAAGTGTTACACTAATAATGGAAAAGATGCGAAATTATATATAGGATTACAACTGTGATGGCGTCACTTTATGATTGTGACGTCGCCAGACTCCACCATGCCATTAGGTCTTTAGTCGCTTTGCAGGGTTGATCGCGGCGTGGTCGCTGGTCAGTGCCATCCATCAATCAGTATGTGCCATTTTCTGCGATTTCATCCTCCCTCAGTGTAAAAAGAGCGATTTAGGGTAATAATTGATCACAAATGTACGAGTTAGAGCTTAAATGACCCTCTAAAAACGCACGTTTTAAATCCTTATCAAATATCCCTACATTTATGATTTGCTTGTCTTCAAGAAAATGTGCTTTTATCTAATCAATTTATAAGTTAGGGGGCATTTAACATTGGCTTAAAATAGTTTACAACATCCATAAGCTCTACAATAGTCAAAATAAGCCCGAAAATTATATACTAGAAAATTAAACACTCTCTACATGTCATAGCACATAGATTACCAAAAGTTTAAGAATAGATCAAACCTCCACCGTTTTAGCGTAAGCACCTAGGATAAGCTATCAAAGAAGGCTTTTAAAGGGTTGTAATGTTAGGTTTAAGGGTGATGCAAGTTTTACTAACCAGGTTTTAATATTTATATTGTCTCGTTATACCTATGGTCTACCCTAATGCACTAACGGGCAGTGTACCCGGTCGTGTGTAGTGTAGTATTCGGTAAAATCGAGGTCGTCCCAAGAGCTATGTGTGTTGGATTATTACTAAGTCTAGCTGTCACAGATTTTAATATGATTATGATAAGGAATTAACTACTAAAGCAGAATAAAGCAAATAAAAGGAAAAGGTTCAATCAATAGAGAAGAGTGGTGCTAACCTAGTTATTCCTCCTAGCTAGTAATGTCTACATCTAATTACTTCCAATTACTTCAGGTGGGGTCAAAGTCGAGAGGACAGCATTTGGTCAATTCGCCCTAACCTATCAGCAAATATGCCACCACTGGAGAAGTCAGGTGTCCCTTCATAAGTCCAGTTGTTCCTGGTCCCCTAAGCCAAGTCATTAAGTTCCGCTACATGCTAGATTTATAATAGTGAGTGCCCGGGAATTAGCAACTTAAACACTCACCCTCTAATTCTTAAGTTCATCCAAACGGTAGATGATCAGTTGGTCAAATCGCACAAGTATAAAGGGTCGTCAGTTGGTCATATCTTACCCTTCCCGTCTCAGTCTACTCACTTAGGGTCAGTTGGTCATATCTCCTAAGCAACTAGCCTCTACCGCCATTCAAAACTCTGAGAAACAAGGGTAGCTACCAATAAACTATGCATGCATATACTTAGTGTTGTTCCCCGTTCACTATCGTTTAAAACAGTTTAAGTTTATAAAACAAGTTAATAGTGAACTATGACCGAAATTAACATAAGAAAACACACTAAGTAATTTTCAACATAATATTCTTATTAGAAATAAATCAACAAAGAATACGTTACCCAAGTACTTGCGGAATAGTACTTGGGATTGAAATGAAAAAGTTGAGTGACTCCTCTCTAAGCTCAGGCTAAGTCTAAGCACAACTCTTAGAGCTCACTGAGCTATCTCAGGAACTAAGTTATATTTGAAGGAGTGAAAAGATGGCTTGCATGTGTGTGTTTTTACAATTCACAAGCTTAACCTTTTCACTCCATCTCTTATGCTATTTATACATGTATGAGTTTTAACTCTTTCCTAAGTGACAAATCTGACATCATCCAGAAGACAAAATACTGATGTATTTTGTCTCTGTTTACAAAGACTATTCTAAGTAAAAGACAAGGCTGTTTTCCATAACTCAGTAATGACACTGAGCTTGTAAGTTAGTCATTCAGGGAAAGTTGACTTATGTTGATAAGGACTTCTTTATCTGATTCAAACTTCTCCCGCCTTGTCCCGCTCTTTCTTCAATCTATTTATCCTTCAGTCTTCTTCTTCATTTTGTCTTCAGTGTAAGTAGTTGGAGAGGAGTCTTAGGGATTCAGTGAGTTATTGTCATCACTCACTGAATCCATCATCTTCTTCTTGACTCAGTCTTCACCCTTTAAGTTCCGCCTTGAGTGGAGACTTACGTCGCCTGGAGTGTCCCGAAGATGAATCACTGAGAGGCTATGCACTCAGTGACCTGATTAGTGTTTAACGGACTAAACACTTGGGCTATTTTCTATTCAAATCCTAGATTAAGGGGTTTGGGTATTTATTGAACCCAACAGTCTCCCCTATTTGGATATACAAATAGCCTAAGTGGTTGATCAGTGTAAGTGAGCAAATGGCTTCTTCCTATACTGAATGTACTAATGAATACAATAAGGAACACCGAGTAAATGAATAAAACATACATCGTTTATTGATCAGATTACATAGTTCCTATCACTAGTACAAAAGATAAAACAAAATGATGTCAATCCAGATGGATTCCCAATGCTTCAAGCTTGACCTTTTTGGTGATGAGTGTTTCTCTGTCAGGATGGTCTCTTATCTTGGCATTTAGGTCTTGGCAGAACGATATTTCTTTGGGGATTGGATCTGAGAGGCCACTAGAATATAGCTGATCATTGCAGCTACACCGGCCTGATCAATATCACTCCATCTTTGAAATGCTGGGTTTCCATAGACATCAATGTGAAATAGCCCTCTTTAGGCTCTTCAATCACTAGACAGTTCACAAATTTAACCCTTTGGTAGCTCCTATTACACTCCGTCCAGCACTTTAATCTCAGGTTAAAACTCAACTCTCTTCCTTTTGCCAGTGGATGTTTGTGGTTGAGATCCTTGTGGTGCAGTCAAGGCAAGTTTAATTCCCAGTTGGTCGGTGCATCCCTCAGCCTTTCATATCTTTGGCTGAGCATCTTCATCAGCTCCTTGACCACCTTATTTTGCTTCTTTCCAATGATTGGACCAAGTTCATCAAGTTCATTGATCCCAAAGTCACTGAATTTTAAGGGATCATGAACCTCAAAGTGTCTTTTGTCATCCCTCTGTAAACATTCATAGCCAATGGTATGGTGTTGGGAATAATCTTGACATCATGATTTTTTTCAGGAAGCCTTCGGCTGTTCATTATCCAGTTGTATTCCTCAATTTTGCTTTTCCTGAGAGCTTCAGTTTTCTTTCTCTTTTCTTCATACTGCTTTCTCATTGCACCATTTGAGCACTGAGCATCCTTGAACCTTTGTCCGGCCTGACCCTTTGGGAGCTTGCTTGCATCTAATCCCATATTCTCAGCTTCTTCACGACAAGCAGTGCTTCTCTGTTCTTATTCTCTTCCTCAGCTAGTTTCAATCTTCTTTCTTCTTTAGCAAGATGTTTACTCAGTTGTTAGGGTGTGGCAGGTATTCAGTGTCGCCGATTTATAGGGGAAACTTCTCAGGCTCAGCAGTCGTCATTATGCCTTTGCCTTGTGTCTGGCCTGAAGATGATGCAACCAAGGGTAGTGTTGTTGTGATAACTGCCAGTGTTGTTGATGATGATGTTGGTGGGATGGATGAGATAGGAGTTGCTGTGAATGGTGGTGATGTTGATGTCGGAGCTACAGGCTGATGATGTTGGCTCCCCTCGGTGTGAAGAGGAGTTTCTTCAACAATATTCTCCCCCTCAACTGTTGCCTTGGCGTCGGTGAGGCAAGTTGGTGTTGGTCTTTGAGGGGACGGATTTGCTTGACCCTTGAAGGTTTGATAAATCTCATTGATCATTGCCTTCATCTTGAGGTGTCAGTTTGAATACCAGTGACTTTTGCTTCCAATTTAGCTTGTGAAATTCAAGAAGCAGATCATTAAATTTAGATTCAGGCGATGAGGATGCTGAGCCAAAGGTAGCCACCTGCATATTCAATGAGTCCATGTAGCTTAGAAACTGGACTGAGGATGGAAGACCTGAACATTTGTAGACTTGAGCATATTGACAGTTCAGGTGAGGTTTGAGGATTGTTTCAGGTACACCTCAGTAGCTTCCAAGACTTTAGAGTTGGTTCTTTGGGTCTTCTTTGACAAACTCCCTGATTTCATCTATTGTGGTATGATGAGTGTCTAAATACTCATCATTTTTGTACTGTTTAGAATGCCAAAAACATATGAAAACACTCAGAAACACATCAAAATGATAAAAATATCACAAACAAGTGTTTTATGTGTTTTAAATGCAAAAATATCAAAATCTGGTGAAAAACGTATCAAGTTTGCATAATTGGCAGTTTTAGTCCCCTAAGTTTAAAAAGTTGTCAAAAACAGTCCCTGGTATATCAACATAAGAAAAATATCATTTTAAGTCCTTAGGGATTCATAAAGTTGTCAAAACAAGTCCTTGAAATTTAAAATTGCAAAATTACAACTTTAGTCCCTTAACTTTTAAAAATGTCAAATATAGTCCTTGGATTTATAAAAAATGGAATTTTATGCAAATGATCCTTGTACTATTCAAGATTGGCAAGAATGGTCCTTGTGAGAGCTTTGGAAACTTGTCAAGATCAGTCCTTTAACTTTGGCAATTACACAAATGGTCCTTGTAATTAAATAAGCCAATTAGACCTCTTTTTGTATTTAGAACCCTGCCAAAACCAAAAAGAACCCCCAGGCTAACGCTGACCCCCATTTTGGACCCCCTATAATACGGTCAGCACAAGTCAAACCCAGAACACGTTTTCTCTCACACCTTCACCCCAAAACCCAGATCCAACAAACCACCATGGTTTCTCCTTTTTCCTTTACACCTCATTTCTACACTTGTTTAACAACTTCTAACACCTCCACTATTGTCCAAAACCTTTAATTGAATAAACGCTCAGAAAAAGCCCAAAAGTGCCATTTGTCGAATTTGATGATCTGGATTAAATCAATGGTCAAGATGAAGTGGGATTAGTTGAGAGGTCGACAGGGACTGAAAAGCTCAATAAATAGAAGTTGGGTGTAATGTATCAACATATCTAGTGTAATTTTATTTTTGTTCATGTCGTTTTAAGATTTTAAATTTTCAAGTGAATGTTTAAGCTTTGAAAGATCTTGTAATCTTGTTTTAGTATAATAAAATCATATTTTCAGTTCAATTCGATATTTGTGCAAAATTCATTTTGCAATTTCAAAATAAAAAATCTCAATAAGTACGAATGTTATCTTTGGTTGTTGTATTGGACTTATAAGCTTATATAAGCTCATTATATAACCTTTGAAAGCTATTAGAACCTTAATAACTCAGTTTATATTCAAAATTAAAAAATTCACAAAATTACCAAGAAATTAGTTAAAAATAAAAATCCTATGGAGACATGATCAAGACAATGGTGCAGTCGATTTTGGATTACTTATTGGTTTAGAGCTTCTTGGAAGCTATAGGAGTGATTCTCATGGTTCCTAGTCCTGTGCATGAACTCAATTTGTAAGCAAATTCCTTGAAATTTGCATTTCTTAATATAAGTTCTTTAATCTTGTTAATTTTAACTTTAATCTGTTTAAAAATAGTTAATATAAGATAATAAATAGATTTCTCAGTTTAAAAACTAGTTTTAGTGATTAACTCTTCAAAACAGTTTCAAAAGTTGTGTTTGGTTTAGCTGTTTAACCTATGTTTGAGACTTATCCGATGGCTAAGACTTGTAGTTCTATGCTTGTTTAGCTCAATTATACTCATTCAAGTCATAAAATTTCATCTGAGCATCCTCAAAGTCAAAATCACTCTTAAAAGGTCTTAATCCCATGTTTGTTGAAAATCAGTGATATCAAAACCTTATTTTGTGTTTAAATTTTATTAAGATAGCTTGCACTAGTTTCATTATACCATATAACAACATAATCAATCCACAAATTAGGATTAAAGTTCACAATAGTCAAAGTTTCATAACTACTAAGAAAAGTCAAAACTTAAAAACCAGTTTTAAGCCCAACTGGGGTGAATTTTCATTGATTCATTCTTGGGTCAAACTAAGTGAAACTTTTGGTTTTTAAAACTTCAGTTGGTTAAGTTACTTATCATGATTTTTATTAAATTTTAGTAATTTTTCTTAAGCCCCAAACAAGCTTGTGCCAGGGCTTATTTGCCTGTTCACAACTCAGTGTATCTGAGTTTTATCATATCTTGCAGAGCTTGTCAAAACTCCTCAGAGCTTCTCTTGGCCTCATTCTTGGGTTTTAAGTTCTTAGCCAGGTCAACTTCAAGTTCCAATATCTGTATTTGAGTTCCAGCTTATTGGGTAGCTTATCTTTAAAACTGCAAAGTAGCAACCTCAAACTGAATTTGGCACTTATTCTCAAAACAACCAAATCATAGCATCTTGTATTTCAGAGGATAAGAGTAGTTGAAATTTGTTGTTTTAGAGTACTTATAGCTTATTAGAGCTTCACATGCTTGATTTGGTACCTTGTGCTTATTCAAGTGCTTATTACATAAGCACTTACAATTGATTGCATTTTCCTTCACACAAGCCACTTTGTTTTCTATTTTTCTTAGACTCAGTATATTAAATTAGACTTTTCCTGATTTTTCATTTTTCCATCCTTGTTTGCTATTTTTCTTTATTTTAATTAGTTTTTAAGTCTTTTTAAATAGCTTTTAATACAAATAAATCAGAAAAAGCTTAAAAATATATGTTTTCAATTTTCATAGATTAAGATAAATATAAAAGTCATAAAAAATATTTTTCCATAATTTTCTTGGTTTAAATAGTATTTTCTAGCATTTTAATTAGTTTTAAATAGTATTAAATTCATAATAAATAGATAAAAAGTCTAAAAAATATATTTTCAGTTTTAAAATAAGTTTTATCATATTTTAGATTTTTCTAAGTTATAATTTCATTTTTCTAGGTTAATTTTGTATTTTCTTATATTTTAGTGCATTTTAAATACATAATAAATAGTTTTTAATTAATAATAATTAAATAAATAGTTTTAAAAATAATTTTATTTTTCTAATAATTTTTTTTTATTATTAGGATTGTAAAAATATCATTTTCATATTTGTAGGCCTTTTATTTCTTAAAACTCACATTTTATTTTGTGCGTTCGTAATTTTATTTAAACATACGTTTTAGGTTTTAAGCGTTCATCATTTTAAAAATAGTGATAGCGTTTATTTAATATATTTTATCTTTTAAATTCTTTTAATTTTAAGTCAACATGTTTTAATCTTTTCTTTAGGTAATTATCCATCAAAATCCTTCTGATCACTATCCTTCGTGATCATTCTATCATCTGATCAAGTGTTTATACACCAATTCATCCTCCGTGGGACTTAACGCCAGGGAATACACTATATTCCTCGATCTTAATTGCATTTGGTGTTTTGTTTTAAGTTTGTTAGCCATTCACAAGTGGCTAGCTTGGTAGAAAACTTGCGGTTTCGCATCAATCAAATTTTGGCCATTGCGGGGTACTTGGCGTGTTTTAAGCATTTCGGACCCGTACTTGCACATATACCACAGTTTGTAAAAAATTTTCTGTAAAGTTAAATATAAATCAAAAAGTTCATTAGCACTTTTCCTAAAGTGTTAAAAACACCAAAAACAATATAAAACAACAAAACAATCGGAACGTTTTCTAGCGGGTTTCTTTTAGGTGATTCTTAAGAAATACGATTTGGTTAAGCGAGGCGATACCAAAAATATTGTCCAAAAGTTTTAAACCCTTTGCACAAATCATTACCTACGTCTTTTCAGTGGTACTTAATTTATACATAAAAATCAACCACCGCAAATCAAGGCGGTACACCTACTTCTGGGGGTGTGACCATAATAAGTTCGAACATGATTTAAAACTTGCCTTTGTGTCCTTGTGATTTGGTGTACCTTTTTCAAAGCAGCCATTTCATTTGTGATTATTGGTTAAGTTCACTTGTCGTTTTGCCTCGCATTTGTTTTGAAAATTGATTTTTATACTTAGTGCATGCGCTTCGTTCTTCCATTCTACAAGTCCACTTTGAGAACTTGGAAAGATTCCTCGTGGCGTAAGAGCTTCAGCTCACCGGTGGTGAGGCGTCTACCACCACCACTTCAAATGGCGGAAGACAAACCCATGAATGAGCTTCTCCAAGCATCGAGTTACGGAGGAGATGCTATTGTTGTTCCGACCATTGTGGCGTACCTTGAGCTCAAAACGGGTTGCTTAATCTTGTAACCCAAAGCCAATTCTATGGTTTTGGGATGATCCTCATGCACACATTCGATGGTTTAACAAGATTGCATCTACCATCAAGTACAAGAATGTCCCACATGAAGCTATCAAGCTTCTACGTTCCCATTTTCTCTAGAGGACAAGCCGGAATTGGCTTGAGAAAAAACCCCCTCGTTCTATTGAGACATGGGAGGATCTAGTCACCAAGTTTGTTAACGAGTTCTATCCTCCATCCCGAACTACAAGTCTTAAGAATGAGATAATGAAATTTTCTCAGAGATTTGATGAATCATTCGGAGGCATGGGATCGTTACAAATAATTGCTCATAAGTGTCGCATCATGGTTTTACGAATTAATGCAAATGGATACTTTCTACAATGGTCTGATCCAAGCTGACCAAGACTCTTTAAATGCCTCATGGAGGTAATTTCCTTAGCAAGACCACAAAGAAGCCTTGCAAATCATTGAAAACAAGTCCCAGTCCGCCCTTTCGCACAAGACATATCGGACTCGGTCTAATGCTGGACCTTCTACTTCTAAACCCGTGAGTACATCTAGCACCGATGCTAAGATTGACAAACTCACGGATATTCGAGCTTTGGTTCTTGCTAACCGAAAAGCGACCTTCACTCAAACACCATCACATGGTGAAGTGAAGAAAGTTGAAGTTTGTGTTACTTGTGGTGGTCCTCATGCATACTACAACTATACTGCCACCGATGGTAGTCCGTTTGAAGCAAATGCTATAGCCGGTACTTCAAATCAAGGAGGTAATCAATACCGTCCTCAAAATGAACCAAACTACCGTGCTAACACTTATCGGGCACCACCGGTTTTAACGAGTCAGAACAGGATCAGAACCAACCAAGAATGAACCAAGGTTATCAAAACCAAGGTAATTTCTATCCTGGACCCAATCAAGGTTTCCAAAAACAAGGGAACCTTCATCAAAACAATTTCAATCGAGGGAATCAATTTCATGGGAATGTGAATCCTAATCAAGGGAATTTTCAACAACAAGGTCATAATCAAAACATCCGACCTCAGAATTTTCCTCCACATCCTCGGTACCATCATCGATGAGTTATTGAAGCAATTCATGAAATCCCAAGATGAAATGAAGCGGTTGTTGGTCATCGGTCGCTGATCTCAAGAAATCTTTAAATGATCAACCCTCGGGCTCAGGAAAACTTCCTAGCAACACGATCGCTAACCGATGCTAAAGAAGCGTCAACCCGAAGTGGTGTTTCATACAATGGACGCTATTCCTACTACCTCTTCTTCTTCTCTCGAAGGTAGTGGAAAGTGAACCTAGGACACACTGGACCTCGACTCCAATGCCTCCTCTACTAGGAGAAATGAGTCAAGCTACCAAGGCGACAAAGGACAAGGAACTTCCTATTAATAATGGAGGTACCAACAATGTCCGCCTCAAGTTGTCGAAACCCAAATCTAATCCGGAGTTGTTTTGAACCACCTGTAGCTCCGTTGAAAATACCAAATCAAAACTTCTATTCCTTACCCATCACGTTTGAATGAGCAAAGCTCGAAAGGAGTCATCAAATGGACAAATTTTTTCAAATTTTCCAAGAATTACATTTTGACATAAGCTTTGCGGATGCTATCATCTTTGATGCCCAGTTTGCATCACTCTCTCAAACACATGTTATGCAACAAGGAAAAGCTGTTTGAAATGGCTAAAACTCCTCTTAACGAGAAGCGCTCAGGTTATTACGAAGAAACTTCTGAAAAGCTTGGAGATCTGGAAAATTTCTCTTACCTTGTGTATTTCGAGGAATGGTTGAATGCTTTGCCTAGCGGATCTTGGTGCAAGCATCAACCTTATGCCTTATTGATATGGAAGAAACTTTCTCTTAGGAACTTACTCCTACATGCATGACTCTTGAGCTTGCAGATCATACAATATCCCGTCCTCTTGGCATTGCGAGGCGTATTTGTAGTAGGAAAGTTCCATTTTCGGTGACCGTGGTTGTTGATTTTGATGCGATCATCGGGTTCCTCATTGTTGGTCGAGGATTCACGAGCGGGCGTGCTCTCATTGATGCATTTGAGCAAGAAATCACATTACGTGTTGGTAATGAAGCTGTCACCTTTAACCTTGATCAAACTTTGAGGTACTCCGCAAATTATGATTCTGAGTCGGTTAACCGAATAGATATCATTGATGTTGCTCCAGAAGAGTACTCTCAAGAAGTTCTTGGTTATTCTCATAATTCTGTGAGTGGGGATCACACCACATCTTCTCAACCTATCATAGCCAATTCTACCCTTCATCACTCCTTTGAGGAAGAGACTTCATCCTGGAAGAGATTGAAGCATACTTGGCTAGTGATTATGTTCCATGGGAAATTGATCCGCTCAATTGTTGAGGGGACATACTTCTCATTGAGAAGTTGCTTAATGATGATCCATCATCAGACCCCTCACACTAGTGATTCAATTCGGATAAATTAATCAAAATGAGATTGATCAGGGGGAGATATTCTTCTAAAGAAGTTGTTAAATCAGGACACTTCTCCTCCACTCCCTCCCATCGAACTTCATAACAAGGAAGTCAAGTCGATTGAGAAAAATTTCACGAGGTTGAGCTTAGGACTTACCACCTCATCTCAGTAGGCATTTCTTGAGGGTAATGATAAATTACCCGTCATTATTGCTCGAGATTTGAGTAAAGATGAAAAGCTGCTCTCATAAAGATCTTGAAGTCACACAAGCAAGCAATTGCTTGGAAACTCTCCGACATTAAGGGTATCAACCCGGAATTTTGTACTCACAAAATCTTGATGGAGGATGACTTCAAGCAGCGATTCAACATCGAGAGAAGAGTAAATCCTAAGATCCATGATGTTATCAAACAAGAGGTTCTCAAACTTCTTGATGCAGGTTGATTTACGATCTCAGATAGTCCTTGGGTTAGCCAATTCATTGTGTTCCAAGGGTGGCATAAGCTGTTTGTCACAAATGAAGATAACGAGTTAATTCCAACTTCGATTGGTAGCGGGATGGCGTGTGTGAATTGACTATCGTAAGTTGAATGACGCTACCCGTAAAGACCATTTTCCTCTACCCTTTATGGACCAAATGCTTGAGAGATTAGCAAGGAATGAATACTATTGTTTCCTTGATGGTTTCTCGGGTTACTTTCAGATCCCCATTGATCCAAAGGATCAAGATAAAACTACATTCACCTTATCACGGAACTTTTGCCTCTGACGTATGCCTTTTTGGCCTATGTAATGCTAAGCACGTTTCAGCGATGTATGATGGCCATTTTCCACGACATGATCAGGGAATCAATGGAGGTGTTTATGGATGACTTCTCGGTCATTGGGGACTCGTTTCAAACATGTCTCTCCATCTAGATAAAATGCTCAAAGCGATGTGAAGACACCAATCTTTGTCTAAGCGGGAGAAAAGCCACTTTATGGTCAAAGAAGGCATAGTCCTTGGCCATAAGATTTCAAAAAATGAGATTGAGGTAGATAGAGCAAAAGTCGATGTTATTGCTAAATACCTACTACCGTCAAAATATTAGGAGTTTTTAGGTCATGCCGGTTTCTATCGTAGATTTATACAAGATTTCTCTAAAATGCGCAGGCCTATGACTCATCTTTTTGAAAAAGATGCTCCTTTTATCTTCTCACCCGAGTGCATCAAAGCTTTTGAAACATTGAAGAAAAAGCTTCTTTGAAGCACCATTCTCGTTGCTCCATTTGGAACTTGCCTTTTGAGCTCATGTGCGATGCAAGTGATTTTGCTATCGGTGCAGTCTTAGGGTGTCACACACCCCCAATTACATTTTTCGCGTGAATGGAAATTCACGAGGAATTTGTCATAGCATCACAATCACAGTTATATTGAACGACCTAAAGTGTCGTTTGGAAAATACATCGTTTGAATTAATAAAACAATCAGAGTTTACAAAGTATAGGTCCCAAATGAAAATCAACTTGTGCGGAAATAATTTTGTTACAATTCAAACGATGTTTTAAAGTTCATAAAACCCAAGTGAGACGCGTCGTCACCGCGACTCCATGATGTGTCCAAATGTATGCCATGAGTTGAATGCCTTACGAGATAAACATGCTTAAAAAAGGTCAACACAAAGGTTGAGTGAAATCCATAGGTTTAATTAATTCGTTTGAACACAATCAATAATTGAGTGTGAGTTAAATGATTCACACTCATCGTCGAAAACAAAATCGTATTTATTTCACTAAGTTCATGACACCAAAGCGTAAACATCGCACCAATAAAAAATTGGTAATCATCGTTTCATGCTTAGCCTAATAGGTAAACTTGCCAATTTACCTAATGATTCAAATATAGTCTTTCGATTTCCCTAAGCGGGTCAATAAGATGGAGTGTTAATTCAATAGGCCTATTCACAATATTCAGGCTCACTCGCAAGTGACTAATGGTGCATGATGTAGGGACTTCAAACATGGCAATTGATTACTTAGTGATAATAAAACATTTGGATATATCATACAGTTCAAAGCATTTGTGTTCGATTAAAAATAGTTGAGCATGTATCTCCCCCAAGAGTTTGTAAAACAAATAAGTAATAGAAAGTGGGGCAATGAACTCACACATTGCAATGATTAAGATGAAAAAAGTGGATACACTGAAATGTAGCGTGAATCTCGAAAATGACCTATTATGAATGATATGATACATAATAAGTTATGATGTAATGTTATGCATGCAATTCGGATGATATTTATACCACTTATGTATTTTTGAAAACAATACTTCTCGTCGAAAAATACTCTTTTGACGTCTTGACCATTTTTAAATTACTTTACAAGTATTTACGTCAAAATGTCATCCTACAATAGTTTAAATGATTTATTGTGAAATTATCACTTTTCGTGAAAAAATCATGTCGTCGGAAATTTCATGAAAGTGACAAAATGGCTTGAAAATCTAGTTAAATTGGAAATGGTGTCGCATCATTAGGAAACGAACTCAGCGGTTTCCGAAGCGTATCAAAATATAGAAGTTTTAGTACATGAGTTTTCGTCATAGAGGTCTCGAACATAAAGATAATAGAGGTTAAATATGGTGGTTTTATCCAAATGTTGTGTAAAAAGTGAGTTTCGGCAAAGTTTAAGCAACCGTAAATAATTTATTACAACTCCGCTATACAAACGGTTAGTCATTTTGAAAAATATGCTTGGTGATCTCGATTTTATTAGAAGACATCTCGTTACAAAAGTTCTACGTCATAGTTAAAATAGCTAATATGGTCGTTTTAGTTACAGTAACACTTGTCTCGTAAAATAATATAGTTTTTCTAAAATAATAAAGTTACGGCAATTTATGAAAGCGTGTATATTTTAATCGTTACAAATCCGTTTTTACGTTTTATCGTCCTTATTTTAGCTTATATCAAAGCATACTAATATATTTTTGATAAGTAAAATAATTTGTAAAGCTTATGACTCAGTTTTGACTCGTACAAAACTAAAATAGTGCTGAAATTTTCAGAAATATATATTTCGTCGTCAAACTTGAAAAATTCATAACTTCTTCGTTATAGCTCCGTTTTTAATCCGTTCAATGACCCACGATTCGTTTTAAAGTATATTTTCTAAATATCTAGGCCAAAATATTTTGCTTACTGTCGGATTTTCCAGATTTTCAAAATAAGGACAGACCCTTAATTAGACTTGTCGAAATGAGTTTCACTTGCATGGAAACCTATTCCAACCAATTCAAAACAACTCGAAGCTATTCTAATCCTTCTTAGGGTGTCATGGGTTCCTAGGCATCACCAAACTAAAATATAACAAGGAGTAATTATAGGATGGATTATATATATTTAGCACATAAAAACCTTAAAAACCTTTAAAATGGTATAAACATCATGAGACTTGCATGTTTCTCAAATAAAATGATATGACCATGAAAATGAATATGAAATAAAAATATGATTATGAATGCTTACTAGTGATATGATGAGGTTTAATGGACAAAAGGTTTTCCTAATCACTTGAGGTTTGTATTACAAAACCTTGCAACAAATGATACTAATGTTTATAAAACTTGACTTGTAAACTTGGAATGATCCTCCTTTACCTTGGTCCCTTGGCTGCCGTATATTTTGAGAGAAAGGAAGATGGATATTGGTCTTTTGGTTTTGTGAAATGAGATAATAATGAAGTGAAAAGGTGATAAGTAAAATAATATACATGTATTAGTGATATTGCAAATATCTTCTTGGTGAATCACCCCTTGTGTCGACAAGGGGTGTGTGTCACTTTTTGTTTATGTTTTAAATTTTTTTATTAAAGTGTATAAGTGTAAGATTTTGTAAAAGATTTGAGGTTAAGTGGTAACTTGTAGCATTTGTAAATATTTATGGTAGCGTTGGATAAAAATAAATTTTCACGGGTCAAGTTAAAATATATTTAGGTCATAAAAATTATAAAAATACATTTCTTTCAAAATTTGAGTGAAATAATAATAATCGTGTCGTATTTCAGAAAATCGTCGTAATTATATAAATTTAACCATTTATATACAAAATAAATTTAAAACACTGGGTAAACTCATAATATTATTTTTATAACTTAATATGAGTATAAAAAAAATATCGGGATAATTTTTTGGAATTAATGGATCAATTATTCAAAATAATTAATTACGCGATAACGTTTATTTAATAAAAAATTTACGCGTCTAATGTGAAATGCAAAGTCATGAATGAACTAATATGATGCAAATGATGCTAATGAAATGCAGACTAAACTTAGTCCATATGAAATGTTCGTGATGATATGATCATGAATTCGCCGCTAAACCATTAAGGTTCTACGCGAATTTGGAACCACGTAAACCTAGTTTCGATAAATGTTGAAATTGTGAAGCATGAATTGTTTGAGAAATGACCGAAAGTACGGGTTGTCACATTCGCCCATCCAAAAGGAATTCAGTCCCTGAATTCAGTTGTGTGGTCTATCAATTTTTGAGTTTGTGATGAATATCGAGGAAAGAAGACATGAAGAGGTGTCGTCATGGTTATCGATGATTGAGAGCGTATAAAACATAGTATTGGATAAATCTCCCATGAGTAATACTTTGACTGTGGAATATGTGATAATTTTGCTTGCACTAAGATTTATAAATAACGCTCCCAATAACATGATCCCTCCAAAATTAGACATAGTTAGCTAGGCTATGTATAATTAAGGAATGATAATGTGACGTTCGGTTTAGTTGTTATAACTCTCAATGTTTACATGGATTTAAACCGTGTCGTTAAAATGGTAGTTAAAGTAAAAGGAATTAAAATTTTCGTACATGATATCGAATCGAAAGGAAATAAAGTACGATAGATGAGAATATTTTACAACGAGTGGTTTATCAAAGCAAAATACATCTTAGGTTACAAAGATTCGGATACGATGGAAAACATAAACTTAGTACGACATAGTACATAAGGAAAATAAGACTTGTTAGTTTCGAACTTCTTATCTTCCGCGTCGTTGATTCCTTGACGAGCTTCTCCTCCTCCTAACATGTATGCATTCCCATGAGCACCTTCAACTTGTTGACCTTGGTTTTGAGGACATTGATTCCTATAGTGTCCTTGCTCCCCATCCATAGAAGCACGTGACTATGGCTTTACCTTTACAATCCCTGGCTAAATGTCGGTTTTGGCATTTGTGGCACTTGGCAGGGCAGGACCAGTGATGGAAATTACATCGATTACATAGTGGGTGTGTTCCAGCATAACCTCTACCTTCTCTAGGTTGCTTGACAACATAAACCATAGCACGCTTGCCTTCTATTCGTTGTTGATGATGGTTAGTGTTACGGTTTTGATTGTTGTTATTGTAACCTCCTTGGTCATTTTCCCATTTTCTTTTGTTGTTGTTGATTTGGTTATCGTCGTTGTTGTTGTTGTTTTGGTTTCGGTTGGTGTTGGTGATGTTGCCTCTCTTTACTACTTGTGCCATGAGCTTTTAAGACACTCGAATAGATTCCTCAATCGTTTGCGGGTCAAAAGAAGTCACATCACCTTGATAATCTCGGGAGTCCTTCAATGAAAGCCTCCAGTAGCTTCTCATTATCCGAAACCATAGATGGGCATAACACGGCCAATTCTTGAAACCTTCGAATGTAAGTATCAATGTCATACCCAATAGTTACCAACTCATAGAATTCGGTCTCCAACTTCTTCACCTCCGTCTGCGGACAAAACTTCTTTGTTACCAAACCGTTGAATTGCTCCCAAGTGAGCTTGAAAGCATTTTCCATTCCCATTGGTTGAGCATAAGAGTTCCACCACGACAACGCTCCATCAAGTAGTGTACTCGTAGCAAACTTGACCTTGCTATCATCCGGGCAATTACATAACAAAACACGGACTCCAATTTCTCGAACCATCTAACCATGGCAGTGGCTCCTTCGGTACCTCTAAACTTCGTGGGATCTCCACTTTTGAAATCCTTATACGAACAGCTTTTAACTCCGGACCCTCCTGCATTTCTGCAGCAGCCAAGCCTAGCGGCCCGGCTTCCCTCGCAATTCTAGCGGCCCGGCGCAGTAGCGGCTGGCGACTCAGCAGCAGCAGCAGCCACCATTTCCCTTTCAATCCTTAGAGCATCGGCTATGCTATCCCTCACCAACTTTTGAATAGCCGCTTGAGTCATTTCAGGTGTAGCTTTCTTCGGTGCCATATCTTCTTCAAAACAAGAGGAAATGTGAGACGTAGCAAAATCCCATGTTAAAAATATGCGCTCTAAAGAGAGGTGATATGAGATAATAGATTTGAGGTTATCTTTAAAAAAAAATGAATGATGGATTCCAAGAAGATGGGTTATGAGATGTCGTAAGTGCTTCAAATGTATGATGGTTTAGCGACTTAATGTGTGAATAACGTATAACTCGACATGTTAGTGGTGAAACAAAGGAGTGAGAGTGACTTTGCCCTACTTAAAGGTTTATCTCGGCATCGACGTTATCGGTGATGAGGTCAACGATATTAAAATTGCGATAGGGAATGACAAAGTATTCACCACATAAGAGTATGAGGAAAGGATAATGGGATGGGTATTTAAGGGCATCCATGTGACAATCGATATGAAATGAAAGTAAATAACTCGAAAAATATACGTATAAATCGCATGCAAAGTGAACATGCACTTATGATGAAATGATGAGATGCTATGATGATGTAGTTATAGTCTAGGGTCAATGATGCAACCTAGTTCTCTATAACGAAGCTCGATGCCAATCACACACCCCCAAATTTTGTTTTGCGTGGAATGGAATTCACGGGAACTTGTCATAGCATCACAATCACGATTATATTGAGCGACCTAAAGTGTCGTTTGGAAAATACATCGTTTGATTTAATAAAACAATAAGAGTTTACAAAGTATAGGTCCCAAATGAAAATCAACTTGTCGCGAAATAATTTTGTTTACAAGCCAAGATGTTCTAAAGTTCATAAAACCCAAGTGAGATGCGTCGTCACCGCGACTCTATGATGTGTCCAAATGTATGCCATGAGTTGAATGCCTTATATACACGAGATAAAACATGCTTTAAAAGGTCAACACAAAGGTTGAGTGAAATCCATAGGTTTAATTAATTCGTTTGAACATAATAATCGTAGTGTGAGTTAAATTGTTTCACACTCATCGTTGAAAACAAAATCGTATTTATTTCACTAAGTTCATGACACCAAAGCGTAAACATCGCACCAATAAAAAATTGGTAATCATCGTTTCATACGCCGCCTAATAGGTAAACTTGCCAATTTACCTTAATGATTCAAATATAGTGCTTCGATTTCCCTAAGCGGGTCAATAAGAGAGGAGTGTTAATTCCAATAGGCATATTCACAATATTCGCGCTCACTCGCAAGTGACTAATGGTGCATGATGTAGGGACTTCAAACATGGCAATTGATTACTTAGTGATAATAAAACATTTGGATATATCATACAGTTCAAAGCATTTGTGTTCGATTAAAAATAGTTGAGCATGTATCTCCCCCAAGAGTTTGTAAAACAAATAAGTAATAGAAAGTGGGGCTATGAACTCACCTGTTGCAATGATTAAGATGACAAAAGTGGATACACTGAAATGTAGCGTGAATCTCGAAAATGACCTATTATGAATGATATGATACATAATAAGTTATGATGTAATGTTATGCATGCAATTCGGATGATATTTATACCACTTATGTATTTTTGAAAACAATACTTCTCGTCGAAAAATACTCTTTTGACGTCTTGACCATTTTTAAATTACTTTACAAGTATTTACGTCAAAATGTCATCCTACAATAGTTTCGTAATGATTTATTGTGAAATTATCACTTTTCGTCGAAAAATCATGTCGTCGGAAATTTCATGAAAGTGACAAAAATGGCTTCGAAAATCTAGTTAGTAAAATGGTGTACTCGGTTAGGAAACGAACTCGACGGTTTTGAAAAGCTTGTATCAAAATTTAGAAGTTTTAGTACATGAGTTTTCGTCATAGAGGTCTCGAACATAAAGATAATAGAGGTTAAATATGGTGGTTTTATCCAAATGTTGTGTAAAAAGTGAGTTTCGGCAAAGTTTAAGCAACCGTAAATAATTTATTACAACTCCGCTATACAAGCGGTTGGTCATTTTGAAAAATATGCTTGGTGATCTCGATTTTATTAGAAGACATCTCGTTACAAAAAGTTCTACGTCATAGTTAAAAATAGCCTTCAATATGGTGGTTTTAGTTACGTAACACTTGTCTCGTAAATTAATATAGTTTTTCTAAAATAATAAAGTTACGGCAATTTATGAAAACGTGTATATTTTAGTCGTTACAAATCCGTTTTCTACGTTTTATACGTCCTTAGCTTCGTATCAAAGCATACTAATATATTTTTGATAAGTCGAAATAATTTGTAAAGCTTATGACTCGTTTTTGACTCGTACAAAACTAAAATAGTGTGCTGAAATTTTCAGGACGTATATATTTCGTCGTCAAACTTGAAAAATTCATAACTTCTTCGTTATAGCTCCGTTTTAATCCGTTCAAGCGGCCACGGATTCGTTTTAAAGTATATTTTCTAAATATCTAGGCCAAAATATTTTGCTTACTGTCGGATTTTCCAGATTTTCAAAATAAGGACAGACCTTAATTAGACTTGTCGAAATGAGTTTTTCACACGCCAAACCTATTCCAACCAATTCAAAACAACTCCGAAGCTATTCTAATCCTACCATACACCTTCTTAGGGTGTCATGGGTTCCTAGGCATCACCAAACTAAAATATAACAAGGAGTAATTATAGGATGGATTATATATATTTAGCACATAAAAACCTTAAAAACCTTTAAAATGGTATAAACATCATGAGACTTGCATGTTTCTCAAATAAAATGATATGACCATGAAAATGAATATGAAATAAAAATATGATTATGAATGCTTACTAGTGATATGATGAGGTTTAATGGACAAAAGGTTTTCCTAATCACTTGAGGTTTGTACAGTTTGCAACAAATGATACTAATGTTTATACTTGACTTGTAAACTTGGAATGATGATGATATGGTCTTTGGTTTTGTGAAATGAGATAATAATGAAGTGAAAAGGTGATAAGTAAAATAATATACATGTATTAGTGATATTGCAAATATCTTCTTGGTGAATCACCCCTTGTGTCGACAAGGGGTGTGTGTCACTTTTTGTTTATGTTTTAAATTTTTTTATTAAAGTGTATAAGTGTAAGATTTTGTAAAAGATTTGAGGTTAAGTGGTAACTTGTAGCATTTGTAAATATTTATGGTAGCGTTGGATAAAAATAAATTTTCACGGGTCAAGTTAAAATATATTTAGGTCATAAAAATTATAAAAATACATTTCTTTCAAAATTTGAGTGAAATAATAATAATCGTGTCGTATTTCAGAAAATCGTCGTAATTATATAAATTTAACCATTTATATACAAAATAAATTTAAAACACTGGGTAAACTCATAATATTATTTTTATAACTTAATATGAGTATAAAAAAATATATCGGGATAATTTTTTGGAATTAATAGATCAATTATTCAAAATAATTAATTACGCGATAACGTTTATTTAATAAAAAATTTACGCGTCTAATGTGAAATGCAAAGTCATGAATGAACTAATATGATGCAAATGATGCTAATGAAATGCAGACTAAACTTAGTCCATATGAAATGTTCGTGATGATATGATCATGAATTCGCCGCTAAACCATTAAGGTTACGCGAATTTGGAACACGTAAACCTAGTTTACGATAAATGTTGAAATTGTGAAGCATGAATTGTTTTGAGAAATGACCTGAAAGTACGGGTTGTCACATAGGGCAACGTAGAGCTAAGCATTTTCAGCCTATTCACTACGCAAGTAAGACTATGACTGAAGCTCAAACTCATTACACCACCACAGAAAAAGAATTATTAGCCGTGGTGTATGCGTTTGAGAAGTTTCGGCCATACTTAATCTTGACCAAATGTGTAGTGTATACGGATCACTCGGCTCTCAAATATCTCTTTGCAAAACAAGATGCAAAGCCGAGATTACTCCGTTGGGTTCTCCTCCTCGAGGTTTGATATCATTATACGTGATAAAAGGAGTGAGAACCTGGCTGATCATCTGTCCCGTCTAGAAAACCCTCACCAAGATATTTTCGAGAAAAAGGAAATAAATGAAACATTTCCTCTCGAGACACTCAATGCGGTTTCTTTCGTGGAAACTCTTCACCCCATGGTTTCTGATTTCGCAAATTACCATGCGGGTAACTTCATAGTGAAAGGGATGTCGACCAACAGGAAGAACAAATTCTTCAAGGATGTTAAACATTACTTCTGGACGACCCCTTATTCAAAATCATGCGGATCAAGTCATCCGGCGGTGTGTTTATGGACAAGAAGCTCTTGACATTCAAAGCTTGCCATCTTGGACCCAGGGCCATCATAGTCCAAAATACACCACCAAAAAGGTGTTTGATTCCGGATTTTATTGGCCCACTATCTATAAGGATGCCCATGAATTTGTCAAAGCTTGTGACGCTTGTCAACGTCACGGCAATATCTCTCAAAGAAATGAAATGTCACAAAATGCCATTCAAGTTTGTGAGATATTTGACATCTGGGTATTGATTTTATGGGGCCATTTCCATCTTCTCGAGGTAACAAATACATACTCATGGTCATTGACTATTTGTCAAAATGGGTTGAAGCAAAAGCTTTACCTACAAATGATGCCCAAGTAGTTGTGAAATTTTTGAAATCTCTTTTGCCAGGGTTTGGAACTCCTCGTGCTATAATCGGTGATCGTTGGTACACATTTTTGTTATGACCAATTTGATCGAGTCATGCAAAAGTATGGTGTTACTCACCGTCTATCTACTGCATACCACCCCGAACAAGTAGGCGGTGGAAGTTTCAAACTGTGGTATTAAAAGAATCCTTGAAAGGACAGTAGGTGAAAATCGTGCATCCTGGTGGGATAACTGGATGGCGCAGCTCGGGCCTTCCGTACAGTTTACAAAACACCCATCGGGTGTACTCCATACAAGCTAGTGTACGGAAAGGCATGTCATCTTCCGATTGAGCTAGAGCACAAGGCTTCGGGCCTTAAAACATGCAAACCGATATCTGAACAGCAGTGGTGATCACAGAAAAGTTCAAATGAATGAACTAAATGAACTCCGTGATCAAGCATCACGAACTCTTTGATCTATAAAAAAAAGACAAAGAAGATTCATGACTCTAAAATCAAGAACCGCGTTTTCAACGTTGGTGATCGAGTCCTTCTTTTCAATTCTAGATTGAAGATTTTCTCGGGAAAGCTCAAGTCCGTTGGTTGCGGTCCATTTACTATCATTAAGGTTTATCCTTATGGTACCATTGAGTTATCTCAACCTGATGGTCCAAATTTTAAAGTAAATGGTCATCGATTAAAGCATTACTTTGGAGAGGACATTCCACCCGTGATTGTCCCGGATCTACAAACTTTCCCCATGAACCAATGAATGCGGGGATCGAGTCAAGCTAATGACTCGGGAATCAAAAACAGTAGCACACACCATATGGGTTTTCACCCATATTTCTGTCTTCTTTCCCTTTTCTACCACCCTAGTGTGGGGGATTTGCCCCTGCTGTTGTATATATTAATCTATTAAAAAAAAATGTGTATATATCAAAAACAAAATAATGGCCGTAATATTTCCCTTTTATGTTCTATGTTTGGCATAACCCAGGGAATACTTTGAATATTGAGGGCAATATTCATTTCTAGTGTGGGGGGATTCTCACGAATTTTATCATGTAATTACTCCACCCAATTCCCCCGTTTTTGGCCAAAATTTTTTTTTGGAGTAAGTGTTTTTCACTTACTCAGCAAATGGTAATCAGTCCGCCATGTCTAACACACATAAGGATTGGCTAATCCAGGAGCAAGCGGCTCTTGGTAAAGATATCTCAAATCCGTTTATGGCTTGCAATTTGCCCAAAATTGTATGGTGTTCAGCTCACCATATCTTTAAACTAGTGAAAAGTTGGCTAGCCCGCAAGTTTATGGCTTGTGGTAAAGGCAGTTGGAAAATCCATAATTGGTAATCGGCTCACCAAAGATAATATTGATAATTTATCTAAGAGTTGGCTAGTCCAGAAGCAAACGGCTTCGGGTAAAGACAAATCAAATCCGTTGAAAGCTTATGATTTGCTCAAAATCATTTGGTTATCATTGTACCAAGGTTCTTACTTGAACTAAAACAATTGGCTACTCCAGAAGTAATGGATTTTGGTAAAGAGATTAAATCCATTAACTTTTCATAAAACATTGCTAGGGACTAGCAATATCTTAGTGTGGGGGATTGATGAGTGTCTAAATACTCATCATTTTTGTACTGTTTAGAATGCCAAAAACATCTGAAAACACTCAGAAACACATCAAAATGATAAAAATATCACAAACAAGTGTTTTATGTGTTTTAAATGCAAAAATATCAAAATCTGGTGAAAAACGTATCAAGTTTGCATAATTGGCGGTTTTAATCCCCTAAGTTTAAAAAGTTGTCAAAAACAGTCCCTGGTATATCAACATAAGAAAAATATCATTTTAAGTCCTTAGGGATGCATAAAGTTGTCAAAACAAGTCCTTGAAATTTGAAATTGCAAAATTACAACTTTAGTCCCTTAACTTTTAAAAATGTCAAATATAGTCCTTGGATTTATAAAAAATGGAATTTTATGCAAATGATCCTTGTACTATTCAAGATTGGCAAGAATGGTCCTTGTGAGAGCTTTGGAAACTTGTCAAGATCAGTCCTTTAACTTTGGCAGATTTACACAAATGGTCCTTGTAATTAAATAAGCCAATTAGACCTCTTTTTGTATTTAGAACCCTGCCAAAACCCAAAAGAACCCCCAGCCTATGCCTGTGACCCCCCATTTTTGGACCCCCCCTTTATAATACCGGTCAGCACAAGTCAAACCCAGAGACACTGTTTGTCTCTCTCACACCTTCACGCCCAAAACCAGATACGCAACAAACCACCATGGTTTCTCCTTTTTCCCTTTACACCTCATTTCTACAGCTGTTTAACAACTCCTAACACCTCCACTATTGTCCAAAAACCTTTAATTGAATAAACCTGCTCAAGAATTTTTGGCGCCAAAAGTGCCATTTGTCGAATTTGATGATCTGGATTAAATCAATGGTCAAGATGAAGTGGGATTAGTTCAGAGGTCGACAAGGGACTGAAAAAGCTCAATAAATAGAAGTTGGGTGTAATGTATCAAAATATCTAGTGTAATTTTATTTTTGTTCATGTCGTTTTAAGATTTTAAATTTTCAAGTGAATGTTTAAGCTTTGAAAGATCTTGTAATCTTGTTTTAGTGTAATAAAATCATATTTTCAGTTTCAATTTCAGTATTTGTGCAAGAATTCAGTTTTTGCAATTTCAAAATAAAAAATCTCAATAAGTACGAATGTTATCTTTGGTTGTTGTATTGGACTTATAAGCTTATATAAGCTCATTATATAACCTTTGAAAGCTATTAGAACCTTAATAACTCAGTTTATATTCAAAATTAAAAAATTCACAAAATTACCAAGAAATTAGTTAAAAATAAAAATCCTATGGAGACATGATCAAGACAATGGTGCAGCGCTGATTTTGGATTACTTATTGGTTTAGAGCTTCTTGGGAAGCTATAGGAGTGATTCTCAGTCCTTGGTTCCTAGTCCTGTGCATGAACTCAATTTGTAAGCAAATTCCTTGAAATTTGCATTTCTTAATATAAGTTCTTTAATCTTGTTAATTTTAACTTTAATATGTTTAAAAATAGTTAATATAAGATAATAAATAGATTTCTCAGTTTAAAAACTAGTTTTAGTGATTAACTCTTCAAAACAGTTTCAAAAGTTGTGTTTGGTTTAGCTGTTTAACCTGTGTTTGAGACTTATCCAGTGGCTAAGACTTGTAGTTCTATGCTTGTTTAGCTCAATTATACTCATTCAAGTCATAAAATTTCATCTGAGCATCCTCAAAGTCAAAATCACTCTTAAAAGGTCTTAATCTCATGTCTGTTGAAAATCAGTGATATCAAAACCTTATTTTGTGTTTAAAATTTATTAAGATAGCTTGCACTAGTTTCATTATACCATATAACAACATAATCAGTCCACAAATTAGGATTAAAGTTCACAATAGTCAAAGTTTCATAACTACTAAGAAAAGTCAAAACTTTAAAAAACCGTTTTAAGCCCAACTGGGGTGAATTTTCATTGATTCATTCTTGGGTCAAACTAAGTGAAACTTTTGGTTTTTAAAACTTCAGTTGGTTAAGTTAGTTATCATGATTTTTATTAAATTTTAGTAATTTTTCTTAAGCCCCAAACAAGCTTGTGTAACAGGGCTTATTTGCCTGTTCACAACTCGGTAATACTGAGTTTTATCAGTATCTTGCAGAGCTTGTCAAAACTCCTCAGAGCTTCTCTTGGCCTCATTCTTGGGTTTTAAGTTCTTAGCCAGGTCAACTTCAAGTTCCAATATCTGTATTTCAGTTCCAGCTTATTGGGTAGCTTATCTTTAAGGCTAAGTAGCAACCAAGCTGGTTTTGGCACTTATTCTCAAAACAACCAAATCATAGCATCTTGTATTTCAGAGGATAAGAGTAGTTGAAATTTGTTGTTTTAGAGTACTTATAGCTTATTAGAGCTTCTGTAACAGTTTGGTACCTTGTGCTTATTCCAAGTGCTTATTACATAAGCACTTACAATTGCAGTTGCATTTTCCTTCACACAAGCCACTGTTTTTCTATTTTTCTTAGACTCAGTATATTAAATTAGACTTTTCCTGATTTTTTTCTGATTTTTCCATGCTTGTTTGCTATTTTTCTTTATTTTAAATAGTTTTAAGTCTTTTAAATAGCCTTTAATACAAATAAATCAGAAAAAGCTTAAAAAATATGTTTTCAATTTTCATAGATTAAGATAAATATAAAGTCATAAAAATATTTTCCATAATTTTCTTGGTTTAAATAGTATTTTCTAGCATTTTAATTAGTTTTAAATAGTATTAAATTCAAAATAAATAGATAAAAAGTCTAAAAAATATATTTTCAGTTTTAAAATAAGTTTTATCATATTTTAGATTGTTATAAGTTATAATTTCATTTTTCTAGGTTAATTTTGTATTTTCTTATATTTTAGTGCATTTTAAATACTTAATAAATAGTTTTTTAATAATAATAATTAAATAAATAGTTTTAAAAATAATTTTCTTTTCTAATAATTTTCTTTTATTATTAGGATTGTAAAATATCATTTTCATATTTGTAGGCCTTTTATTTCTTAAAACTCACATTTTATTTTGTACGTTTACGTAATTTTATTTAAACGTACGTTTTAGGTTTTAAAGCGTTTATCATTTTAAAAATAGTGATAGCGTTTATTTAATATATTTTATCTTTTAAATTCTTTTAATTTGCATTTAAGTCACTGTAATTTATTAATCTTTTCTTTAGGTAATTATCCATCAAAATCCTTGCTGATCCTTATCCTTAGTGATCATTTTATCATCTGATCAAGTGTTTATTACACCAATTCATCCTCCGTGGGACTTAACGACCCAGGAATCCACTATATTCCTCTGATCTTAATTGCATTTGGTGTTTGAGTTGTTTTAAGTTCCTTACGGTTAGCCATTCACAAGTGGCTAGCTTGCGTGAGAAAACTTGACGGTTTCGCATCAATCATGGTACCTACACCCTGAAGATGCCTGAGGAATTTAGCCATGTTTTCATCCATCATGAATGTTGTCATACATCAGATCTCTTTGCTCATGAACATTTTCATCGAAGCCACAGCCTCTGCCTTTAGATCGACATAACTTTTAGCTGACCTCAGTATGTTGTTCCCAATGTTTTAGTAACCACGAGTATAGCTTCCTTGAAGCCCGGTGATCCACTGAGCCAAACTTTCGGTTGAGGGGAAGAACATTGTCAACTCTTTGAATTCATGAGCTTGAGGATTGAAGCAGATCATCATGTTGGAATAAGGATTGATAAGCTCATTTGGATCAGCGAGGCTCTTTAAACAGACACCTCCACATTTCTTCTCCGTGATAAGATTTCATCATCGATCAATGAGCTATCATCTTGAAGAATAATATCAGTGACATCAACAAGTGTGAAAAGGGTTGGTTATGGGTTCCATATCAATGGTGGTTTATATCCCTCACGAGTCTTTGTCCCCGTTGACCCTGAGACGGGTGGGATTTTCCCAGTGTCTTCTCTAGAGTCAGGATTGGCTGTGGGTTCCATATCGGCGGGTTGTTCCTTTCCCTGAATCTCTTTGTCCCCGGTGACCCTGAGACAACGTTGGGCGTTCCGGTGCCTTTAGCGGAGTCGGTGATAGTTGTATCCCTATCGGTTGTTTGAGTCCCTGGAGTCTTTGGGAGAGATGGTGCCCTCGGACAAAGGCTTGGATTGCTAATGTCATCGCCCTGGGCGTTGTGGAAGGCTCCCTACCGGGTTGTATGTTTCCCTCTGGATCTTGGGGAGTAGTAGGTGACCAAGAACGCGTATGATGTCGGTGTCCTTCGTTGTCACTGGGTGATTGTTGCTTGCAGTCGTCAAGTGTCTTTTTGGTCACGGGCTTTTTGTGCCTCTTAGAGGCGTGCGAAGCCTCAGGGCCAGAGACTTTGGTTTTAGTCTTAGTCAGTCTGAGACTTCCCTTTTTTCTTTTAGGGAGGGGTTTGAGAACTGATCCACTTTGATGTTTGGCAATCATGTGGGTCGTCAATTCAATGGGAGTGGCGAGGATGGGTCCTTTGAAAATTTGAAGCTCGAGGATGCCAGGTAAATTTCCAAATTTTTTCATCCTTAGTATAATTTGAACCAGTAGCGATTCACGAGCACAAGAGACAAACCTAGGATCGAAAATGCTTCGTCTAGTTTTGCTCTGCCAGCCGTCTGAGAGATCACTGTAAATGATCTCTCTATGTCGTGATGGATTCATCCAAGCGGTATGCCATCATCAACTGAATAGAGTTAAACTTGTTGAGTGGATTGAGTGGTTCGCCGAGGACACGAATCACAAAGTGAAGAGGATCCTCCAAGCCACGGGAATGAGCTTTTAGTGACTGGGGTCTTGTCCAAAAAAGTTGGATCTAAAACGATTTGTTTAAACCCATCCTTCACTGTGGAGGGTTCAGGATGGGCAACATAAACGCCTTTGTTATACTCTAACCACTGTTGTAGTGCAAAGAAAGCGTTTTGTAATCGAGTGTATTGTTTCCCCCATTAAGCTGAACGATGAGATACTCCCTGAGAGGTCTAAGGTTATTCTCATGTTAGAAGGTGTGGGGTCCTGGGAGGCTGCCTTAGCCCAGACTCGAGGTAGTTTGGGTACACCGAGGGACATTTTACAAAGGCCGTTTGAGTGGGCGGTTGAATAAAAATTTTAAAATGTCTTTATAGGTTGGGACATTTTCAGGATATTCAAAATTTCCTATGACATTATTTGTTTTAAATTCGCGTTAGTAAGATCCCCTACCAGCTGAGAAGCAAACGGAGAGATTGTGTTCTAACCCATTTCCATTAACAAAGATTTTTGGATTTAAGAAATATTTTGACTAGAACAATCAAAGTATTTAGATCTCTTCAAGTTTGTGATGAAAAAATTTTGTAAATGTTTACAAGAAGGGTTTTTCCAAAAGAGGTTTTGAAGATTTGAGAACACAAATATTTCGATTTGAGAAAAGAATTTTGACAGAGTTTAGTGCGAAAAATTTATTGTGTTTTTTGTGTGTGTTGGAAGAGGGTATTTATAGAGTGATAAGAGGGGTGTTTTGTGCACAAATGGGAATGTAAGAATAGGTTTTGAAAGGCGTTTTAATTTCCACATTTAATGCTACCACTCCATTACCCGCAGCAAAATCCCGTTTTCAAGGGAGCAGGTTAGATTTTACAGTAAAAGTGCACTTTTGCGGAGATAAAATATCAATTTGATATTTTTTGTGAGACATTAAATGCCAAGTGGGATGCATAAGACAAAGAGACATATATTTCTTTATTAAATTGGCATAGTTACCAAACTAGGACATTAAAGTAGCGATACTTGGATCATTTAGTTACTTATTCAATGCTCTTTGTCAAATTAGGGGACCGAATGAGTCTTACTCATTGTTGAGGATTTATTTTGGGTGTCGGGAGGATGAACCATTTGAGAACTTATGAGATTGGTTTTAGATACTTGACTTTCAATGTCAAGCATTCCCAATTAAACTTTCGGTCTCTGAAGGTAGGTTCATCCAAGTTTGGTGAAGATATCACCGGTTGATATTCAGTAGGGATGAAAAAGTTCTATGTCTCCTTTCATTATGTGATCCACGATGAAGTGATATCGATATCAATGTGTTTGGTTCTTTGGTGGAAGACGGGGTTGTTGGAGTTGCATTACACTAGTGTTATCACAGAAGATGGGCACCATTTTTAATGAATGTCGTAGTCATTTGAGTTGACTTTTCATCCATAATGCATTGGCACAATCATGAGCGTACATATTCATCTTGATGAGGACATAGCCACTCATTGTTGCTTCTTTCCAACAGACCAGTTTTCCTCCAGAGTGTGGGACCACGAGGTACTTTTTTCTGACCATATTTAAACGGCATAATCAGAATCGGAGTAACCTTAGATCAAACGAGCATTTTGGATAATAGATTCCAAGGCAGGTTCCCACTTCAGGTACATGAGTATTCTCTTGGCTACAGATGAGGTGAGATTCTTTGGGATTGGGCGATATCTTGTTATTATGAGCTGAAAATTGTATATCGGTCTAGTAGCGGTTAGATACATCGGTGATCCAACAATCCCTCTGAAATGAGTTTGATTCTGATTTGCCGGTGAGATCGAGGTCCAAGGTTGTTAGATGGGACCATTGGTGTCTCTTCAGGAGGCATAGTCAAATATCTCATATTTCTTCAAGAGATTTTGTGTATTTCTCTTTGTGATGGATATTCCTTTATCAGTTTGCTAGTCGAAGAAAGTATGTAAGTTCCCCCATCATGCTCATTTCAAACTTCTTTGTCATTAGTTTTTCAAATTGTTTGCAAAGTTTGTAGTTTGTTGAGCCAAAGATGATATCATCAACATACACTTGGACTAGTATCATCCTCTGTTGGGTTCTATAGACAAAGCGATTGTTTGTTATATCTGTGACACCCATTACTGAGGTCATTTCTGGACACAATTCATGTCTCATTATTTCAACATTTATAGTAAACTTGGTTTACTTGTTTCAAATTCGTAACCTTGGGTTTAGAGAATTCATGATCATAACATCACTTACATTTCATATGGACTAAGATTAGTCTACATTTCATTGACATCATTTGCCTCATTAGTTCATTCGACTGTTTCATTTCACATTTCACGCGTAATTTTTATATTTAATAAACGTTATCGCGTGAGTTATTATTTTTAATATTTAATCCGTTACTTTCAAAAATGATCCCGATGTATTTTTAAACTTACATTTAGTTTATAAAAACTATATTTTTAGTTTTCCTAGTGTTTCAAATTTATTTGGTACATAAATCGTTAAAGTTAAACTATTACGACGATTTCTTAAAAATTATACGATAATTATTTTATCACCCAAATTTCACAAGGAAAGTATTTTACAATTTTTTATCTCATTAAATTCCATTTTTTGAACTAATAAAACTTACTTGCAAAAGTACCATTACCTAACTTAACTTTATTTTACTACCATTTACTTATACATTTTATCTTATAATATACACATTTAAAAAAAAAAATTATTTTTTTCATACCTCCCCCACAGCCGCCAAGGGGAGGTGTTTATTATTGAGGAATGGTTCTTGATTGTGTATTATTTCACACTAACACAAAAGTCTTACTTCATATATTTGTTCACTCATTCACTTCACAAAGTCTTTCACAAGTGTTAGTAGCTTATTTTCCTCTCTTTGCTTCTCCTACAAACGATACATCAAGGTTCAAAGGGATCAAGATTTTGTCAAGTGTTTATTAACTAGTTTATACTCTTTTTATGGTTTTGAAATAAAACCAAGGGTTTAAGTTTAATCCTTGTTGCTTTCACCTCTTCATTATCACTAGTAAGCATGTTTTTATCATTTTCATATTTCCTTTTCATTTTCATATGTTTCTTTTCATTTTGGAGATATTATGCATGATATGTGATTTATACCATTTATTTCATGATTTTAGAGTATATATATATATGGTCATCCTATAATTATCCCCTTGGTATTGGTTGGTCTTGATGGTGATTAGGAACCCATGACACCCTAAGAAGGTGTATGGTAGGATTAGATTAGTTTTGGAGTTGATTTGAAGGGATTAGAATAGGTTTTGTCCGAGAAAAACTATTTTCGATAACTATATATTTGTTTCTGTCCTTAATTCAATTTCTGGAAAAACCTACTGTTGGTACAAACTTTGGCCTTGATTTTTAGAAAATACTTTAAAAGCGAATCCGTGGCAGCGAGCGGATAAAAACGGACTTATTGAAGCCGTGGTGAATTTTTAAAGTTTGACGACAAAATAAGATGTTTTCTGAAATTTCAGCATGCAGTTTTAGTTTGTTGGTCAAAACGAGCCTTAAGCTTCACAAATTATTTCGACTTCTCGAAAAATATATTAGTTTACTTCAATACGAAGCTAAGGACATATTAAACGTAGAAAGCGGATTTGAAACGACAAAGATATGCACTTTTCATAAACTTGCCGTAACTAATTTTCTGCACACAATTAGCCAAAACCATCTTTAACCTTATTATCTTTATGTTCGAGACCTTTTGGATGAAAACTCTGAACTGAAAACTAGAGATATCGATACAAACTTTCCAAAACCGTGCGAGTCCGTTCTCTAACGATCGGCGTACACCACTGTTCGACTAGTTTTCCAAAGCTATTTTTGTTAATTTCAAGAAATTTCCGTCGACATTGTTTTATGCGAAAAAGTGAAAATTTCTCTAACAATCATTATAAAACCATTGTAGGATGACATTTTGACGTAAAAACATGTAAAGTGATTTTGATTGGTCAAAAGCGTCAAAAGTATTTTCGACGTCGAGTATTATTTTCAAAACTCGTAAATGGTATAAATAACATATCAAGTGCATGCATAACATTACATTGCAACTCATGACATATCATATCATTGATAATAGGTCGGTTAACATCACATTAAACCCGGTGGTACTCATTTGCCATTATTCCAGGTTTACCAAGTGAGTTTTCATAGCCCCGTTTACATGCTTTCGATTATTTTCAAACCCGGGGGAAGAATACATTGCACTACATTTTTTCTTTATGCGATACCAAGTATGTTAAATTCATTACATTGCTTAAGTTACCGCATTTGCCAATTTGAAAGTCCCCATTACTTGACCATGAACCGTTAATCTTTGGAGCGAGGATGAGTGGATAGATCTATCGAGGGTGGCGCCTCCATCCGGGTTGGTGAATCCCAACCAGGAAAACGGATGCATTTCATTTGATCACATTACGGAGTTGTCTGGCAAACCCTCTGCAGGGGCATACATGATTGAATAGTCTAGTTTAGGTCATGGGCTTAGAGCAATTGTAACATTATTTTTTTTGTGACTGGATGGTCATGCATGATAGATACTTGTGTAGTCGTATAAAACATTTACATAAACCTATGATTTCTCACCAACATTATTGTTGACCGTTTTTAGCAATGTATTTTCAGTGTGAGGCATTATCATCATGACATGGTTTAGGGACCTACATTTTGAGTCGCGGCGTTCGACACATTATGTACATTACGGCACTTTATTTCAAAACATCGTTTGGATTTGTATTATATTTGTATTTCCGCAAACTTTGAAAACCTTTTGGGACCGATGTTGTACTCACGAATGTTTTATTATAATATCCAACGATGTGTTTTAAAACGACACTTTAGGTCGTTCAATATACTTGTGATGTGGTGCTATGACGGTCAATTCCCAGGGAATTCCATTCAGCTAAACAATTAAATGGGGTGTAACAGTTGGTACCGAGCTTCTATTATAGAAACTAGGTTGCATCATTGACCTAGAACTATAGCTACATTATCCTAGCATCTCATCATTTCATCATAGTACATATTCATGTTTATCATGCGGATTCACTTACACTTTATTCGAGATTATTTACTTTTATTTCACATCGGTTGTCATGCGACATGTCTTGATTCACATCCCATCACCATATCATCGGACTCAGCTTCGGATGATGTCCAGTAACAACATCATGGATGATGTTGCATCACATTCCACTTGAGATCAGTATCTTCCATTGGATCTCCTCGACCTTTCCACCTATCATGACCGACACCAGAGAACCTTCGAGGGAGCGAAGTCGCACCAATCTCAGTTAGCCCACTTCGCGGTACACTACCAGCTACCTTCCTCACCACATCATCCCATCTGTCATATTTCTTAGAGATCCTTTGCCTGACAGACTTGCCGCCCAAAAGCGTGCTCGTTTTGATATCCCTACACCACCATCTCTGACCCGACACCTGTTAGGTTCGAGTTAGGCGAGAGCTCTAAACTGCGGTACTGCTCGGCAGCCTTCTACGAGGCATTAGGAGCGTATTGATAGTCGACAAATCGGATAGATAGATTGTCGCGGCAGTTGGAGAGCTGTGGGTAGATAGGATTGAGCCCATTCTTGCGGAGGAGTCGAGGGCCTAGTGTTGGCGGGGTTTCTATTGATTTGTCACATGAGTGTAGAATAGGTGGTTAGAGGAGCGGGGAGAGTATTGTTGTGCGGGGGATTGATGAGTTGAGGAGTTTGGTGGATAGTTTGGCGACCGGGTTGTGATCTTAGGGATAGGGCACCGCAGGAGGTGCCTTATGTAGACTTTTGTCATTGTATAGTTTTGACCATTATTATCCTAGTCACAAGGTGTGTGAGCGTAGTTTAAAACTTTGTTGTATTTTGGTTGTTGTACAAACAAATGTATCAAGTATTGACTCTACTATGTAAGAATGGTTATTATTATCTATGATGCTCGGTCCATGTAGGCGAAATTTTCATGTATATTATCCGTGTGTTGTATTATATTTGTGATATTTATTATTGTTCGTTGTGATTTCATTTACTTTATGCATGATGTGGTTGTGGATATATTTGTATGATGGATGTTTCTACTTACGAGTTCTCATGATTGTTTCATCTTGTGATTTTGAAGAGTTATGGCGCCTAAAAAGCTACGGAAATGACCCAAGCGAAATTCAAAAGTTGGTGAATGATAGCATCTGCTAATAAAGTCGAAAGGAAGCGAGTGGCTATTTCTTTGAAGCCTAGGGCTAGCTCTTTACTTCTTTAGTAATGCCGGAGGATCTGGGTTAAGAAATGTTAGTACAAGATTTCAAGAGTGGTGAACCACTAAGTTTAGAATACCGAGGGAGCTACTGCAATGATGCGATGGTTTGAGAAATTGGAATCGGTGTTTTGCTTTATGCTTGTCAGGATGACAGTAAGGTCAAATTTACTCTGAGCACTTTACGATGGAGCGTTGTCATGGGTGGAATCATCGCTCAACCGATTGGAATGGAGAATGCTTTTAAGCTTACTTGAGAGGAATTCAAGGGCTTGGTGAAAGGTTTTGTCCTCGGCAAATCAAGGTTGAGAGCGGAGTTCTATGAATTGGTAACCATTGGGTATGATATCGACACTTACATTCGAGATTCGAATTAATTGCGTTATGCCGTCGATGGTATCGGATAATGAAAAGTTGCTAGAGCTTTCATCGGGGACTTCAGAGGTTATTCAAGGAGATGTGACAAGTTTGATCCACAAACAATCAAGGAAGCTATTCGTGTGACTCAGAAGTTGATGGCACAAGTGGTGAAGCGAGGTAAGTACACCACCACCAGGAAACCAACAACAACCCAACAACCGTTTCAACAATAATCGAGGCAATTACAACAACAATAGCAACAATACAAGGCGGAGTGGGACAACAACAGGGGTAGGAATGCTACTCAACAACCACCCAAAGGCAAGAGGTTGCTGAAGGCTTATGTTGCGAGGTCCGAAGGAAGGAAAAGGATATCACGGGGTTTTCTGCGAAGTGTAATAAGTGTTTGAGTCATCACCAATCGGTATGTCTGATCAGGTGAAAATTACAGAAAGTTGGTCACCGTACTAGGGATTGCAAGGGCCTACAAGTTACATGTTTTTTGTTGGAAGCTGGACACTCAAGAAGGATTGTAGAAGGGAAAAGAATCAAGCAAATCCGAATCAAGGAGGTTTGGCACGGGGAAGGTTTAGTCATTGGAGGAGAAGATAAGGAGGACCCGAATGTCATAGCAGTGCGTTTCTTCTCAATAATTATGCTTCAGTTTATTTGATTCGGTCTTGATAAAAGTTTTGTTCCAATGCATTTGCACCTTTGCTCAAACATTAAACAACTACATTAGATTTACATCGCCTTGTCGAATTAGCTAATGGTAACTAGTTAGCACCAACACCATTGTCAGCTTTGCACATTCAATTTTCTTAATCACCCCTTCAACATAGACCTCATGCAGTAGATTTGGGTAGTTTAAACGTCGTCATCGGCATGGACTGGTTATCTAACATCGTACGAAGATCATTGTGATGAGAAAAGTTGTTCACCTTCCTATAATGGCGAAACTTTGATTATTGTGGAGCGAGTGGAACAGAACTAGTATCATATCTAATGCATGGAGAAGTACATTAAGAAAGGTTGTCTTGCTTTCTTAGCCCATATAGCAGAAAGAAAAAGTGGGCGACTTGAAGATGTTCCTATTGTCCGTGTGGATTTTGAAGTATTTCAGAGGATTTCTGGGACTCCACAAAAGCGTCAGAGTAGAATTTCATATTGACTTAGTGCCCGGATTCATGCAGCATGAGCAGCCGTACCGTGCTAGCACCATCACAAGAATTGTCTAATCAATTGCAGAGCTTCTGACAAGGATTCATTAGGCGAGTTCTCTCCTTGGGGAAGCGCGGTCTTGTTTGTGAAGAAGAAGGATGGATCCTTCGAATGTGCATAGATTATAGAGGTTGAACAAGTTAACGGTGAAGAATCGTTACCTCCCAGTTGATGACTTGTTGATGATTTGCAAGGTTCGAGTATTTATTCCAGATTGATCTTCGTTCGGGTTATCATCGGCGAGTTGGAAGAGGATATTAAAGCGGCGTTTAAGAACGTTCGGTCATCACGAGTTTCAAGTGATGCCGTTTTGGATTGACTGCACGGCCGGTATTCATGGATCTCATGAATAGAGTTTGTAAGCCGCCGTGTTTGGACAAGTTTGTTATAGTGTTCATCGACGACATCTTGATCTACTCCAGAGCAAAGAGGAACACGAAGAGCATTTAGGGGCGATTTTAAGGCTACTCAAAGAATAGAAGTTGTATGCCAAATTTTGTGATTTTTTGGAATCACAAAGTGCAATTTCTTGGTCATGTCATTGACAGTCATGGACTACAAGTTGATCCATAAAGATTGAAGCCGTGAAAGATTGGGCTACTCCAAGAATCCTGGAAATTCGACAATTTCTAGGACTAGCGGGTTTACAAGGTTCATCGAAGGATTTTCGAAGATAGCGAGACCTTTGACCAAGTTGACACAGAAAAACAAGAAGTACGAGTGGGGAAAGAAACAAAAGTTGCTTTTCAGTTGGCTCAAGCTCGTGCGCCAATTTTGGCACTACGAAGGCATTGAGAACTTTGTTGTATATTGCGACGCTGCATAAAGGACTTGGGCTGTTTTAATGCAAAGCGAGAGGAATTGATAGCGTATCTCTCGACAACTTAAGGTGCATGAGAGAACTACACACTCTCATGATCTCGTTTAGGAGCCGTAGTTTTCGCTCAAGATTTGGAAGACATACCTCTACGGTACAAAGTACACAGTGTTTACCGACCACAAGAGTTTGCAATATATTCTTGATCAGAAGGAGCTTAATATGAGGCAACGTCGTTGGTTGGAGTTACTCAGCGACTATGATTGTGAAATCAAGTATCACCAGGGAAAAGCCAATGTTGTGGCTGATGCTCTTAGTCGGAAGAAGGCCTAAACCTTTAAGAGTTAGTTCATTGGGAATGACGATTATTTCTCCTTTACCATCGAAAATCCACGAAGCACAGATAGAAAGCGGAAGAACCGACCAAGTGAAAAGCTTTATGGTATGCCCGAAAGCGCAAATGGTTTTGTAAAGAGAAGCGATGGAGTACTATGTTGCAAGGATAGAATGTGGGTTCCATTGTATGGCGGAATACGAGAATTGATTATGCATGAGTCGCATAAGTCAAAGTATTCTATTCATCCAGATCGGATAAGATGTATCAAGATCTTAAGAAACTTTATTGGTGGCGAACATGAGCGGAGATTACCCGCGTCGTTAGCAAATGCCTTACTTGCTCTAAGGTGAAATTGAGTATCGAAGCCTTCAGGTTTACTCCAACAACGGAAATTCCTCAATGGAAATGGGAGCAGCATTACAATGGACTTTGTTCGAAACTTCCTAAGACATCGGGGAGGTTACGCGTATTTGGGTAATCGTTGATCGCCTTACCAAGTCATACCCATTTCATACGGAATAGAGAGACATATTCCATGGAGCAACTCACTAGACTTTATGTCAAGGAAATAGTCTCGAGACACCAATTTCTATAATTTAGAGAGAATTCGATTCACTTCAAACTTCTGAATTCATTGCAAGATTCATTGGACGAGATTAGAGATGAGCAGCATATACCCATGAACCGGCGGTCAAAGTGAAAGGACCATTCAGCGTTAGAAGACATGCTAAGAGCGCATGTGATTGATTTTGAAATGGTTGGGCTAACCATTTGCCATTGATAGAATTCTCGTACAACAATAGTTATCACACGGTATCAAAGATGGCACCATTTGAGGCACTCTATGGCGTAAGTGCCGATCACTGTTTGTTGGGCGAGGTAGGAGGCGCTACACTACTGGTCCGAAATGAATGCGAAACCACGGAAAAGATTGTTCAAATTCGTGAACTAGAGAAGCTGCAAGGATTGACAGAAAAGTTATGCGGATGTTAGGCGCAAGGATTTGGAATTTCAAGTAGGTGACAAAGTTATGTTGAAAGTATCGCCTTGGAAGGGCGTGGTGCGATTTGGAAAGCGTGAAGTTAAACCGAGATACATTGGACCATTCAAGATTTTGAAGAGAGTTGGTTCGGTAGCTATCGACTGATCTTCCACGAGAACTTAGTCATGTACACAACGTTTCACGTTTCAAACTTGAAGAAGTGTCTTCACTAATCGCCGCTATTCCATTGGACGGTTCGTTCTTGACTTACAAACTCAATTTTGTGGAGGAACCCAGTAGAAATCTGGACCATGAGGTCAAGCAGTTGAAACAGAAGTCGTATTCGATTGTGAAAGTTCGTTGGAATTCTCGACTAGGTCCTGAGTTTCACTTGGGAACGGAAGACCAGATGCAACGCTAAAGTATCCTCATCTTTTCACCGACAACCGTTAGACCTAACAACGATTGAATTTAGTGGACTGAATTCCTTTTGGATGGGCTTAATGTGACGCACTACATTTCGTGTCATCATTTCGACACAATTCATGTCTCATCATTTCAACATTTATAGTAAACTTGGTTTACTTGTTTCAAATTCAGTAACCTTGAGGTTTAGAGGCGCATGATCATAACATCACGTACATTTCATATGGACTAAGATTAGTCTACATTTCATTGACATCATTTGCACCTCATTAGTTCATTCACGACATTTCATTTCACATTCAACGCTAATTTTTATATTTATAAACGTTATCGCGTGAGTTATTATTTTAATATTTAATCCGTTACTTTCAAAAATGATCCCGATGTATTTTTAAACTTACATTTAGTTTATAAAAACTATATTTTTAGTTTTCCTAGTGTTTCAAATTTATTTGGTACATAAATCGTTAAAGTTAAACTATTACGACGATTTCTTAAAAATTATACGATAATTATTTTATCACCCAAATTTCACAAGGAAAGTATTTTTATAATTTTTATCATCTCATTACATTCTATTTTGAACTAATAAAAACTTACTTGCACCAAGTATTACCATTTACCTTAACTTAACTTTATTTTACCTACACCATTTACTTATACATTTTATCTTATAATTATACAACATTTTAAAAAAAAAAAATTATTTTTGCCTCATACCTCCCCCCTTGGCCGACCAAGGGGGAGGGGTGACATTTATTGAGGAATGGTTCTTGATTGTGTATTATTTCACACTAACACAAAAGTCTTACTTCATATATTTGTTCACTCATTCACTTCACAAAGTCTTTCACAAGTGTTAGTAGCTTATTTTCCTCTCTCTTTTTGCTCTCCTACGACGGCCATACATCAAGGTTCAAAGGGGATCAAGATTTTTGCAAATCAAGTGTTTATTAACCTAGTTTATACTCTTTTTATGGTTTTGAAATAAAAACCAAGGGTATTTAAGTTTAATCCTTGTTACTTTCACCTCTTCATTATCACCAGTAAGCATGTTTTTATCATTTTCATATTTCCTTTTCATTTTCATATGTTTCTTTTCATTTTTGGAGATATTATGCATGATATGTGATTTATACCATTTTATTTCATGATTTTAGAGTATATATATATATATGGTCATCCTATAATTATCCCCTTGGTATTGGTTGGTCTTGATGGTGATTAGGAACCCATGACACCCTAAGGAGGTGTATGGTAGGATTAGATTAGTTTTGGAGTTGATTTGAAGGGATTAGAATAGGTTTTGTCCGAGAAAAACTATTTTCGATAACTATATATTTATGTTCTGTCCTTAATTCGAATTTCTGGAAAAACCTACTGTTGGTACGAAACTTTGGCCTTGATTTTTAGAAAATATACTTTAAAACGAATCCGGTCAGCTTGAACGGATAAAAACGGACTTATAACTAAGCCGTGGTGAATTTTTAAAGTTTGACGACAAAATAAAATGTTTTCTGAAATTTCAGCATGCAGTTTTAGTTTGTTCGTCAAAACGAGCCTTAAGCTTCACAAATTATTTCGACATTTCAAAAATATATTAGTTTACTTCAATACGAAGCTAAGGACATATTAAACGTAGAAAACGGATTTGAAACCGATAAAGATATGCACTTTTACATAAACTTGCCGTAACTAATTTTCTGCACACAATTAGCCAAAACCACCATCTTTAACCCTTATTATCTTTATGTTCGAGACCTTTTGGACGAAAACTCCTGAACTGAAACTTCTAGATATCGATACAAACTTTCCAAAACCGTCGAGTCCGTTCTCTAACGATCGACGCGTAACGCTTTTAACGACTAGTTTTCCAAAGCTATTTTGTTAATTTCAAGAAATTTCGTCGACATTGTTTTGCGATTTAAAAGTGAAAATTTCTCTAAAAATCATTATAAAACCATTGTAGGATGACATTTTGACGAAAAAAACATGTAAAGTGATTTTTGATTGGTCAAGACGTCAAAAGAGTATTTTTCGACGAAAGTAATATTTTCAAAACTCAGAATGGTATAAATAACATATCAAGTGCATGCATAATTATTGCAACTCATGACATATCATATCATTGATAATAGGTCCCGTTAACGATCACATTAAACCTCGGTGTACTCACTTTGCCATTATTCCAGTTTATCCAAGTGAGTTTTCATAGCCCCGTTTTACATGCTTTCGATTATTTTCAAACCCACGGGAGAGAATACATTGCACTACATTTTCTTTGTACGATACCAAGTATGTTAAATTCATTACATTGCTTAAGTTACCGAATTTGCCAATTTGAAAGTCCCCATTACTTGAACATGAACCGTTAATCTTTGGAGCGAGGATGAGTGGATAGATCTATCGAGGGTGACGCCTCCATCCGGGTTGGTGAATCCCAACCAGAAAAACGGATGCATTTCATTTGATCACATTACGGAGTTGTCCGGCAAACACTCTGCAGGGGCATACATGATTGAATAGTCTAGTTTCGGGGTCATGGGCTTAGAGCAATTGTAACATTATTTTTTCGATGGATGGTCATGCATGCTCGATACTTGTGTAGTCGTATAAAACATTTACATAAACCTATGATTTCTCACCACATATTGTTGACCGTTTTTAGCAATGTATTTTCAAGTAACTGAGGCATTATCATCATGACATGGTTTAGGGACCTACATTTTGAGTCGCGGCCGAATTTACATTATGTACATTATGGCACTTTATTTCAAAACATCGTTTAGATTTGTATTATATTTGTATTTCCGCAAACTTTGAAAACCTTTGGGACCATGTTGTACTCAATGTTTTTATTATAATATCCAACGATGTTTTAAAACGACGAGGTCGTTCAATATAACTGTGATGTGGTGCTATGACACCAATTCCCCGGAATTCCATTCCGCAGCAAAACAAAAATTGGGGTGTGACACTATCTTTCCTCTCGACAAACTTGTTTTGTATCAGAAGGCCGAGAGAGTTTCATACCAACCCTGGGAGCTTGTTTAAGTCCATAGAGGGCTTTGTCAAGCTTGCGACATAGTCGTGAATTCAATACTCAAAGCCCTGAGGTTGCCAAGATACACATCTTCCTTGAGATCACCATTTAAGAATGCACTTTTAACATCCATTTGGTAGACCCTGATGTTCATGTATGTTGCATATGCAAGGAAGATCCTGATGGCTTCCATTCTTGCAACAGAGCAAATGTCTCATCATAGTCAATGCCTTCTTGTTGACTGTAACCTTTGGCTACCAGGCTGGCTTTGTTTTTAATGACAGTGCCATTTTCATCAGTTTTGTTTCTGAAAACCCACTTCATTCCTATGACTACTACATCCCGAGGACATTTGATCAAGGTCATGACCTTGTTTTTGTCAAACTATCGCAGTTCTTCTTGCATAGCCTGAACCCAGCTTGGGTGTTTTAGAGCCATGACATTTTGGGTTCTATTTCGATAGATAATCAGATATAGACATTCATTGGTGAAGGTGCAATTATATTAGCAGCCATGCTTCGGTGAGCATGCCCTCACGTGGGTTCACCAATGATGTTTACTAGCTCAATAACCTAGATCTTGTCCACTTACTTTGTGGTCTAGGATTTGAGTTTGATGAGGTCACTGGAAGTTCGTAGAGTGAGATTGGTTACAGGAGCAACAGATTCATTTTGAGCATCTGTTATGATGTCCCTCGTTGGGTTTCATGAATCACAGGATCCTGAATAGTTGGTTCAGTGTTACCTATCCCTACTAGGGACCGATAGATTATCAATGAATTCACTAATTATTGGTTGGGGAAGGTTGTGAGGTAAGACATAATATGAGATGTCGATCGCTGATATGAGGAATTGAATTCAGGTGGTGAGAACTCATCGGAGGATATCTTGATGTGTCATCAATTCCTATTTCCTCCACTGAGGTGTTAGTGAACCTGATGCTTTCAGAACTTTCATCAAAGGTGACATGAAAGGTTTCCTCAACTTGTTGTCTCCTTGTGTTAAAGACCCTGAAGGCTTTGGAGATCAGTAGTTCTAAAAGTATTTCATCACTTGCATCAAACTTGCATAGATGATCCTTGTGGTTATGAATGAACACATGACATCCAAATACATGAAAATAGTGATGTCGGAAGTCTACCTTTGAAGATCTCATATGGGGTTTTGTTATGTCTTTTGACAATGATTGACTGGTTTTGAGTGTAACAGGCTTTGACCTTCATCCACCCGAAATACTTTGAGAGAGTTGAGCCATTTAACATGGTTCTAGCAGCCTCAATGAGAGTTCTGTTTTTCCTTTCAGCAACCCCATTTTGTTCAGGGTATATGGAGATGAGAAATTTTGAGAAATTCCTTTTTCATCACAGAAACTCTCATGCTCTTGATTTGAACTCAGACCATTGTCGTTTGATTTGTTTGAATAATGTCATTCGGTTTTCAATCTTCCTGATGAATGACATTATTGTATCAGCTGCCTGACTCTGTTTGGAAAGAAAGTATACCCAAGTGTATCTTGAGAACTCATCAACAATGACAAGTGTATACTTCTCATGCTGGATTGATCTGGAACTGACAGGTCCAAAGAGATCCATGCAGGAGATGAAGAGCGACTTTTGATGGAGAAATTTATTTGGTTTTGAATGATGCTCGTGGTGTTTACCTTTTCACAGGCGTGAGCATGGTTTGTCTTATGCAAAAACCAGTGATGGTAAGCCAAGGACCTTGTTTTGTTTTGCCAAGTTGTTGAGGTTTTTGAAGTTTAAGTGTGAGAGTCTTTATGCCACCCAATTGATAGTTTCAGTGTATTTGGCAAAGAGACACGTTCCATCTTGGGAGAGTGTTGACATGTCTAGCACATAAACATCATCTCTCCTAGGAGCTATCAACACAACTTCCTTATTGGCATTGAAAATGGTACCTTGTTTATCATTGAATTGTACAATGTATTTAGCATCACATAGTTGACACATGATGAGATTGTATTTGAGACCATTGACATAGGCTATTCTAGAGAAAACTATTCCATTACAGTTCCATGAACCACAACCTTCAGTGGGACATGATGAGTTATCACAAAATACTACCTTGGGCCCTGGTTCCTTACATACTTGTGCAGATATTCCTTCACACCAGTCATGCTTCTTGAGCATCCACTGTCTAGATGCCAAATAGGCTCCCTGGCATGTCTCTGATAAGTAGTAAACTAAATTATTTTCTCTTAGTGACCCACTTACTAGTGGGCTTGGGTCTCAAGGTCTCTCTGAAATTTGCAATCGACTCATGGTCGTTGTTTGTGTGCACATGATACCATTGTTGCAATTTAGAGGGTCGAGGATGACTCAGTGACTCTAGGTTGTTTAGAATTTCTCCTTGCATGAATGACACCGTCATGTTGGGATGTCTCATGAGCTGGATTACCGCATATATCACAAAGATGTATTCATGAGACAATCATCCTGATGATGATCATTAAACCCACAGTGAGGGTTTAGAGGAAAAGGTTTTGCTCTATTCTTTGGAGCAGCTTTGGAGGATGAAGCATACCGATGACCAATTTTGGTATAGTTTGCTTGACTGACATATAATCAGATGATCTGCAGTCCTGTGATCATCCTTTTGCGAATCATGCAAAAAGGATTCTATAACAATTGTCGTGGTATGGCTGGTGTAATGACACACACTTTTGTTTGTTTTTGGAGGTTGACTTAGATTTTGAGGAACCTGGAGGAAGCGACTTTGTCTCCTTGATTGGTTCAGGGACCTTTTCAATGGATTCCATTTTTCAGTCAAGAAGCTTTCTCACAGTTCGTCATTGTTGAATTTGGTCGACTTTAGTGGGACAGAGGATGTTGAAGTCTCAGGTGAGAGTAGACTCTTGTTGGATTAGTTTTGCTTGTCTTTGTAGGATGGTTCTACCAAGTCCGGACCTTTCTTTTGGTGAATGAGGATTGAATTGTAGTGGAGTAAGCTCAGAGCTTGGATCAGCACTCTGAAGAGATTTCAGGGGTGGAAGCGTGTTTCAGATTCTCGCCTCAGACTTAGAGATGTGTTCAAGACTAATCGGTCATCTCGAAGTCCTAGCATGCTCTTAAGAGCTTGGCTCTCGGCTCAAGAATCCTTCCAATCGAAATGGAAGCTTCTCAGGGATTAACCCGTTCATTCCAATCACGGAATTGGGATCGCCAACATATTTGTAATCATGCCACTAGACACAAATGGCTTAGGAGACTGGTCTTTGTTGAGAGGGTCAGGGAGATGATCTTCACCTATGACTCTCTTTTTGCTACTGGGGGCACCCACAGCATCAAAGACCCTGGGATTCTTAGCAGTCCAACTATTAAGAATATCATTTGCCTTTTTAAGTTCATCTTGAAGATTCTGATTTCTTTTAACTAGTTCAGTGTTTTGAATTTGCAAAATGACAGCCTCAAGCTTTGCTTGTTTTAAAATAAGCAATTCATCCCTACACTTATTCAATTCAAAACTTAACTTGTTGTACTTAGAAAAAGATTCAGCTTTGCTCTTCTACTTGAACTTAAGGTCTACATTCAGATAATTCATGTAAGACAGCCAATCAGAGTCATCATCCATAGAAAGTAAAATGTTTACCTTCTTCATTGTGATGTTGACCCATTCTCCATTTCTGGCATGATTCTTTCAAAAGCAAGTTTGTCCTCTTCTAGGGCTACCATCAAGCACTAACATGCACCAATTCTTCATCGATGAGCTCTTCATCCCGAAGGTTTCAAAGAACCCTTGTTTTACCCCTGCATAGATTGAACATTTTTGTTATTTCAAGGACTGCCCAACAATGCAAGCTTAGTTTCCTTATACTTAGCTTTTAATCAATGATTTTTAAGATCGATTTTTTGAACATTTTGATGAGATGATAGATTTTGGTTGAAATTTGCTAAAGCCTCAAGACTGATTAGATCCCGATGGTTTGTAAGAGGGTTCGAAGTTGTTTTTTTGAAAAAAGCCTTTTGCAAAATGGCCTCTTTTATGACACTTATAGCATTCGTGTCTTCGCTTGTTGCTTTAGCAGTTGAAAACCTTTGTTTCTTTTATAAACCTCCAGAGTTAGCAAGGAGTGCCCTTTCCCGAATTCAAGATTCAGTCATTTAGGTACTCACTTGATCTCTCATCGGCTCATCATTGAGTTTTCTTGGAAATCTTGAACCACATTGTTAGAAAAGAAAGCAAATTGGTGATGAGGTGGTAGTCAGGGACTTCTTGACTTCCTGAGACTTCTTTAAGTCTGGGTATCGTCTGTTGATGAGGTTTTCCTCATAGACAAATTTCCCATAAATTTCGGGAAGCTCAAGATTCTGGATATGATTAGCATTCCTAAGTCCCTCGAGAGAAATTCAACCACTTCGTGGAGACGTTGACAAAACCAACATTGATTTCATGTTTAGATAACTTAACACCATCATTTGAAAGTTCATTCAAAAGAGTTTTGTATCTAGTGTAAGTTTGAGAGAGAGAGTTTCGAGTCCTTATTGCCTGAAGGTGTTATACTCAAGTTTCAGGTCCATTATCCTGTTTTCCTTGGTGTTCGATGGTCCTTCATGACTATGAACTAGGTCATCCCAGGTTTGCTTAATGCATCTACAGCTTATATCGCATCTCCATAATATCGTCATGAAGACAAGATATTATGATACTTTTGAGTCTTTGGTCCTGGTTGACCACTCTTCTTTCATCATGGGTCCATTGAGCTTCAGGTTTGGGCAACCCTTCAACAGTCTTTGGGATAAATGGACCTTCATTTATACACTTGATATAATAAGGTTCCATCCCAATCAAATAGCAAAGCATTCGCTTTTTCCATTTGTTGAATTTGCCAACTTCAAGTCTAGGGCAACAATTGAATAAGCTCCACCCTTTTTATCGACTAGTTGGGGTACATCAATTTCAGCCATTTAGGATCCTAATTTAAAAACTTTTAGAGCGGCCTAAAAACGAGTTTTATAATTAGCCTTGCTCTGATACCACTTGTTGTTCCCCGTTCACTATCGTTTAAAACATTTTAAGTTTATAAAACAAGTTAATAGTGAACTATGACTGACATTAACATAAGAAAACACACTAAGTAATTTTCAACATAATATTCTTATTAGAAATAAATCAACAAAGAATACGTTACCCAAGTACTTGCGGAATAGTACTTGGGATTGAAATGACAAAGTTGGGTGACTCCTCTCTAAGCTCAGCCTAAGTCTGAGCACAACTCTTAGAGCTCATCGAGCTATCTCTAGAACTAAGTTGTATTTGGAGGAGTGAAAAGATGGCTTGCTGTGTGTGTTTTTACAATTCACAAGCTTAACCTTTTCACTCCATCTCTTATGCTATTTATACATGTATGAGTTTTAACTCTTTCCTAAGTGACAAATCGACATCATACGTAAGACAAAATACTAATGTATTTTGTCTCTATTTACAAAGACTATTCTAAGTAAAGGACAAGGCTGCTTTCCATAACTCAAGAATGACACGAGCTTGTAAGTTAGCCATTCAGGAAAAGTTGACTTATGTTGATAAGGACTTCTTTATCCGATTCAAACTTCTCCCGCTTGTCCCTTTTTTTCAATCTATTTATCCTTCAGTCTTCTTCTTTAGTTTGTCTTCAGTGTAAGTAGTTGGAGAGGAGTCTTAGGGATTCAGTGAGTTATTGTCATCACTCACTGAATCCATCATCTTCTTCTTGACTCATTCTTCACCCTTTAAGTTCCGCCTTATCGAGTGGATAGACTTCTTCTACTGCCTCGTAGTGTCCTCGAAGATGACTCACTAAGAGGCTATGCACTCAGTGACCTGATTAGTGTTTAACGGACTAAACACTTGGGCTATTTTCTATTCAAATCCTAGATTAAGGGGTTTGGGTATTTATTGAACCCAACACTTAGAAATAATTATACGGAAGTAAAGTAGACGCAGATAAAACAATTAAGTAATCATAACTAGGCCAGCACCTAGAGGTGCTTAGCCGCTCATATTAACCATACAAATCAATTCAATGTTTAATGCGAAGTACATAAATCGAAAGTAAAGAAAAGATAAAATGCTAATGCTTATCGTAGGGGAGTGATTTCTCCCTTGAAGATGGCTTCGTATGCTCCTCTAGACCTGCCTTTAGCTTCTTCCCACGTTCTTTGGTTGTGGTGTGCGAAATGGGATGCTTTGAAATGCTGGAAATCGTGGGGTATTTATAGGCCAGATCTGGGTTACGGCGTAACTAATAGAATGGTTATGCCGTAATCCTCTATTTATTCGTAAATTGCACTAGATCTGCAGGTTACGGCGTAACCTTAGAAGTGGTTACGCCGTATCTTCAATATATCATGATTACGCCGTAGTTTATACAAGAGTTACAGCGTAGTTATCAGCGGCGTGGAACCTCATTTGACCTAATATAGTTACGTCGTAGTCTTTTGGGAGAGTTACGCCGTAACCTTCTGATGAGTTGGCTTTCTGAGTCACGCTTTAGTTACGACGTAATGTGAGAGATGAGTTATGCCGTAACTTCTTCAAAGTGAGCATACTCTGATAAATCATTGATAATTCTCAATTTCCGCGTCTCTTTAGCTCCAATACTCGTAATTTACCTGAAAGTGGAAAACAAAGGAAAACAAGCGTAAATTCATATAAATGATATAAATTACAAGCATTATCGGGGGAAATTGACACTTAATATTCAGGATTATTTTTTCTTTCTTTTCTGTTTTATTTTTTTCTTTTTTTCATTTTTCTCTTTTTTTTATACACTTTTGCCCTACCATCCACAAAATAATACATCATAACTAAGGGATTTATAGTTGCATCCCTACACTTGAAATTTTAAAAATATAGAAACTAACGAATGACCCGAATTGCAACGATCAAAACACGTGAATTACTTAAACATTTACGTATATATGGGGATGTTGGAATCACTCTTAACTTGTATTTCAAGTGTTAGTCATTAATATGTAATAGGTTGCTTAATTAGGCTTTTATGTTAGTAATTAAGGCTAGGCTCATGTAGAAAGCCCATGATCCTATACAAAAGCCCAATAAGAAAGGGAGGGGACTAGATGTGTTGACCTAGCTCCCTTCCCCTATAAATACATTGTATCCTCTCATTTGAGAGGTTGGTTGTTCACTCTTAATACATTCCTACGCATAACTCTTCTATATTCATACGTGTGTATGTTTTGTGTGTTCATCCAATCACCTTCATCTATATTTCTTACATATTGATCCTTGTGTTAACTTATGGTGACCTAACAGGGGATTATAAGTGACTTGTTCCCCCATTACTCCGTAATAAATATTCCTAAACCCATGAGCCCCAATCATCCCAAAAATGTATACACAATATATGGCTTGACATAGCAACCATGTAATCAACTAGACAATTAACTAAGGGTTTAACAAATAACAATAATGCACTAAAAATGAGTGCATACAAGGAAGACTAAAGCGATTTGAGTGTACATTTGGGGGTGGATTATAGACAAGGCTCTCCATTAATATTCCGGAATCCACCAAAATATTATGAGAACCGCGAAAAGGATAGGCTTAGAGGGGTTAACTAGGGGTATCTTGTACTAAAAATGATTACATAGCAAGGGTGTAGGGTAATTACTTGGCTAATGTAGCCAATGTAATTATAATAAACAAGTTTAAAACAAGGGTTATCCTAATGTCTCTTATCATTTAGTTAATCCTAACTACACGAATGTAGTCCCACTAGTGATCTCGGAATGCATCACAAAACAAGTTCTAGAATCTATATACTACCGGTACACTCATAAGATTAAAAATGAATGCTTTTATCATATATATCTAAAGGCGAAACTCATATTTTTTGGGTGGAATTTGAGTGCAAGGGTTTTTGTGCTAGCTATACAATTCCTATCTATGAGACGCTTTATTAAGACTAAATTTTCATTCATAAATGTCATAAAAAATTTAAATTTGGTGCTAAAATTACCCTAACAAGTATTTCTTTCGGTTTATTACACAATTACTAGAAAAAAAACAAATATCAAGTGAGTGATTAGTTTCTAAGGTGTTCCTTTTTCTTTCCTTACACTTAAATTGAATAATGTCCTCAATGTTCTTAAAAAGTACCAAAGATATGATAATGGGAAAAATAAAACAGTTAGGAGAAACTAATACTTCCCTGCTCAGCACGGACGATAGAAATATGGTTAAATCCTCCTCCAAGAAGATTAGATCAAAAGCTTATGAGTAAACACTCTACGCCTAAGATCATCTTACGCGTAAGTGATAACATCAAATAGTCCTGAATATTAAGTGTCAATTTCCCCCGATAATGCTCGTATTTTATATCATTTATATGGATTTACGCTTGTTTACCTCTATATTTCACTTTCAGGTAAATTACGAGCATTGGAGTTAAAGAGACGCGGATTTGGAGAGTTTATTGAAGATATATCATAGTATGCTCATTTTGAAGCAGTTACGGCGTAACTCCTCTCTCACATTGCGCCGTAACTAAAGCGTGGCTCGAAAACCAACTTAATGAAGATTACGGCGTAACTCCCCCAAAGATTACGACGTAACCAACTAGATCAAAAGAGGTTCCGCGCCGCTGCAAGCTAAGCCGTAACTATTGTATCAATTACGGCGTAACCAAGATTTATTGAAGATACGGCGTAACTCCTCCCATAGTTACGCTGTAACCAGCAGTTTTAGTGCAAAATACAAAGAATTGGATGTTACGGTGTAACTCTTAACATTAGTTACGCCATAACCAGATCTGGCCTATAAATACCCCACGATTTCAAGCATTTCAAATCATCCTATTACACACAACACCAAGTGAACGTGAGTAGAAGTCGAAGGCAGATCTAGAGGAGCATACGGAGCTATCTCCAAGGGAGAAATCACTCCCCTACGATAAGCATTAGCTTTTTATATTTTCTTTACTTTCAAATTTCGTCATGTTAAACATTGAATCGATTGTTTTAGCTAATATGAGTTGCTAAGCACCTCTGGTGCTGGCCTAGTTATGATTCCTTAATTATTTTGTTTGCATTTACATTGCTTCCGTATAATTATTTCTAAGTGTATGCATAGTTTGTTGGTAGCTACCCTTGTTTCGGTAGTTTTGAATGTCGGTAGTGGCTAGTTACTTAGGAGATATGACCAACTGACCCTAAGTAGGTAGACTGAGTGGGAAGGATAAGATATGACCAACTGACGACCCTTTCTGCGATTTGACCAACTAATCACCTACCGTTTGGATGAACTTAAGAAGTAGGGGGTGAGTGTTTAAAATGCTGGCGCCCGCGCACTCACTATTATGAATCTAGCATGTAGCGATACTTAATGACTTGGCTTAGGGGACTAAGAACAACTGGATTTATGACGGGTCACCTGATTTCTCCAGTGGGACCCTTTGATGATTGGTTAGGACGAACTGACCAAATGTTGTCCTAGCGACTTTGACCCCACCTGAAGTAATTGGAAGCAATTAGACGTGAACACTACTAATTAGGATGAGTAACTAGGTTAGCACCCCTCTCCTCTATTGATCACAACCCTCACCTTTATTTGCTTTAGTAGTTAAGTAGTTAATTATATCGAAATCATATTAAAATCTATGACACCTAGACTTAGTTTAAATCCGCACACATAGCTCTTGGGACGACCTCGGTTTTACCGAATACTACACTACACACGACCGGGTACACTGCCCGTTAGTGCATTAGGGTAGACCATAGGTATAACGAGTAATTATAAATATTAAAACCTGGTCAGTAAAACCTGCACCAAGTTTTTGGCGTCATTGCCGGGGACTTATATTTGGATTTCTATTAAGTCTTTCATTTTAGTTTCGTTTTAAAATTTTCTCAAATTCTCACGATCTCTTTTCAAGTTTTAGGTACCATGGAAGTTGTTAACATTGATGACCTCACTCTTGAGGAATATTTGGCGTTGACAAGAGAAGAACAAGGGTCGGGGTTCGTAAGACCGGCGATTGGAGCTAATGTCTGTTTCGAAATTAAAGATCAATTTATGAGGGAGCTTCAGGCTAACCCTTTTTCGAGAAACAGGGACGAAGATGTGTATGAGCACGTTGAGAATGTCTTGTACATCGCAAGCCTTTTCAATATTTCGGGTGTGTCTCATGACGCTGTTATGCTAAGGGTTTTCCACATGACTCTTACTGGGGCTGCAAGAAGATGGATCGAAAGATTGCCCACCGGGGTAGTTGATACATGGGCTCTACTAAAGAAGCACTTCATTCAGAGATATTGTCCTCCGTCGAAAATATCTAGCCTGCTCTTGGAGATTCATAATTTTAAACCAGAACATGATGAAACGTTGTATCAAACCTGGGATAGATACAACAATCTCTTCTACAAGTGTCCTACGCATGATCTAAACAACCAGCAAAAGGTCAACATCTTTTACAAAGGAATCAACGTGACTACAAGACAGATGCTGGACTACCAAGGACCAATTTCGAGCATGACTCCTACTCTTGCAATTGAAGCCATCCAAAAAATGGCTGGTCATTCCCAGAAATGGCACGATGGAGGAAGCAAAAGGAACCAAGGCGGAAATCTTAACGGAGTCGCAGCCATAACTAGCAAAATTGAAAATCTGAGTCGAGATATGCTAAAAATCAGAGAAACTATTCATTCCATCCAAGTAGGTTACGAAAGCTGTGGGGGAGGACATCTCACCAAGAATTGTCCTCACATTAACGAAGAAAATACAATCGAAGAAGCTAAATATGGAGAAAAATCGACCGTTTTACAGAGATAATCGAAATAATAATGGCTATCGTGGAGGACCTGCTGGAAACTATAACCGTGGGCCTTATGGAGAAAAAAGGCCCAATATTGAAGAGACCATTAACAAATTCCTAGAAACTTCAGCCCAAATACAACAGGAACAAGATGAATGGCTAAAAGAATTCCAGGAAAACACTGATAGAAGTCTTTCCAATCACAACACAACCCTAAAGAACCTGGAAAAAATGGTGGAAAAGCTTAGTGAGAAGGTAAGGAAGAATATTACTAAACCGGAAGGGACAAAACCCACAATGAAATGCAAGGTCATCTTTTCTGATGAAGACTCAAGGTTACAAGCCAATTCTCCCACCGGAAGTTCGGATTCTAGTGAAAATTCCAGCGACAGTATCAAGTTACGCCGTAACACCTCTCATGAGTTACGGCGTAACTACGTTTTTAACAGCGATCGTTGCATTATGAAGAATACCGATGATAATGACACAGCGGAGTTACGCCGTAACCAAACATCATAATTACGGCGTAACTGGGATACGTGGGCTGACAGATTCCTCGAGATAGACGAATCAGGGACACAGGTTATCAACGAATGGTCTGATGACATTAACTTATGTCCTCTGTCCCCATCTAAAAGAAAGTATCACTAGGGCAAGAAAATACCCGTAGCTAAGGGTTAATGGTATGATCTATGGGCTTCGTGCGACCCTCAGAACGAAACTTGTGATGGAGGAACCGATAAGGATAGGGTCAAAGATAACAAATTCATGTGGCCTGCATACACTAATGAAGAAAGATTGGAGAAGCTCTCATTTGAAGAAGAGGAGGAACCACCGATTAGGCACTATTGCACCCCGATAATTATCACTGATGAAGAGTCCACACGAGCATGGCCTACATGCAATCCTTTCCGCGAATATTGCAACGGGGGTGATAATTTGAAAGATGAGGAATGGACATGCCCGCATGAGCTTGAAAGACATGACATTAAGTTTGGAGATTTATCCTTCGATGATTGGTATGCAATACAATTCGGGGATGCTAAAATTAAACCAAATCTATAGAAGAAGCTCAAAATTGATTATGATGAGCATTGTCTACATAAAAATCCCATAAATAATGCTATCTACTGCATGGAGGATCCCTCTAGCGACATCCACGATAAGGTAACTAGAAGTCATTGGTGTGAGAAAATAAGGATGCCTGGTGAAGTTTTCTGGGCATCTTGCGACCCGTATGATGATAAATGCAACGGTGGAAGCAGCTTTAAGAGGGTTGGAGAGGATGAATTCTTTTGGACTTCAACAAATGATGTGGACAAGACTGAATTACCTTGGTTAGACAATCTAGGATTCGAAAATTGGGTGAAAATCAAATATGAGAAAGTCAATGCATTGACCAAGGAAAAGATATGGAAGGAATATATGAGTAAAGAGGAACCGAGAGAAGAAATCCTCAATGACATTAGTGAAGTGACAAATGAAGGTTCAACGAGAAATGTGAAAGAGGAATGCAAACGGGTACTGGTGGAAGATTTACTCGACGATGAATGGTTTAAAGGTGTCGAGTCCGACGATGATGATATAGAAGGGATTTTGGACTACTTTGAACTACAAGGCGAAGATGGATTCACTAACCCCGATGATGAAGCATATGAACAAAGAAGGTGCAAACTTCTTGGCATTCCGTATAAGAGGCCGCCACCAATTATAGCCAAAAAGTATGAGTTCAATAGATACCATTTGAGGCCGGACGAAAATTTTGGCAAAATTCAGAAGATCGAGACTAAAGAGTACCTTCGCACTGCTACCAATGTTGCTTGGGTCAGACATAACTTGATGAAGGATATGGAGGAAGTTGGCCAAGTCCAAAGGCCACCATAAAGCCCCGAGGCTTTGAGTCTAACTTAAAGACTGGTAAATAAAGAAAAGTGCTCTTTCGGGAGACAACCCGAATTATCCCTTTTATTTGTTTTATTTTCTTTCTGTTGGGTCTTGTGTTTTTAACCATTTTTGCAGGAAAACGAAGAAACGTTGTTGCTGCAGCATTCTGATCCGACCAGAGTTACGGCGTAACTCACTATCTTGGTTACGACGTAACAGGCCTTTGTGCAGCAGAACATGTTAGAAGCATTACCAATTATGGCGTAACCCCAGCTATGGTTACGCCGTAGCCACACCCCTGTAGCATCTGTCAGGTTTTGCTTAATTACGGCGTAACTCCTTATGCAAGTTACGACGAAACCTGCCTCTGTAACACTTCTTTCATTTTAAACACAATAACCTTTTATTAGTTTTCAAATTAACTTTGTGGGTATGTTCCCTGTAAGCCCACACGAGACTACACTCGTCCACTTGGGACACCAAGTGGTTTAAAAGGCTTGTTGCATACGCTAAATGCAACCGTGATTCCTACGAAAGTGAGTTAGATTTCTCTTTCATTTTTTCTTTTTCTTTTTCAGAATTATGCTTGTCGGTAGTGTGATTTCAGGGATTGAAGTTTGCTTGTGGATGCTTATGCCAAGGCACGACTCCTTTCGTGGGCCTTCTTTCTTTTTGGAGCAAATTTCAGGGAAGTTCTCGCTCTAATTCTACTTTTCTCTTCACCTTTATTTAACACTTAGTACAAAAGGGACTTTGTACAATTGAAGTGGGGGGACGGGAATAGAATTATCTCTTGAACTTTATTGCCCTCGTTTTTCTAGATTATTTTGAAAAATTATGTCATTTTTTTTACATGTTTTTCTTAACCTAACTAGATTAGACCTTAGCCGAGCACATTATAACCCGTGATATTATATGGTGAGATTAGCCTTATCCGTTTCCAAATATTTACCCCAAATCCACCAAACTATGAGTGTGTCGGTAGCTTGTAAACTTTAGAACTTGGCCTTTACATCATTTCGAGACCATAGACGAGGTATGTTGAGTTAGCTCGATGTATTTGGACTTTCAGATTAAGAAGGCAGTATTATAGGATTATCACCCAAATAGCCTACCATTGTGTGTCTATCGATTAGTCACCTCGACTTCTCGACCCCCATGTTAAACCCTTTTGTTGCACTCACCTTTAGTGCAAGATACCCCTAGATTCACCCTTCTAAGCCATTCCTTTAATTTTGTTCACCCAGCATATTGTTTCGATACACTATTACACCTTAGCCTACCCTGTAGTCTTTATTTGTAATTGGAAAGTCATCATTTGCCTAATTTCAAGGTTCAAGTAGAAAGGTTCGGGAATCACGCTCTCGTCGATAACATATCCTTAAAGATCATTGAAGACCCCCCAAATTCCCATATTGTTCATCTCAAGTGGGGGGATGTTATGTGTAGTTATTATGTTATGTTAAAAAAAATTAAAAAAAAATTATTATTATTTAGTGATTATAAAAGTGCGATGTTATAAGCACTATTGTTATAAGCTTAATATAGATTTAGTATCGAGGAGGCCACCTCGGTCACATTTGAAGAATGAAGTTAGAAGTGTGCCCATCATGACGTCCTCTAATGGCACATCTACCTGATTATATCATGATCCGGTTTCTTGACTTCGAAACTTGACCTTTGGGCAGACGGTAAGTGGTGATGACTTAGTTGTAGATTTAGGCTATTTGCTTGATTTTGTTTTACACCAATTTTATCCCATGTCTTATCCTACCCTTAGTCATGAAGCGTGTCTAGGTGATGCAGCGAGCAATCTTTGGTGTGTTGGCCATGGATTTGGTCATGTATCTTTGTTTTTGTCCACTTCGCCGTGACATGTTAGTAATGACAAATCACCCTTAACCTTTGTTGTGTCTACCCATATTGCCTTCGAGAATTTTTTTTCTTTAACTCTAGTGGTGGAGATTTGTGTAACCGCCAAGCTTATGATAAAATACATGCTATGACTGTGCAATGAGTGATCAACCCGAAATTGACACTTAGAATAGTTGAGAGATTTGAGTGTTTTTTTCCCATTTCGTGAGATGTTCGGCTTTGTTTTATTCTAGCATAAGGGATTTGTAAACTTATATTTTCCAGGTAATGGGAGATATCTTTTTAGGAATCTATCTAATAACGTCTACTTGAGGGCAAGTAGAGTTCAAGTGGGGGGATATTTGATAACATCAAGTAGTCCTGAATATTAAGTGTCAATTTTCCCCGATAATGCTCGTATTTTATATCATTTATATGGATTTACGCTTGTTTTCCTCTATATTTCACTTTCAGGTAAATTACGAGCATTGGAGCTAAAGAGACGCGGATTTGGAGAGTTTATTGAAGATATATCATAGTATGCTCATTTTGAAGCGATTCGGCGTAACTCCTCTCTCACATTACGCTGTAACTAAAGCGGCTCGAAAAAACCAACTCAATGAAGATTACGCGTAACTCCCCCAAAGATTACGACGCAACCAACTAGGTCAAATGAGGTTCCGCTGCAAGCTACGCCATAACTATTGTATCAATTACGACGTAACCAAGATTTATTGAAGATACGGCGTAACTCCTCCCGTAGTTACGCTGTAACCAGCAGTTTTAGTTCAAAATACGAAGAATTGGATGTTACGGCGTAACTCTTAACATCAGTTACGCCGTAACCAGATCTGGCCTATAAATACCCCACAATTTCCAGCATTTCAAATCATCCCATTACACACAATACCAAGTGAACGTGAGTAGAAGTCGAAGGCAGATCTAGAGGAGCATACGGAGCTATCTCCAAGGGAGAAATCACTCCCCTACGATAAGAATTATCTTTTTATCTTTTCTTTACTTTCAATTCATGTATTTCGTCATGTTAAACATTGAATCGATTCTTTTGGCTAATATGAGCGGCTAAGCACCTCTGGTGCTGGCCTAGTTATAATTCCTTAATTGTTTTGTTTGCGTTTACATTGCTTCCGCATAATTATTTCGAAGTGTATGCGTGCATAATTTGTTGGTAGCTACCCTTGTTTCGGTAGTTTTGAATGGCGGTAGTGGCTAGTTACTTAGGAGATATGACCAACTGACCCTAAGTAGGTAGACTGAGTGGGAAGGGTAAGATATAACCAACTGACGACCCTTTTTGCTTGTGCGATTTGACCAACTGATCACCTACCGTTTGGATGAACTTAAGAAGTAGGGGTGAGTGTTTAAGATGCTAGCGCCCGAGCACTCACTATTATGAATCTAGCATGTAGCGGTACTTAATGACTTGGCTTAGGGGACTAAGACAACTAGACTTATGACGGGTCACCCGATTTCTCCAGTGGGACTCTTTGCTGATAGGTTAGGACGAACTGACCAAATGCTGTCCTAGCGACTTTGACCCCACCTGAAGTAATTGGAAGCAATTAGACGTGAACACTACTAATTAGGATGAGTAACTACGTTAGCACCCCTCTCCTATATTGATCACAACCCTCTCCTTTATTTTCTTTAGTAGTTAAGTAGTTAATTATATCGAAATCATATTAAAATCTATGACACCTAGACTTAGTTTAAATCCGCACACATAGCTCTTGGGACGACATCGGTTTTACCGAATACTACACTACACACGACCGGGTACACTGCCCGTTAGTGCATTAGGGTAGACCATAGGTATAACGAGTAATTATAAATATTAAAACATGGTCAGTAAAACCTGCACCAGTAAGGTTTTTTACTTCTAAGCATTTAGTTTACGCTTAAGCTTGCGTTTAACCTAAAGCTTACGTGTAAGAAGGATTTACGCCTAAGCTCTTGTTTACTCGTAAGTAGGAAGTTACGCGTAAGGTTGTCAGTTTACGCCTAAGCCTGGTTTTACGCCTAAGTGTACTTCATCAACAAACTTTAACTTTCATTCAACTACAAAGATCCATCATCAACACAAGTTTCAAGATGTCTCAACCACCATACTCTAACTGCTTTCCTCATGAGTATCCTCAACAACAAAAACAACAACAACAACTACAACTACAACAATTTCAACAACTATCAAAAGTGTACTTTTCTCAAGGAGCACAACCTCTTCCACCACAAATCCCTCAACCAAACCCTCGTCAACAATATCAACAATGTAACTACTTCCAATATCAGTTTCCAGCTAAGTATGCTATGAATGTCACAACGCAGAAGGAACCGTCTTGGTTTGGAAAGATGTGTGAAGCTTTAAGCATCCAACAATCTATTCATGAATTTGGATCCCTTGATAAACCTCCAATGCTCACTCCCGGAAACTATGATCAATGGGTGATAAGGTTTTTTAGGTTTTGTGATCTCAAGAAACCACATGGTAAGTTTTTGAAGAAGGTCATCCTTGAAGGAACTTTTCAGATGCCTACTATCACTATACCCGGAGATCCAAATGCTACTCCACCAAGAGATGAAGTTACCAACATTCTCAGAGTAGATCAACTCACTGCTGAACAACTTCTTCACTTAGAAGCTAATGAAATTGCAATGCAATATATCCTTTTGGGACTACCCAATCCGATACTTCATAGTGTTGATGCTCAAAAGACTGCTAAAGCTATGTGGGAACACATTCATCTTCTAATGGAAGGCACTGAACTCAATCAAAAAGACATGGAATCAAAAATCTACTTATCATATGAGCACTTCATGATTGAACTAGGGGAATCATTAGAGTCATATTATCATCGGTTCTTGGACATCATCAATGACTTGGACAAACACAACATCATTATGCCAAGGATTTCAATCAATACAAAGTTCCTCATCTGTCTTGGTCCTGATTGGGAGAAGTATGTTACATTCATCCGTCAAGCTAAGAATCTTCATCAAGCAACGTACGGATTGTTGTATGACTACTTGAAGCACCATCAAAAGGAAGTAGACAAAGACGAATCATCCGGAGTCCTGCTTCTCCAACTCTCCCGGATAATCGAACTCTTGCTTTGTATACTCAAGCATGTTATCCTCAATTTCCAAACTTGCCAACTGTCTTCACAAATCCACCACAACAAACTGCTCAGATTACACCATATGATCCATCACAACAAGCATAAGAAACTCGGCTAGTTCCTTACAACAACAATAATACTAATTCAGCACTCTACAGTGAAACTCCAGATGAGGATGCTGAGGCTATCGATGCATTGAATCAAAGATTTGTAATGATTGCTAGAGCCTTAGGGAGATTTGCTAACAAATCCAACAATCGCATTCGTACCTCATCAAACACAAGAAATCAAGCTGTTGTTAACAATGGAAGAGTTGAGGTTCAAAACCATGGAAATGGTCTTCAGATGGGTAGTGGTCAAGGGTTTAATGCTAATGGAAGAAATAACATGGGGGCTCCACAACGGATTCAAATGGTTGATCAGGGAAATGTTTAGACTGGGTTTAATGGTCTTCGATGCTACAATTGCAACGAGAAGGGTCATCTGGCTAATGCTTTCCCAAAGCCGAGAACAAGAGGTAGCGCTTATCACAAGGAGTCTTTACTCTTGGCTCTCAAGGATGAAGTTGGTGGAACACTTACCAAAAAGGAACAAAGCTTCATGGCTAATGCAGATTCTGATGATGACATGGAGGACTTGCAAGCTAATGCGTACTGTGATGTTAATGGTAAACATGCAAGAGCTCCACATGAGTGACACAGGCCCAGTGTATGACACTGATGGCTTGTCTCAAGTACCGGATCCTAACATATGTCTTATACATTATCTGATATCTCCGCCTGCATCTGTATCCGACAAGGCACAGAGTGTTCAACATGAGCCTTCTATATCTCATTACGAAGAAAATCAAATGGATCACATAGTTACATTTGACGATCAAGATGACCTCATGGTTAATATTGATAATCAAGTTGTGATGTGCTTTCCATGTGCTAGTTTTAAAAATTTATAAACACGAATTATCCGGAAATTACTATAAACACATACGAGCAAGTATACTTGTTCGCGATAGCAAAGGTGGGTAAGTCGAGATCGTCCCAAGAAATTTCGCTTTTAAATTTGTTTTTAAAAGATTGGTAACAAGAAAGCTTTGTCAAGGCTCTCTCCAAAAATTAAGGTTTTAGTGAAAATCAATATTAAGAAACATATACTTGTGTGTAGTCTATATGCAATCATAGTAAGTGTTCATGAAGGCTTGGTGTAAACTCTTGATGTAATGCACAAATCATAAGCAAATGATTTCCAACCCATGGTTTATGTTTTGTAAAATCACTTTAAGAACAATAACATATAGGTAATCCTTTCGGTCCTTACCCTAATGATTATCCTTTAGAAAATCCATTTGTTTGTAAAATGTTCTTATTAAACTCATTCCTATGAATCTTTCGACCTTTCGTGATGAAAATGTTTCTAGTCTTGTTTCAATAAGTAAACATGGTGGATGTCAATCACCATATCCCCATACTAGTTTGTCACTTAACTTTTTGGAATAAAACACAAGAGAAATCCTTTCGGTCCTTTTTCTTAAAACATGTTTTACCGACAAATCAAACAAGACTAGTAGTTTTCCAACAAACTCATTTAAACAAGATCATATACATTCAGCACATATAAGAACACTAGTATGATTTCCTACATCCTTACACACAAGTATATTCAATAATTACTCCATGACAATCATAACAAAATACAAGTAGTAACAAAGTAATTCAAATAATTCAAGAGAATAGAAATTCATAACAAGTTCCATAAAATACCTAAGCTTTTGGATTACAAGAATTAGAATTTGTGGATTATAGCAACCACACGCCTCCAATCGTCTAGCTTAACTGTATAACTCCGAATGATCAAACAATGGATGATAATTCGTCTCTCCAACCCCCTGGACGTTTTACAGCAGTAACAAGACTTTTGGGATGAATAATAAGAGTTGGTAATAGCTTTGGTGTAAACTATTACACTTTGGGTTGTGTCACACCTAGACTACTAAGTATAGGTTCATTATATAGGTAGAGAACCTTAACTATATGTCTAAAAACATTCTCAAAAAGTTAATAACAGGAAATGATCGGCCTCCAATGATTATGAGGAGTTAAGGCAACATTAAATAACAAAAGTTGTAACTCCAGTCTTGGAAATCGGATCGGTTGCGTGTTGTTCAGTTGCCCAACCAGATCGGTTGCGTGTTCACTTGCCCAACCAGATCGGTTGCGGGCTCCAACCGAACGGTTGGGCGCCTCTTGTACCCCTAAATTTGACTTTTGTTGACTTTTCTTGATTTGCCCCTTTTTCTTTGTTTTCGCTGATGATTTCCAAGACGAAACTTGATCTTTACCTGTTGTAGATACTTAGAAATCATTGCGCTTCCTAATCATTGAGTCCAAGAGCTTCCTTACTTGATCTCCTTCCTCGGGAATTCTCCAAATGTGCATGAAATCTTCATTTCTTCATCTTTTGCTATACCTGGCTACATTCACATACAAATACGCATCCTTTGCACTTTTGCAACAGTTATGAGTAAATATAGCCGATTATCATACACAAAACCAACAATAACGCTACTAAAAACTTGTTCATTTTGAGCGTTATCAAATTCCCCCATACTTAAGTTCTACTCGCCCTCGAGTAGGTCTAACATTTGCAAAAATCGATTTCAAGGGTCTTGATACCGTGGTTCCGAAAATTTTAAATATCATATCGAAAGAAATAATTATTAATTTGCTTTTAATATGTGAAAACTTTAAAATGAACCAAATAACTTTAGATAACACAACTAAACACCTCACGAATGATTTTAAGAATTCACTCAACACTCATATATTGATGGGTATATGTAAATCATTCAATGCCTAGTCATGATCAATGCTTTTTACCATAAGCTTGTACAAGTATCAAAACAAAGAAAATAAATTCATCAAAGAGGGCTTTTGGTATATGTAAAAACATATACCTTTTCTTGATCAAAATCCGACCAAAAACTAACCCCTAAAGCCAAAAAAAGCTGTGTTTTTGTGTTTGTGTATGTGTAGGTAACGGATATTGCAAAATGGACAAAAACGAGCACGAGATTGGAAAGAGCACAAAATTACGGGATCAATGATAATTTTACTTGGAGCTTCGAGGCAAGAGTGGGAATGGTGCAAGAATAATCGAAGCCCGAACGAAAAATTAATTAATTAAAAGAAAAATGGATCAGGAGAAAAGGAGGTTAAATGGAATTAAATGCAATATTTAAGACAAAAAGGGTTGTTGATCTAGTGGATGGAGACATGTTTATTAAGCAAGAGGTCAAGGGTTCTAATCCCAACCATGACAAATTCATATTTTTTGTATCACACATGAATGTAAATCTCCACCAGCTGCTGTCTATCCCACGAGGCCCAATTAAATCGAAGCGCAAACCCAAAAAGTGTCCAAGTGCAGCCCAGCGCAAATCTTCTCCAAGTCCAAGCAGTCGAGGCCCAGCTACGTCCAAAAATTAGCCAAGTTTAGATGCTGCCATCCGAGAGCCTAATCACAGCCAATGTGATAAAAAATCTTTGTAACTTTAACTTAGGGACCAAGTTTTTGTGAGGTTATTTTTGTAGCAAGATTGAATAGTTTAGGGGCCCTTATGAAAAATTATTAGGGGCTAAAGTGTAACTAGTGGGTCTATAAAAACCCATCTCCTCACCTCATTTTTAGCATCTCTTTTATTTATTTTTGTACCCAAACTCTTGTATTTTTTATTCTTATTTAGTTTTATAAAAGTTTTTATTTATTTATTGCAAGTTAGTTCATTTATTTATTTTCTTCGCATCTCTTTATTCTTCTCATCTCTTAATCTTTTTCTTTTATTTTATTTTATAAAACTTTTTATAAAAATATTCCATGAAGAGTTGAGTTATGTAAGATTGTGTGAGTGTATTTTATACGCTTTGCACACGCCAACATATCATATTTGAATTTTTATAAAAGTTTACTTTTTTTTATTGTTTATTTTCATTAAAGTTTACCTTTTTATTCATTTATTTAGCTTAAAAATAGTAAAATGTCTCTAAAAATCTTGTATTTTTAACAAAAAAATCCAAAAATATATTTTATTTTTGTCATAAAATTTTCGTATTTTTCTGAGTTGTTTTAGTATTTTTAAAAAATCAAAAACAGTTTATGTTCTTTTTCTATAAAAAAGCAGTTTCGAATTTAATTATTAAAAAATAGAAAAAAAAGTCAAAAAAATATTTTTAAAATTTCTGGTAGCTTCTCATAGTTTTCTTAAGATAGTGTAAACTTTTCATATTTTTTTGATCTAGTTTACTATTTATTTTGATTTATTGGCTATTTTAAACATTAAAATCGAAAAAGAAAAATACTTATTTCATTCCGAAAATTCTAAACATTTTTCTGTGAGTTTCTATCACTTTTATTATGTTTCTAAAAATTATTTGGAATTTTAGGAGTTCATTTGGTATTTTTCCATGATTTATTTCCATTCCTTTATTATAAAAAAATAATAATAATAAAAAAAAATCCTAAAATATTTTCATCTGTTTTTAATTAGTTTTAATTTTTTGAAAAAAAAATTAATTTTTTTAGTTCAATATTTTATTTTAAATTTCCTAATTGTTTTAGTAATTTAATACTTTCTTTTTTTTTTCTTGTTAAAAAAAATAAAATTAAAAAAAAATAAAAAAATAAAAAATCTTATATTTTAAATCTTTAACCTTAATACTCAAATTAGTTTTTGTGGAAACATATCTCCTTGAGAGAGTTTGGTGGTTAAGATTTGATTTATTAAGATTAGTTTATCTATTATTTTAGTTTTTTTTTTATTATAAAAAGAATTATATTTATATATTTGTGCTAACCTTTATAAAGTTTTAACTTTTTTTGTGTAATCCGATCCTACCTCATAAGGCGTGGAGCTTACGGGTCTTATAAGCTTAAAAATCATTAAAATTTACAAATTTAATAACTTTTATTAAGTTATTTAGTTAATAAAACTTAAAACTTTATTTAACTAATTAGCAAAATTAAAGTTAATAAAGAAATAAACTTTAATAATTTATTTAGTTTATAAGATCGGGTGGTATTTCTCTCGTATAAATCACCGGGTTTTATTCTCTTACATTTTTTAGCTTAGATTCTTAGTTTACCGTTACGTTTAATTATTCGTATTATGCTTGTTAAGTCTTTTTTGTATCATACTCTTAGCTTAATATTCATCTTCACTAGTTGTAGTTTGCCATTTAAATTAGTTTAAATTTTAATTAGTTAAAATAGTTTTTTTTTTAAAAGTCTCTAAAAAGAATCCTAAAAACGTAAAAACCCGAATTTAGATTTTAAATCATAAAAATTAAACAAAAAGTCAAAAAAAAATATATTCCGTTTTTTTCTAAAATTATCTTTTATCATTTAGAGTGTAGGAAAAATAAATTTGCATTCCTAAAGTTAAATTTTCAAAATTTGGTTTTAAATCGCGTTTTTAAATTCCCGTAGTTACGTTTTTTTTAGAATAGATTGCGTTTAGGGTTAATTTAGGTCGTTTTCTTAGTTTAAGTTGTTTAATTTGATTAATTGTTCTTTACGTGCTTTATTTCCTTTCCGTTGTTTAATTAGAACTTAGAACGTAATCAAAAATCAAAAAAACCGAAATATCGAGCATTTTAATAACAAAGCTAAAAGCGACGTTGCCTATTCACACCTCGTTGAGAAACGACCCGGATATCCTTATCCGGTATCACATATCTCACTCACGGTATTTGATTGACTAACCTTTTTCCTAAGAAGTTTTCAATTCGATTCTCGTGTTTATTTTGATATTGTCCTCAATGTTTAAAAGTCTTTGCGAGTCTCGTAGAAGTTACTTTAAATATGCGTTTTCTTGAAAAAGTCTTTGCTAATTGCTTAGACAAGAGGCTATAGAATGCGATTCTAGCTCACAAGGCCAAGAATTTGCAAGCTTCCCTAAGTAATTTTAAATATGCGAAGCTTTGAAAGAATTTGCTAGTTTATAATGAGTGATTTTAAAAATGCGAGACTTGAGATTATTTGACGAAGCATTAGCTAAGTTAATATATGTTTTGACACCTTGTTGACTTTCCGCTGGTGAGGGTAGGAACAGAATTTTGACTTGATCGGGCGTGTTGAGCCCTAGCTTGTTCCCTTAACCATAGATAATTAAATTATCGGCTAAGCATCCGCGGATCTCATTATTTGAGATTTTAAATTTGCGGAGATCGAGAAATAATAGAGTTATTTATGAATTTAGATGCTAAGCGTGGAGTAGTTGATTCTCTTTAGAGCTCATCGAAGGTACTTGTGGCTTTTTGCTCCCATAAAATTGTCTCACCCCATATTTGTGTAAAAATAATTAAAGATGTTAGGTTTTGGGCGAAAATTAGTTTTTACTCATTCTCAAGAGAATCCTTGCTTATAAGGGTTGGGTACACATCAAGGTACTGTTAGTGTTGTGGTGTAATAGACAACTGATTCTTGATAGTTTGCTGCTATTGTTTCTATTGTTATAAAAGCCGTGGGATTCGGAGTTTGGCAAAAATTAACATGAAATAAAGCGCAAATGTATTAAAGTGAAAATCCAAAGCCATAAAAATTTTCTATGTCCGACGGTACCCCCGTTGTCATGGACTTAAAAAAGGTTGAGGAAAATTCCAAAGTCATAATAAGACTTTTGATAAAACGATAATCCCGTTGAATTAGTGGTTGAAAAGACCGAGGGCTAAAGTTGCAAAAATGCAAATGTGCTGAAATAATGTTAAGCCAAACTTTGGCTCCGGGAGATATCTAAATAAAAGCTTTTGTCTCTGGACTCGTAGATGAGTTGTTTCGGTCGTAATAAAAATGATATCTCCCTAAATCGTGTTAAATTAGGACCTTGATGTGGACCTCATTCTTGTTGGCAACGATTCTCGAGGGAAGGTTTGGAAACTACTTAGCGTTCTTAATTTCATATCTTTATCGGACTAAAAAAATATCGAAACGAGAAAATATGAAGAAATTCATTTCTCACCAAAAATAAAATAAGTAGAGGAAAATAGAAAAATGGGAGCAAGAGTTAATTACACAAGTAACTTCCATGTGTAGTGTTAGCATCTAAAGTCATATTTAACAATGATTTCGATTTTACGCTTAGTTTTGGGACTTGTGAAAAATCAGGGACGATGTATTCTATCCGTATGGTCACTCCCCGCTGAGTTGTGTTTCCTACTCCGTGATCCTAAAAATGTCTTTTGAAAAATGTTGGAGTTATTGATCGACATGAAAGTTCAACAAACCGTCACTCATAATTGGAATGTGGTTAAACGTAATATCTATATGAGAAATGAAAGGTAAACGGGGTGTTTTTAGAAATAAGGGTTTCTTAATCTCTTTTGAGGAATCTTTGATACTTTTCATAGGTTTAGTAGAAAGAGATTGAAATCTTTGGTTTTAGAAGCGTGAGTTGATGACATTGCGTGAGGACACGACAATCTTCTAGTCTGGGGTATTTTGGTATATGTAAAAACATATACCTTTTCTTGATCAAAATCCGACCAAAAAGACCAAAAACTAACCCCTAAAGCCATAAAAAGCTATGTTTTTGTGTTTGTGTATGTGTAGGTAACGGATATTGCAAAATGGACAAAAACGAGCACGAGATTGGAAAGAGCACAAAATTACGGGATCAATGATAATTTTACTTGGAGCATCGAGGAAAGAGTGGGAATGGTGCAAGAATAAACGAAGCCCGAACGAAGAATTAATTAATTAAAAGAAAAATGGATCAGGAGGAAAGGAGGTTAAATGGATATAAATGCAATATTTAAGACAAAAAGGGCTGTTGATCTAGTGGATGGGGACATGTTTATTAAGCAAGAGGTCAAGGGGTTCTAATCCCACCCATGACAAATTCATATTTTTTGTATCACACATGAATGTAAATCCCCACCAGCTGCTGTCTATCCCACGAGGCCCAATAAAATCGAAGCCCAAACCCACGAAGTGTCCAAGTGCAGCCCAGCGCAAATCTGCTCCATGTCCAAGCCCAGTTGCGTCCAAAAATTATCCAAGTTTAGCTGCTGCCATCCGAGAGCCCAATCACAGCCAATGTGATAAAAATCTTTGAAATTTTAACTTGGGGACCAAGTTTTTGTGAGGTTATTTTTGTACCAAGATTGAATAGTTTAGGGGCCATTATGAAAAGTTATTAGGGGCTAAAGTGTAACTAGTGGGTCTGTAAAAACCCATCTCCTCACCTCATTTTTATTATCTCTTTTATTTATTTTTGTACCCAAACTCTTGTATTTTTATGCTTATTTAGTTTTATAAAAGTTTTTATTTATTTATTGCAAGTTAGTTCATTTATTTATTGTCTTTGCATCTCTTTTTTCTTCTCATCTCTTAATCTTTTTCTTTTATTTTATTTTATAAAACTTCTTATAAAAATATTCCATAAAGAGTTGAGTTATGTAAGATTATGTGAGTGTATTTTATACGCTTTGTGCACACGCTCAACATATCATATTTATATTTTTATAAAAGTTTACTTTTTTTTATTGTTTATTTTCATTAAAGTTTACGTTTTTATTCATTTATTTAGCTTAAAAATAGTAAAATGTCTCTAAAAATCTTGTATTTTTAACAAAAAAATCCAAAAATATATTTAATTTTTGTCATAAAATTTTCGTATTTTTCTGAGTTGTTTTAGTATTTTTAAAAAATCAAAAACAGTTTCTGTTCTTTTTCTATAAAAAAGCAGTTTCGAATTTAATTATTAAAAAATAGAAAAAAAAGTCAAAAAAATATTTTTAAAATTTCTGGTAGCTTCTCATAGTTTTCTTAAGATAGTGTAAATGTTTCATATTTTTTTGAACTAGTTTACTATTTATTTTGATTTATTGGCTATTTTAAATATTAAAATCGAAAAAAAAATACTTATTTAATTCCGAAAATTCTAAACATTTTTCTGTGAGTTTCTATCACTTTTATTATGTTTCTAAAAAATATTTGGAATTTTCGGAGTTCATTTGATATTTTTCCTTGATTTATTTCCTTTACTTTATTATTAAAAAAAAATCCAAAAATATTTTCATCTGTTTTTAATTAGTTTTTATTTTGTGAAAAAAAAATTTAATTTTTTTTAGTTCACCATTTTATTTTAAATTTCCTAATTGTTTTAGTTATTTAATACTTTTTTTTCTTGTTTAAAAAAATAAAAAATAAATAAAATTATATTTTAAATCTTTAACCTTAATACCCAAATTAGTTTTTGTGGAAACATATCTCCTTGAGAGAGTTTGGTGGTTAATATTTGATTTATTAAGATTACTTTATCCATTATTTTAGTTTTTTTTTATTATAAAAAGAATTATATTTATATATTTGTGCTAGCCTTTATAAAGTTTTTGATTTTTTTTTTGTAATCCGATCCTATCTCATAAGGCGTGGAGCTTACGGGTCTTATAAGCTTAAAAATCATTAAAGTTTACAAATTTAATAACTTTTATTAAGTTATTTAGTTAATAAAGCTTAAAACTTTATTTAACTAATTAGCAAAATTAAAGTTAATAAAGAAATAAACTTTAATAATTTATTTAGTTTGTAAGATCGGGTGGTATTTCTCCCGTATAAATCACCGGGCTTTATTCTCTTACCTTTTTTAGCTTAAAATCTTAGTTTACCGTTACGTTTAATTATTCGTATTATGCTTGTTAAGTCTTTTTAGTATCATACTCTTAGCTTAATATTCATCTTCACTAGTTGTAGTTTGCCATTTAAATTAGTTTAAATTTTAATTAGTTAAAATAGTTTTTTTTTAAAAGTCTCTAAAAAAAATCCTAAAAACGTAAAAACCCGAATTTAGATTTTAAATCATAAAAATTTAACAAAAAGTCAAAAAAAATATATTCTGTTTTTTTCTAAAATTATCTTTTATCATTTAGAGTGTAGGAAAAATAAATTTGCATTCCTAAAGTTAAATTTGCAAAATTTGGTTTTAAATCGCGTTTTTAAATTCCAGTAGTTACGTTTTTTTTAGAATAGATTGCGTTTAGGGTTAAGTTAGGTCGTTTCCTTAGTTTAAATTGTTTAATTTGATTAATTGTTCTTTACGTGCTTTATTTCCTTTCCGTTGTTTAATTAGAACTTAGAACGTAATCAAAAATCAAAAAAACCAAAATATCGAGCATTTTAATAACAAACCTAAAAGCAACGTTGCTCATTCACACCTCGTTGGGAAACGACCCGTATATCCTTATCCGGTATCACATATCTCACTCACGGTATTTGATTGACTAACCTTTTTCCTAAGAGGTTTTCAATTCGATTCTCGTGTTTATTTTGATATTGATATTATTATACTATTTTCACACATATCAGCTTTTATTCGGGTTATAACGTTATGGCTTCGGGTTTATAAATGGTATGGATAAGGCATGAGATGGTTTATGAAATTGGTGTTAAAAGAAAAATAAAGTCAAGTCTAAACCTCCATGTTGCTAGCCATCATTCAAACCACAATCCTCGAAAATGATTATATTTTCCTCTCCTTCACATATCGATCTCCAAACATATGTAACTCAATTAAACTCATTGGCTAATCAATATTCTTCATATAGCACATTGGCTATAACCATTTTTTTTTCCAACAAGTTCCCCCACACTTAGTATAAGCATACACCAAAAAAAATATACAAATGAGAAAGACGTCTCCTTCATCTTTGTTGGAGAATGGTACACTCAATAGACAAAGTGTAGTTTCTTCATAATCATAAAAAACAATCCAACACTCCAAACAACTAGCAACAAACCAATAGACATGACATGGGTTGGCTAAGGTTTAAGGTGTAAAATATTTTTTTATTTTTCTGGATTTAAACTAGAATGAAAAGATTGGCTCGAAGGGTGTAACTAAGGGTATCTAGTGCTAAAAATGAGCACTAACAAATGGGTCCATACAAGGTGGTTAACTAACCGATGTGGTTAGCAAAAAACATTAGATGTAAAATGGAAGGCCATTTGGGTTAAATCCTACGATTGCCTCTTATCATTTGAACATATTTTCATCACTCGAAAGTGATTTTAACCATAATGCATAACAAGTACAAGTTCAAGAATCGACATAATCACCGACACTAATAGCAAATAAAACAAAAGATGTGTTTTATACAAAAGAAACCTCACAATTAAGTGAAAATGCTATAATGTGTGCTAGAAAATGCTATCGATTCAAAATGAATTACTCCGTAATTTGGTTCAAATCAAAAATTTCAAAACCTCATTTTACCCTTGAAATACCCAAGTTGTTTTAATATATCTTAATATCGTGTGAAAACAATTAGACAACCAAGGGCGATTTTCTGCTAATTACTTAAATCCAAAAACGTTACCTAAAAATCAAAAATAAGACTAAAAACTAAAATTTTAAAATCAGATCATTTTTCCTATTTTCTTCCCTCCTCCATACTTAAGTTTTGCATTGTCCTCAATGTAATAAAATTAACTTCAAAGTAAAGAAAATGGGAAAAAGAAATAGTGAAAAAGATACCACGGGATAGAATATGCAATATGCATATTGGGTCATAAGCAAGCTTGTGAGTTATCCAACTCTAAATATTGACCAACAATAAGCTTCCGTCACATCCATCCTGCAAACAAAACTGCAAAATACGCACAATACACAAAACAAAACACACAAACGATCCAAACGCTACTTTAAAAAAAATGAAAATAAACAAAGTCGGATAATCATCCTAAATAAATAGTTAAGAGATAGAGATAGAGATAATATAGTTCGACACACAATAACCATTGTTTTTGAAACCATAAATCAAGAATGATCCATGATCATTCGTCATCCTCACTCATCTCATCACCTTCATCATCATCATAGCTTTCGGTCTCATAGTTCTCCTCCTCATCAAAGACTGTGTAAACCTTCCTCTTCTTCTTCTCCTTTGCAGCTCCCGATGAAGATCCTCCAACATCATAGCTAGATCCTCCAACCTCGGGTAATCTACCATATGCAGGCACTGGTTCGGGAAATGGTGCATAGCCAAGATATGGGTACGGATATGGTCCAGGATAAGAAGTGTAGGGGAAAGGATATGGTAGAACATTGGGTGGGTTGTAGGGTGGCAACTTGTAATTAGCTTCTCGAGCCATGTGTTGAAAGATCGAAATTGAATAATCATTGATGTAATTGTTCCTCAACATCATCGAGTCTCTCCAAACTTCCCTACACTCAATTTCATTCAAATGTTGGTTCCACTCTCCCCAACCTGATTCAAAACTACTAGACGTACCTATTTGCACGTTTCCCATTGATACATTGCCCATTGGCACATTTCCTTGCTGATGTAGTGGTTGTTGTTGTTGTTGTTGTTGTTGTGGTTCAATCCATGCTCCCAACATTTTCGTCCTCCTATTCAAAGCATTACCAAAACCGATTGCATTCCAAATCTCACTAATCTTTGGCTCTCCACACTTAGCCAACTCACTACTATTGTAATACCCAAGATTCCTTGCCAACCTCGTCACAAAATGGCTTCCACAAATGTTGCTATTACCTTTGATTCCCGGGGCTCTCCTAGACAAATACTCGGCTATGAGCCAAGCCGCATTTCCATCCTTTGTTTCTTCCAACAACATTATAACCCATAAGTCCGGCTTATGGCATTTGTCCCTGCTTCCAACTCTATGAAACGGCCCACATACTAGCAACTTGTGCAGCACTCTCATCAACGGATTCCTAATGGTTGCAGCATTCCTTCTAGTACAAGAAGGATCTCACACGTGATTTCAGTAAGCGGGGATACTAGGGTAATCTTTTTCAAACCTCCTAAGCCTCGAAAAATCGAGCTTTAGACAATCGATGCTTAATCTCATTCAGTAAAGTGTAGGTGTGATCCTGCCCACAAAGCCTAAACCAAACATAAACTTCTTCCATGATGTTTCGAACATTGACCTTTCTTTCAAAGTACATAGTCGAAAATAACTTCATACACCATTCACGATAAACCTCTTCATTTATGCTAAATGCTCTTTCCCATGATAAATCATCAAACGAATCCCCATCAACCAGATAGACATAAGACATCCGCATCATATGACGCAACTCATTTTCACACTCATATTCGGCAAACAAATCCTAATCAATCAACCTTGGAACCAAAACTGTCCTATTTTGCAACTTTGATAATCGTTCCCTGAAAGCATGTTTTTCCTCATTGGTGAGATCTTTGAACTTCAAGTTTGCATTCCCTTCAGCCTTCAAGCTATACGTCACCTTCCTCCTTGCATTCCTTTGGCAATACTTGGTAACAATCGGGTTTAGTGGAACCCGTGTCGAACATGAACAACCTACAACATTTCTTTGTAGAAATCATAAATATAAGTCAATATAAGAGTGTTAGAACAAACGATAAGGTTTATAGAAGCCTCTAAAGTCTAGTTCAAAATTTTGAAATTTTCCAAAACAGAACGTGGATCCGGATCGGTTCCACTCGCGACCTCACTCCAACCGTTCGGTTACGATACGCAACCGGATCGGTTACACAACCTGCAGAAGGCTTTGACCTTCCAATCCATTTCCCACTAGATTCTTCTAATTCTAATTCACTCCTAAACTGCATTCTAACGTCATCAATGGTTCCCACATCCTCAAATTGCTCTTAATCCGCATTTAAAACTTCCAATCATCACATGTTCATCTTGCTTAGAACTATCAATCTCAACTTCAATTCTCAATTACTTGTTCTAATCAACAATGTGGCATCCAAAATTCATTAAAAACGCATCATCTACCAACTAGGAATCATCAATTGCAACTTAATTTGATTCAATGGCACAACCTAATTAAATCCGAAAATTCAATCATCTAATACTCATTCCATGTTGAATCAATCACTACAATTCTTTTTGCAATGTATTCCTATATCAATTACCCACTTAATCCTAAAAGATTACAACTTAATTCGAATTCTATCAAAAACCCCCAAATTAGTGACCTAATTTGCAATTCAAATCAAATACTCTAATTAAACCTTATTTAAGTTAATTGATTGCAGATGCTTACTTGTTTAGGTGTCATGATGATCTTCTACAACTTTAACAATCTTCAAACAACTTCTAATGGTCAAATTTTGCGAAACCCAGATGGAGGATTAGTGTGTGTGTGTGTTTTTCTAGAAAAATTGAATTTCTGGTATTTATACTTGCATGCAACCGTTTCAGTCATGGATACAACCGTTTCGGTTTTCATTTTGGCAGAATTTTGCCTTTTTCACTTTACTTGGGCATTTTACCTTCCAAGCAACAATCGTTTACTCAAAAATCCGATTAAATATGCACACAACATTCATCCAACCATTTGCAAATTTCAACAACATCTAATCTCAAAAACTAAATCATCATACTTATAATCATAACATAAACTAAAACTCAAAATGAATTGATTAAATAACTTCAAATCAAAATAATAAGATAAATAAAAATCAAATGAAAAACAAAAATCCTAAGTGCATAAAATTAAAAGTTTCATCAAAAAGATGAAAATCAAGCAAACAATTGCTTGTTATTATTGTATTTGTGCTTCTCCTTATTACTCCTCAAAATAATCATGCCTTAAGATGTCCTCACTTTGAAATTTCCCGGTCAATTCAAGGTATGTTTCATGAGTTTTGAATTTCCTTACAAATCTTCTCCTATCCGGGCATAGTATATCAAATTGGACGTGCCATTCCCCGTCTCCATCCTCTCTTTTGTAAACCCTTGACCCCTCGGGTCCCCATTCCAAATTTTTAAGTTGTACCGGTAGAGAACCCAAGAAATTTGTGAGTTTCTTGTAAACAAGGATGTTCTTGAAGGGATTGTAGAATGCTTCCACCGCGAGTGCACGTTCCATCTCATCCTCAATATCAAAGTATGGTGGAGCTAGCGGTCCATACATAGGGTTTCCATAGACATCACGTCCAACTTCAAAACAAGTCAAGTCATCTTCCCCATCAAAGAGTTCTAAATCCTCCATGAATTCCAACACTTTTGCCGTAGGCTTGGGATAATAGGTTTGTTTTGAGATCCCATCATCGATTGTCATCGTACCCCTCCCCATATCTATGATTGCACCACATGTGCGTAGGAAAGGTCTTCCAAGTAGAAGAGGTAGACTCTTATCAACCAGTATGTCTAGGACTAGGAAATCGGCCAATTAAGGTTGATAACCAATTTGCACCCTTACGTTTTTCACCTCCCCCATCGCCTTTGCTTGGGAATTGTCCTCCATGGTTAGTTTGGAGTGGTTTAGTTGTGGTTTACTTAGGCCCAACGTTTAGAATAATGGATAGGGCATAACGTTGACGCTTGAACCCGTATCCGCCAAAGCAGACATTGGAGTGGTCCCGTTAACTTTAATAGGCAAAACGAAGTTACCCGGGTCACTCTCCTTACGTGGCATACCCCTAAACAAGATCCTATCTCTATCCTCTTCCTATAGATCTTTATCCTCTAACCTTGCTCTTGCTAACATAACCGCGTCTAGCTTCTTGCGGTATAGAACATAATCTTGTAGCACCTCAATTATCGGCTTTTTCTCATTGAGTTCGAGAAATTTTCCTTCAAGGTTTGCTAAGATAGCTTCTTTTTGGTCTTGGGTTAAAGGTTTGAAGGTGTTTGGTGAATTGGGTGGTGAAGATGTGTAATCATGGGTCTTGTTGGTGGATGTGGTAGGAGTTAATTTATTTGATGAGGTTTTCTTTCTATTAGCCTTCCCCATCTTTACAATTTCCACATTCTCCTTCTCCATGTTAGCACATAACTCCACAAGCATTTCATTTACTCCCTTCTCCTCTTCCAAGTCGGTAATGTTGATTATCATTTCCCCTAAAGCAAAATTCACTTGACATTTGGTTGTCACAAGAAAATCTCGCCCAAATCATACGTCGGGCTCATCCGCGTTTCCTTCTTCCAAGACAACAAAATCCGCTTCGAAAATATGACCATGAATGTTAACCCGAAGATTCTTAACCATTTTTCTCCCATAGGCTTCATAATCCAAACGAACGTGGCCAATTTGATCAAGAACTTTGTCCACAATATAATTTTCACCATAGGCCATGTTTAATTGAGCATCCCACGAACTCACCCCTTCAACACTACAAGGTGTACCGAACCTCATAAGTGGTGAATCATACTCCGTTAGTGGTGCTTGCGTGAATATCACAACTCTACTCTTCTTAGGCACTTGAACTTTGTTCTCTCCCATTTCTTCCATACATTCCGAATCAATAGCCAACTCCTTCTTACTTTTTTCCAAAATATTCCCAATCTTCTCCAACGAGTTTCCGGTGTCCTTAAACATCTCATCCAAGTTACGTAGGTACTCAGAAATTCCGCTTAAACTATCCATAACAAACTGTCTAACAAAACAAAAATAAAACCAAAGACAAACATCCAAATCATTAGCGTTAGAGTTAGTAAAAATCAAAACAAACTACATAAACATATTCTAAACAAGTAAAGACACTAATTAAGACTAAAAACACAAGCTAAAACTCAAAATCGTAAAACTAGAAAAAAATTTACCGAGAGCTCCAACCGTTTCGGTTGACCCTCCAACCGATTCGGTTGGTGGTAATCTTCCGACCAAAACATCCAACCGTTCGTTGGAAGCGATTTTCAATTTTTATTTATTTTTTTTTTTAAACTGAAATTAATTACTTAAACCTATTAATTATAAATTAATTATACTTAAACTCTAAATAAATGTGTCTACTCATTATCCTTATTAATTGAAAATATTAATTATGCTAATTAACCAAAAACTACATTAACTAAATGAACTTAACTAATCATTAAAACTACTAAACCCATAAAAACTGAAAATTAACTAAGTTAATTACTGTAATAAAGACAAGATTAATTAAAAAGTTAAATAAAACTAAAAATGACTTAATACCAAAAATCTAAAAATTACTAAAACAAGCATAAACAATCTATAAGACAATCTATAAAAATCAGAAATGACAAGAAATAAACTATAAACTATAACACAAAACAATAGAAAAACAAAAAACTAGAAAAATCAAAGATTAAAAATTTTCCGAGAGCACCAATTTTGGTTGCTAGCGCAACCGATTCGGTTAGTTTCTAAAACCAATTTTTTTTTTACTTATCAATATGAAATCTAATTTTAATATTACCAATTTTACAGAAACGAAACAAAATCAAAAATACTTAAATCCCCGGCAATGGCGCAAAAAACTTGATGGTGACGATGCCAAAATTATCATGCAAGCAAACAAACAATCTATCAATCAAGAAAACAATCAAACGAACAAAAAAGTGCAAAACAAGTCCCCGGCAGCGCCAAAACTTGATGCTTTCCGTGCAAGTTTTAAAAATTTATAAACACGAATTATCCGGCGATTACTATAAACACATATGAGCAAGTATACTCGTTCGCGATAGCAAAAAGGGTAAGTCGAGATCGTCCCAAGAGATTTCGCTTATGAACTTGTTTTTAAAATATTGTTAACAAAAAAGCTTTGTCAAGGCTCTCTCCAAAAATTATGGTTCTAGTGAAAATCAATATTAAGAAACATATACTTGTGTGTAGTCTATAGGCAATCATAGTAAGTGTTCATGAAGGCTTGGTGTAAACTCTTGATGTGATGCACAAATCATAAGCAAATGATTTTCAACCCATGGTTTATGTTTTGTAAAATCACTTTAAGAACAATAACATATAGGTAATCCTTTCGGTCCTTATCCTAATGATTATCCTTTAGAAAATCCATTTGCTTGTAAAACATTCTTATTAAACTCGTTCCTACGAATCTTTCGACCTCTCGTGATGAAAATGTTTCTAGTCTTGTTTCAATAAGTAAACATGGTGGATGTCAATCACCATATCCCCATACTAGTTTGTCACTTAACTTTTGGAATAAAACACAAGAGAAATCCTTTCGGTCCTTTTTCTTAAACATGTTTTACCGACAAATCAAACAAGACTAGTAGTTTTCCAACAAACTCATTTAAACAAGATCATATACATGCATCACGTATAAGAACACTAGTATGATTTCCTACATCCTTACACACAAGTATATTCAATAATAACTCCATGACAATCATAACAAAACACAAGTAGTAACAAAGTAATTCAAATAATTCAAGAGAATAGAAATTCACAACAAGTTCCATAGAATACCTAAGCTTTTGGATTACAAGAATTAGAATTTGTGGATTATAGCAACCACACGCCTCCAATCGTCTAGCTTAACCGCATAACTTCGAATGATCAAAAAATGGATGAGAATTCGTCTCTCCAACCTCCTGGACGCTTTTACAAGCATACAAGACTTTTGGGATGAATAATAAGAGTTGGTAATAGCTTTGGTGTAAACTATTACACTTTGGTTTGTGTCACACCTAGACTACTAAGTCTAGGTTCATTATATAGCTAGAGAACCTTAACTATCTGTCTAAAAACGTTCTCTACAAGTTAATAACAGGAAATGATCGGCCTCCAATGATTATGGGGAGTTAAGGCAACATTAACTAACAAAAGTTGTAACTCCAGTCTTGGAAACCGGATCGGTTGCAACGCAACCGGATCCGTTGCGTGTTGTTCACTTTCCCAACCGGATCGGTTGCGGGCTCCAACCGAACGGTTGGGCGCCTCTTGTACCCCCAAATTTGACTTTTGTTGACTTTTCTTGATTTACGCCTTTTTCTTTGTTTTCGCTGATGATTTCCAAGACGAAACTTTATCTTTACTTGTTGTAGATACTTAGAAATCATTGCGCTTCCTAATCATTGAGTCCAAGAGCTTCCTTACTTGATCTCCTTCCTCGGGAATTCTCCAAATGTGCATGAAATCTTCATTTCTTCATCTTTTGCTATACCTGGCTACATTCACATACAAATACGCATCTTTTGCATTTTTGCAACAGTTATGAGTAAATATAGCCGATTATCATACACAAAACCAACAATAACGCTACTAAAAACATGTTCATTTTGAGCGTTATCAAGTTGACTCTGTGCTTATATTTGAGGATCTAAGTAATGATTATGTGGAGACTCAAGCTGAACAAAATGAGCCTTTGTGTAATCCAGATCGCGGGCTCATGACCTTATTTCATACCACCCAATCTCACTTTGAGAAGTGCAATGAGATTAATAATAATATTAATGCTAAAATTGCACTGTTAACTAAGGATAATGAATGCTATAAGTTACAACTCAAAAAATTTGAAACAAAAGAGAAACGTGAATACAGTTTTAAAGTCGCTTTTGCAAAATCATACCAAAATGAAAAATCTTTGGAAATACAGATACGTGATCTAGTCGAATCCAAGAATGTATTGCTTTCTCAAATAGAAAAACAAAAATTTTATCATCAACAACAAGTTAATACTCTAACTTTGGAAACTCAAAAAGCTAAGTCTGAATTGTTAACATGTCAAAAACAAAATACAAAAAACATTCGAGGTGACAAATAGATCAAGATCTTGATGAAATTGTCGACTTACAAAACAAAATCAAATAATTTCGAAATGTTGTTTATAAACATGGTGAGTCAATCACGACAATTCAAAAGTTTTCTTTTGCCAAATGATGGATATGGACCAATTCAACGATTACAAACCAAGTTTTTCACATAGAGCATTGAAACCAAATCATCAAGTGTAAAGGCGAACATAGAATTGATGATTCACTTATGAGTGTTGTTGAATACAATCGTGATGAGGAATCGATGTTGATGAGACATTAAAATGGAAAATGTTGAATATAACAAACCATTCGATTACTCAAAAATCATAACTTTTGTTAAACAACAGGATCATACTAACACACTTTGTTATCACACCGCCTCGAACCTTCTCGACGGTCCCCTAAACAATGTTTCACAAATTAATGGTCCTTTACCTTCAAAGGAAGTAAAATCATTACCCGAACGATGTCAAATTCTTAAATATTTTGATACATTCATGTCCGACATCAAACTTTTGGAACATGAAATTGAAGTTAATTCTAAAATAAAAGTCAACATTTTCAATCGCCACATGCGCCGAAATCAAAGAGATATTTTTCGTAAAAGGCTTTTTTATGCCCCAAATTTAAAAATGTGTGCAATATATGGGAACGGATCTTCGTGGGAGATTGGACTTATGAAAACAGTTGAGAAAACAAACATCAATTTCAAATACTAAACGGAAAAAGAAAATATTACGAAATCATGTTGATCGACTCTTGGAAGATGTTATATACCGATACCATAAATGTTGTGTTATTACATTACCGCATATGTATTTGATTATATTGTGTTGATTCTGTTGATTCTGTTGATAATGTTGAGAATGCCGATAATGTGCCTCAAATCGAGTCTTTGAAAGTTGAAAATGAGAGTCTGTTAAATGAGCTTTCGAATGCAAAACGCCGTCTTCAATGGTGTCAAAAAGATTGTCAAAATCGAGAACTTGCTTTGCAAAACAAAATCAACCGCCATGCCATACATTTTGAACCAAAACTTGAACAACTGGATGATGAAAACGTGGCTTTAAAATGTCAAATTTCAAAATATGAACAAGAAATTACCAAAGTCAAAATTGAATATGGTGTCATATTTGATTTGCTCAAAAAGACTCGTGCTAAAGCATCACAAGAACTTGATAATCATCTTGCATACACTAAAGAGGTCTTAAACGTTAATGGAAACATTTGCTCTGAAAATCAAGATTTGTTTCACACTATAATTGAGTTGAAAGAGAAGTTAGGGAAATACGCACAAGATAAGTCTAGTAACACAAATGTCCTTGCACCTGGAATGTTTAAATTTGACACTAGTATGCCTAATGACAAACCACAGGATTCTAATGTGCTTCCTTCCACTTCTACAGGAGTAGTTGCCTCTAATCCTAGCGTTAGCACTTAACAGATTAAGAGAAAAAACAAGAAGAATAGGAAGTTGCGACGTAAGAGAAGAACAATAAAGACCTCTGAAGTAGAAGAACACACTAGGACTTTGAATAAAACTCATGTTAACCCCATTTAGACATTATGCTAGACAAATGTAATAGAAAAAGTAATGTAACTAATGTCAATCTTTAAGTACTTTGAATGTTTTGTTTGAAGCATCTTGTATTGTTGTCAGTAAATGTTTTTCTCGTTGTCATGATAAATGTGTTGCTAAATCTATCTTATCTCTTAAGCGGAATAATAAAAATCGGATTACATCTAGGCCCACTAATGCTTCTAAGTCTGTGCTAGGTAAACCGCCTTCTAGTGTTTCTGCAAATATCATTGATGTACCAATAGAACCCACTTCACTTCATAGGAAGAGAATATCACCTAGTGCATTCACTAAGACCAAAGCACAAACTATGTTAATACAAATAAGCCGTAAAAACGTTTATTTATATTTAACGATCTTCTAATGTTTTGTCGATAACAAACGTAAAATCATTTTAATGAAACAAAAAGAATACGTAAATAGTTTGAGTCAATAGTTTCCTAACACACTTACGTTTTCACATAAAACACTAAAACAAGTATAAGTGATTTTATGATTTAGATACATATGTACAACAACTAGTGTTTACATATTGGTTTAGCATATACTTAAACTAAGTACACTAAAATGGGTAAAAACAAGTATATACTAAAATGGGTAAAAACAAGCAAATGGTATTGACCCATAACACATGGTTTTATATATACCACTTAACCAAGTTCATTGTATCTAGAAATAAAACCATGGATCAACCCATAACCCATGACCCATGACCCATAACCAAAATTACCCTATCAGAGAGCTGCTCACTGATCCCTAGCTTCGTATAGCCGGATCCCAAGTGGAAGGGATCCGTGGGATTCTGGGAACAAGAGAGAATTTTTCTATAAATAGAGAGCCATTTCTTCATTTCTACTCACCACTTTACATACATACTTCCCCAAGTATTCTAACCCTCTAACCTCATATCCAAGTGATCTATGTAGTTTGTTTTGTTTTTGTGTAATCTTCTAGGTTCCTCTTAAAGGCAAGATCTCCACTTCTTGAAGACCTAGCAAGCTCAAGTCCATGAGTTGCCATGATTTGTCATCATCAAGACAACTAAGGTTCTCTTGTTGATAGTTCTTCCTTTCTCCATAGATGTTGGTTGAAGGCATTAGTGAAGAATGCCGAAAGTGTCAAGATGAAAGCATTAGTGAAAGGTGCTCATCATTCGTGTCAAAGCATTAGTGAAGAATGCTAAAGGTGTCAAGACGAAGGCATTCGTGAAGGGTGTCAAGCGTTGTGTCAAAGGCATTAGTGAAGGATGTCAATAATCAAATCAAGTCGATTTGGGAAGAATGCCTAGGTCGTATAATCGATGAGGTACATCGTTATACATGTAAGTATTTATTTATTTCCAAGGATGGTGATATCCTTGATGATGGTGTAACAAGGAGTTGATCTCCCTAATGTTAGGTGTTGTGTTGTGAAGGGTAGTAGTTCCTCCATAGTAATGGAACTAGGTGCTTAGCTTAGTACCTAATAAAGGGTAGGTATTACGCTTGTGATAGGATTAGTTCTCATTGGTGGAAAGAACTCCAGGTAGCCTAGCAACCGTATAAAGGGTAGGCGACATTGTGTTAGGTGTGGTTCGCTTGGTGTGAAGGAACCTGTATTTAGCTTTGTACCGGAAAAAGGTTAAGCGACGCTGTGAAGGCTTCTCCGCCATAAGGAGTTGGTGTAGTTTAACTCAGTAGGTGACTCGGGAGTGGAGTAGGTCAAGGAAGCTGTCCAGCCCAACCACTATAAATAACTTGTGTGGTGATGTGCTTTTACTCTTTATCTTTCATTATATCGCTATATATCTATCTATCAACGTCCAACATAAACAACCGAATAGATTGACATAAGTCGATCTAAATAATTAAAAGGAAGTTTTTAATTGGTAAAACTATTCAACCCCCTTCTAGTTTTCCACAATTGGCATCGCTAAAGTTTCTTAAAGTATGTTGTAATTTAAAGACTTGATACCATCCGTGTATGTTTGAAAACTACAAAGAAGGATTATTTTTGTCATATTTTAAAAATCAGTATATTGTTTATTGTTGGACAATGATAGAATGCTCTAACATTTTTTTTCTTGAGCATTATCCATAATTTGATTTGGAGTTACCAAGAAGATCATAAAGAATTTATCTAAATATTCGCAAAAGAATATTTTAGTATTCTTACAACATAAATCGTAAGATTCCAAGAAGATCACAAAACATCTAAATACTTCTTTTCTTAAAAAGAATATTTGGCAAAGGTATGATCTTTAATTACATACTTTTATTTGCTATTATTAAAATCTTATTTGCATGATTTATTAGTAATTGTTCTAATAGTTATTCATATTATAGTCATCATCAAATTAGTTTTCTCCGACTTATTTGTATAGACTACATTATCAACTCATAATAATGATATCTTGGTTATTCGATAATCTTAATCATTATTTATCACAAAGGATTTATTGAGACTTCATCTATGCCAATAAATATCCATGTGAAACTTCTTATATTATGATAAAATAGGATTTTATTATAATGTTTGAAAAGCTTCTCAAGAATTAAAACTAATTCCTAGGGGAACCTCGCTCAATAAGAATAGTATTAAATCACAAAACCGCGAAACCAAAAGTTTTAGAACCTTAACACCAAAACACTAGGCATTTTAGATCTCCCAAACCAAAGTTATTAAGGAATTTTGTAGTCGACTTTTGTTGTTATGCCGGATCCCTATGTTTATACTAATGATCCCAAATGAGAGGGATCCGGGATCCGTGTAATGTAAGACAAGATAAGCTAAAATGATCACCGTGGATGTTCCACAATCATACTCTACCTCAAAGACTCAATTAACAAGAACTCAGGTACTATTCATAGAAGTAAATTGATCATTCCTCTCAAGCCTAACAATCACTTGTGTAAGTATAATCTTCACTACATTATTAATTTAATTCCTTGATTCTTAGAATTACAATTTCTTCATCTTTAAGAGTTGGGTTCAAATGGGTTTATCATAATTTGTCACCACATTGTTTTCTAAGATAATCTAAATCAAATAATTAACATTGTTAATACAAATTAAACACATTTCTTGAACTCAACAAAGATGATGAGAGCAAAATTGTGATCAAACCCTCTAGGTTACTATTCACCATTAACACCACATTGTGGTTGTATTGTTTAGGAACATCATGCCAAGCAACAAGAAACAAGATTACCAAGACACCACTCACTACATTCCCATAGGAAAAGGATTAAGTCAGACGATAGGAAAGCCTTTAAGTTGCTTGAAAGGAGACTCTTTCATGAAGGTAGAGTTGTTGATCCATCATTCCTTGCAAATACCGACATGAGGGAAGTATTTGGAACTATTGGGTTTGATTGTTTATTGGATATAAACGAGCAAATTTGTCCGGTCTTTGTGCTTGAATTCTACAAGACTATGGGTATAATTAGAAATGATGATGGGTCCATCTCAATTGAATTCACCATAAATGAACAAGAGTTCACCCTCTCACTTGAGGAGTTTGGAAGAATAATAGGGGTGCCACATGATGGTGTTTGCATGTACTCTAATGAGTGTTCGCTGCGCAGAGATACACTCTATGGTTGATCATCACGACATTTATCATCATCGAACAATCCTCGGAAGCAACCACTGGAGATACGTGTTTATGCCAAGAGCATCCCCATCAAGAGTTACTAGGAAGTCAAAAGTGATCTATAGAGATCCTTTCCAAATGGAGCTCTCGGAGATGTATGCGTTATATAGAAAATGGGAAGATGTGATGTGGAGAATGTGGTGTGTTTAGTAGGAAACAAGGATCACCCCAACGCATGTCTAAGCTTCATGATCTATTGTCTTGTGACCAAAACTCGCTTCAACATTGCCTACTACATGGTAAAGAGAATGGCAAGTGTAAGAAGCATGGACAAGATGGTGCTTCCGTATGCAATGCTTCTAACCCGCCTTGCCAAATTCATCTTTGCATTAGACCCTTCCCACAATCCTTGGATCATAGCTTTTGCAATAAGGTTATGGTACCATTAACCGAGGGTAGAACAACAAGGTTTATGGTGGAAGGCAAGAGGCCACACCCACCCACGGATTCCTTGGACGAAAAGGAGAGGCAAGGAGAAGGTGAAGGAAGTAGCAACCCACTCAAAATATCGATTTGACCCTGACTACATTAACCAATTGCCAAACATCCCTAATGAATCATCCGAATGGCAACAAACCAAGGGAATCTTCAAATGCTTCTCCAATTTCTTGAGGAAGAAGAAGTGAAGATAGTTTGATAAAGAGTGGAGGACGGTGAAGAAGGAAGGAGGAAACGAAAGGTAAGGTCTTAGGACTCTAGTGTATGATGAACAATTTCAAACAATGATTAGTAAACACTTTAAACTATGCTCGTAGTATGTAGGTATTGCCATATCTTGGCACTAAACAATCCTAACTTAGGTATTTGGAAAATGAGATTTTATTAACCCCTTGAGTGGTCGTCATCACTCATTCTAGGAATTTTAGCTCTTCCTACTTTGATATACATTATATTAGTTGTGTTATTGTAGTTAGTCCCCATAGAAACAACTAGGAAAAGCATTCACTATAAAGTGCAAAGTTGCACATTTCCTTAAAGCTCGACGGTAGCTGTCGATCCAAGCTTTTGAACTAGCCAATCCCTCCCATAAGGGAACCGCGGGATCCGTGGTATCTGTTATGGAATACAGATTTGGCTACATCAAAATAGTCTACTAGATCACCTAGAACAAGTCAAACATAAGATACTAGAACCAACTAAGTCTTTCTCAAATAGTTTAAAACCTCACTCTCATCCATGGATTATCTAGAATATGTTTTCGAAATATCTTTGATTTATCAACTAGTCAAACTCACCATAATTCCGCTCCAACACTCACACAACATCTATCACGCTTGATAGCACTTAGTTTGGCATATCCTTTAATTTTAGCAAATTGATCTCAATCGCTCTTTGACACAAAATTAGTCTCAAAAATTAGTTTTTCATTTCTTTTTATTTTTAAAGATTTTAGTAAATTATTCTTAGGACATAATCTGGCTTGTAGGACTTGTTATCACCATTTCTCCACATCAAATTAAATGGAATCCTTGTCAAACATATAGTTAGACTACCCAAGGTCAAATTTTCTTGGCCAAAACCATCATTAAGCACCATTACTTGTTATGGTTGAGGATTTGAGATATCCAACTGCTAAAGACTTCAAAATTAAGTCAAAACCTCGAAATCCATTTATGATAAACCTTACAAAAGCATAATGATTTTCACCTAAACCTCGTTCGATAGCCGATCCCCGGTCTTAACCAAGTGATCTCACGAGAGGGATCCAAGGATCCCTAGATGCGTAAAGCATAAATCAGCCTCCTATATTCAAATTCATGTGACCTTTTGGTTCTCTAACCACTTTTAGCATACATTAATTGTCCTCCTAGAGTTGATCAAAACCTCAAGAGCATGCTTAGTCTTCTAAGTGGTCAAGAATTTAATTTCCAAATTCAAATTATCCTTTATAAACCAAACAACCTTAGGTTTATGGCATCATCCTCAATTACCTTTCAAAAATCAGCAATTAGAAGCTCACATTAGCATCTTCATCACCATGACTAAGGCTCTTAGCAACAACTCTTCAAACATAGGATCATCCAAAAGAAAGGGTCAAATGATCCATGAAATTTCATCCATCGAAACATCTCCCATTAGAGATAATGACACTAGAATCCCACCTCATCAAACCCATCCAACAAAAGCTAAGAGAACCACAAGGATTAGCATCAAACCCTTCGAACTAGAAAAAGGATCATCTAGTTCTAAACCAAACATGGCTAGTTCTAGCAAGCCATCAAAACCATCACTCATTGAGCATGGACTACACTTTTGAATGAGCCTCCCACACCCAAACATCTATTCATTGTTCCATTCACCACCAAGAACCTCCCATTCACCAACCTTTTCATTGAATCGGGAACCACCTACAACACCAACTAGCCCATCATGGAGACAAGGAACAATATTGATCATATGGAAGAAGTTCCATTACCACCCTCATTTTTAGAACCTCTTCCTACTTCTCAAAATGAAGACCCAAAACACACATTGAGCCCCTCAAATATCCATTTCTCCCGGGTTCAAACCAAGACACTAATTGTCCAAATTGTCTAAACACTCAAGGACTTGTTCAAGAAGTACGAAATGAGATACATTTCATGTTTAATAATCTTCTTGCAAAGTTGGATCAAATCAACAAGTCCACTCATCCCTAGACTCAAGCACATTGTCGTGTTTTAAGTCTAGTAATTAGTTAGCATTAGTAGTATTTGTATGGCTAAGTTCATTCTCTTAGTTTTAGAGATTTGGTTGATTATCTCTTATTTTATTGAATGAATACTTACATGCTATGATTATTTTGTGTGTTGTGCTTGTTACATTGTACATATATCTCATTTCCTCATTTGCATTATTTTCACTGGCCGAAGAAATCGTCGCCAGATAGCCGGATCCCTTCAAAATGCCTAGACGGATCCCTCCATGAAGGGAACCGTGGTATCCGGTGGTAAGCACAAACTTCTACTAACTTGAGTTTTATTTGCGTAAATTGCACTATACTCTTGTCTTCTAACCTTTACTTTGTAGATTTTCAAAATACACATGAAGATTTTGACACCATAAAGCTAGGGGAGCTTTGTGTCAAAACGATATTGCAAAAACATTTTCAACTTAATCCGATTTTAGATTATACTTCATGATACCCCATTGATCTGCAATCTTCAAGGGGAGCATGCTCGCTTTAGACGAACCATTTGCAACCACATTTGCAAACACAATTAGTTTATTTTATGTTATGTCCTTGACGCCTCTCAAGGGATGGACTCGTCCAAGGGGAGTTAAGACGAAACCATTTCCGCCACTTTGCTCTTTACATTTTTTTTTACATATTTTTCTTATAAAATTATGTTCTTTTAACACTTTTGTCTCCCAAAAAGGGGAGAAGAAAGTAAAAACTACTAATTCAAACTCGCTACAAATTTTAGTTTTTCTTAAAATAATTTTATGTTTTGTCATCAACAAAAAGGGGAGATTGTTAATACAAATAAGCCGTAAAAACGCTTATTTATATTTTACGATCTTCTAATGTTTTGTCGATAACAAACGAAAATCATTTAATGAAACAAAAAGAATATGCAAATAGTTTGAGTCAATAGTTTCTAACACATATCGCTTTCACATAAAACACTAAAACAAGGATAAGTGATTTTATGATTTTGTACAACAACTAGTGTTTACATATTGGGTTAGCATATACTTAAACTAAGTATACTAAAATGGGTTAAAACAAGTATATAATAAAATGGGTAAAAACAAGTATATACTAAATGGGTAAAAACTAGCAAATGGTATTGACCCATAACACATGGTTTTATATATACCACTTAACCAAGTTCATTGTATCTAGAAAGAAAACCATGGATCAACCCATAACCCATGACCCATAACCCATAACCAAAATTACCCAAAGAGGAGCTGCTCCACGGATCCCTCAGTTATAGAAGAAATGGATCCCAAGTGGGATCCGGGATCTGGGAACAAGAGAGAATTTTCTATAAATAGAGAGCCATTTCTTCCTTTCTACTCATCACTTTACATACATACTCTCTCAAGTATTCTAACCTCTAACCTCATATCCAAGTGATCTATGTAGTTTGTCTTTTTTTTTGTGTGATCTTCTAGGTTCCTCTTAAAGGAAAGATCACCACTTCTTGAAGATAGCAAGCTCAAGTCCATGAGTTTCCATGTTGGTTCATCATCAAGACAACTAACGCTCTCTCTTGTTGATAGTTCTTCCTTTCTCCATAGATGTTGGGTTGAAGGCATTAGTGAAGAATGCGAAAAGTGTCAGCATGAAAGCATTAGTGATAGGTGCTCATCATTCGTGTCAAAGCATTAGTGAAGAATGCTAAAGGTGTCAAGACTAAGAATTAGTGAAGGGCCAAGCTGCCAGTGTCAAAGGCATTAGTGAAGGATGTCAATAATCAAATCAAGTCCATGGGAAGAATTCTTAGGTCGTGATAATCGATGAGGCGATCGCTATACATTGTATTTACTTCTTTCCAAGGATGGTGATATCCTTGATGATGGTGTAACAAGGAGTTGATCTCCTTAATATTAGGTGTGCTTGTGTTGTGAAGTAGTAGTTCTCTACAGTAATGAAACTAGGTGCTTAGCCTAGTACCCAATA
>OU343223.1:147339802-147380601 GCA_910596185.1 Chrysanthemum makinoi | reverse complement strand
GAGTTGGTAATAGCTTTGGTGTAAACTATTACACTTTGGTTTGTGTCACACCTAGACTACTAAGTCTAGGTTCATTATATAGCTAGAGAACCTTAACTATCTGTCTAAAAACGTTCTCTACAAGTTAATAACAGGAAATGATCGGCCTCCAATGATTATGGGGAGTTAAGGCAACATTAACTAACAAAAGTTGTAACTCCAGTCTTGGAAACCGGATCGGTTGCAACGCAACCGGATCCGTTGCGTGTTGTTCACTTTCCCAACCGGATCGGTTGCGGGCTCCAACCGACGGTTGAAGCCTCTTAACCCCAAATTTGACTTTTGTTGACTTTTCTTGATTTGCGCCTTTTTCGTTTTGCTGATGATTTCCAAGACGAAACTTTATCTTTACTTGTTGTAGATACTTAGAAATCATTGCGCTTCCTAATCATTGAGTCCAAGAGCTTCCTTACTTGATCTCCTTCCTGGAATTCCAAATGTGCATGAAATCTTCATTTCTTCATCTTTTGCTATACACATTCACATACAAATACGCATCTTTTGCATTTTTGCAACAGTTATGAGTAAATATAGCCGATTATCATACACAAAACCAACAATAACGCTACTAAAAACATGTTCATTTTGAGCGTTATCAAGTTGACTCTGTGCTTATATTTGAGGATCTAAGTAATGATTATGTGGAGACTCAAGCTGAACAAAATGAGCCTTTGTGTAATCCAGATCGCGGGCTCATGACCTTATTTCATACCACCCAATCTCACTTTGAGAAGTGCAATGAGATTAATAATAATATTAATGCTAAAATTGCACTGTTAACTAAGGATAATGAATGCTATAAGTTACAACTCAAAAAATTTGAAACAAAAGAGAAACGTGAATACAGTTTTAAAGTCGCTTTTGCAAAATCATACCAAAATGAAAAATCTTTGGAAATACAGATACGTGATCTAGTCGAATCCAAGAATGTATTGCTTTCTCAAATAGAAAAACAAAAATTTTATCATCAACAACAAGTTAATACTCTAACTTTGGAAACTCAAAAAGCTAAGTCTGAATTGTTAACATGTCAAAAACAGTTTTCTGAATACAAAAAACATTCGAGGTGACAAATAGATCAGTATCTTGATGAAATTGTCGATTTACAAAACAAAATCAAATAATTTCGAAATGTTGTTTATAAACATGGTGAGTCAATCACGACAATTCAAAAGTTTTCTTTTAAGCCAAATCCAGATGGATATGGACCAATTCTTGCTGATTACAAACCAAGTTTTTCACATAGAGCATTGAAACCAAATCATCAAGTGTACAGTGCAGAACATAGAATTGATGATTCACTTATGAGTGTTGTTGAATACAATCGTGATGAGGAATCAGATGTTGATGCTGAGAGTCGATTAAAAATGGAAAATGTTGAATATAACAAACCATTCGATTACTCAAAAATCATAACTTTTGTTAAACAACAGGATCATACTAACACACTTTGGGTTATCACACCAGTTCCTGAGTCCTCTTCTGACGTTGGTCCCTGAAACAATGTTTCACAAATTAATGGTCCTTTACCTTCCTTCAGTGAAGTAAAATCATTACCCGAACGATGTCAAATTCTTAAATATTTTGATACATTCATATGCTGACATCAAACTTTGGAACATGAAATTGAAGTTAATTGAAATAAAAGCTGAACATTTTCAATCGCCACATGCATGCGAAATCAAAGAGATATTTTTGAAAAAGGCTTTTACCCCATGTCTGAAATTTAAAAATGTGTGCAATATATTGGGAACGGGATCTTCAGAAGGAGATTGGACTTATGAAAACAATTTTCGAGAAAACAGAAACATCAATTTCAAATACTAAACGGAAAAAGAAAATATTACGAAATCATGTTGATCGACTCTTGGAAGATGTTATATGTACTGATACCATAAATGTTGTGTTATTACATACTGTTGCATATGTATTTGATTATATTGCTGTTGATTCTGTTGATTCTGTTGATAATGTTGAGAATGCCGATAATGTGCCTCAAATCGAGTCTTTGAAAGTTGAAAATGAGAGTCATTAAATGAGCTTTCGAATGCAAAACGTCTGTCAAATGGTGTCAAAAGATTGTCAAAATCGAGAACTTGCTTTGCAAAACAAAATCAACCAGTTGCGTGCCATACATTTTGAACCAAAACTTGAACAACTGGATGATGAAAACGTGGCTTTAAAATGTCAAATTTCAAAATATGAACAAGAAATTACCAAAGTCAAAACTGAATATGGTGTCATATTTGATTTGCTCAAAAAGACTCGTGCTAAAGCATCACAAGAACTTGATAATCATCTTGCATACACTAAAGAGGTCTTAAACGTTAATGGAAACATTCGCTCTGAAAATCAAGATTTGTTTCACACTATAATTGAGTTGAAAGAGAAGTTAGGGAAATACGCACAAGATAAGTCTAGTAACACAAATGTCCTTGCACCTGGAATGTTTAAATTTGACACTAGTATGCCTAATGACAAACCACAGGATTCTAATGTGCTTCCTTCCACTTCTACAGGAGTAGTTGCCTCTAATCCTAGCGTTAGCACTTAACAGATTAAGAGAAAAAACAAGAAGAATAGGAAGTTGCGACGTAAGAGAAGAACAATAAAGACCTCTGAAGTAGAAGAACACACTAGGAATTTGAATAAAACTCATGTTGCACCCCATTTAGACATTGCGTTAGACAAATGTAATAGAAAAGTAATGTATAACGAATCTTTGAATCTTTAAGTACTTTGAATGTTTGTTTGAAGCATCTTGTATTGGTTGTCGTAAAGCATGTTTTAAGTTGTCATGATAAATGTGTTGCTAAATCTATCTTATCTCTTAAGCGGAATAATAAAAATCGGATTACATCTAGGCCCACTAATGCTTCTAAGTCTGTGCTAGGTAAACCGCCTTCTAGTGTTTCTGCAAATATCATTGATGTACCAATAGAACCCACTTCACTTCATAGGAAGAGAATATCACCTAGTGCATTCACTAAGACCAAAGCACAAACTATGTTAATACAAATAAGCCGTAAAAACGTTTATTTATATTTTACGATCTTCTAATGTTTTGTCGATAACAAACGTAAAATCATTTTAATGAAACAAAAAGAATACGTAAATAGTTTGAGTCAATAGTTTCCTAACACACTTACGTTTTCACATAAAACACTAAAACAAGTATAAGTGATTTTATGATTTAGATACATATGTACAACAACTAGTGTTTACATATTGGTTTAGCATATACTTAAACTAAGTACACTAAAATGGGTAAAAACAAGTATATACTAAAATGGGTAAAAACAAGCAAATGGTATTGACCCATAACACATGGTTTTATATATACCACTTAACCAAGTTCATTGTATCTAGAAATAAAACCATGGATCAACCCATAACCCATGACCCATGACCCATAACCAAAATTACCCATCAAGAGGAGCGTTCCACGGATCCCTAGCTCTGTGCTAGCCGGATCCCAAGTGGAAGGGATCCGTGGGATTCGGGGAACAGTAGAGAATTTTCTCTATAAATAGAGAGCCATTTCTTCCTTTCTACTCATCACTTTACATACATACTTCCCCCAAGTATTCTAACCCTCTAACCTCATATCCAAGTGATCTATGTAGTTTGTCTTTTGTTTTTGTGTAATCTTCTAGGTTCCTCTTAAAGGCAAGATCTCCACTTCTTGAAGACGAGCAAGCTCAAGTCCATGAGTTGCCATGCTTCGTCATCATCAAGACAACTAAGGTTCTCTTGTTGATAGTTCTTCCTTTCTCCATAGATGTTGGGTTGAAGGCATTAGTGAAGAATGCCGAAAGTGTCAAGATGAAAGCATTAGTGAAAGGTGCTCATCATTCGTGTCAAAGCATTAGTGAAGAATGCTAAAGGTGTCAAGACGAAGGCATTCGTGAAGGGTGTCAAGCGTTGTGTCAAAGGCATTAGTGAAGGATGCCGAATAATCAAATCAAGTCGCATTTGGGAAGAATGCCTAGGTCGTATAATCGATGAGGTACATCGTTATACATGTAAGTATTTATTTATTTCCAAGGATGGTGATATCCTTGATGATGGTGTAACAAGGAGTTGATCTCCTTAATGTTAGGTGTTGTGTTGTGAAGGGTAGTAGTTCCTCCATAGTAATGGAACTAGGTGCTTAGCCTAGTACCTAATAAAGGGTAGGCGACGTTGTGATAGGATTAGTTCTCATTGGTGTGAAAGAACTCGGTAGTTAGCCTAGCACCGTATAAAGGGTAGGCGACATTGTGTTAGGTGTGGTTCGCCTTGGTGTGAAGGAACTCGGTATTTAGCTTTGTACCGGAAAAAGGTTAAGCGACGTTGTGAAGGCTTCTCCGCCATAAGGAGTTGGTGTAGTGCATACGAACTCTCGAGTAGGTGACTCGGGGAGTGGAGTAGGTCAAGGAAGCTGTCCTTGTAGCCGAACCACTATAAATAACTTGTGTCGTGGTGATGTGCTTCTTACTCTTTATCTTTCATTATACGTTTATATATCTATCTATCAACGTCCAACATAAACAACCAAATAGATTGACATAAGTCGATCTAAATAATTAAAAGGAAGTTTTTAATTGGTAAAACTATTCAACCCCCCCCCCCTTCTAGTTTTCCACAATTGGCATCAGTTACCAAGTTTCTTAAAGTATGTTGTACTTTAAAGACTTGATACGATCCGTGTATGTTTGAAAACTACAAAGAAGGATTATTTTTGTCATATTTTAAAAATCAGTATATTGTTTATTGTTGGACAATGATAGAATGCTCTAACATTTTTTTTCTTAAGCATTATCCATAATTGGATTTGGAGTTACCAAGAAGATCATAAAGAATTTATCTAAATATTCGCAAAAGAATATTTTAGTATTCTTACAACATAAATCGTAAGATTCCAAGAAGATCACAAAACATCTAAATACTTCTTTTCTTAAAAAGAATATTTGGCAAATGTATGATCTTTAATTACCTACTTTTATTTGCTATTATTAAAATCTTAGTTTCATGATTTATTAGTAATTGTTCTAATAGTTATTCATATTATAGTCATCATCAAATTAGTTTTCTCCGACTTATTTGTATAGACTACATTATCAACTCATAATAATGATATCTTGGTTATTCGATAATCTTAATCATTATTTATCACAAAGGATTTATTGAGACTTCATCTATGCCAATAAATATCCATGTGAAACTTCTTATATTATGATAAAATAGGATTTTATTATAATGTTTGAAAAAGCTTCTCAAGAATTAAAACTAATTCCTAGAAAGGGAACCTCGTTCAATAAGAATAGTATTAAATCGTCAAAACCGCAAACCACAAGTTTTAGAACCTTAACACCAAAACACTAGGCATTTTAGATCTCCCAAACCAAAGTTATTAAGGAATTTTGTAGCTGACTTTTGTTGTTATGCCGGATCCCTATGTTTATACTAGCTGGATCCCAAATGAGAGGGATCCGCGGGATCCGTGTAACAGAAGACAGTATAAGCTAAAAAATGATCACTGTGGATGTTCCACAATCATACTCACCTCAAAGACTCACGAACAAGAACTCAGGTACTATTCATAGAAGTAAATTGATCATTCCTCTCAAGCCTAACAATCACTTGTGTAAGTATAATCTTCACTACATTATTAATTTAATTCCTTGATTCTTAGAATTACAATTTCTTCATCTTTAAGAGTTGGGTTCAAATGGGTTTATCATAATTTGTCACCACATTGTTTTCTAAGATAATCTAAATCAAATAATTAACATTGTTAATACAAATTAAACACATTTCTTGAACTCAACAAAGATGATGAGAGCAAAATTGTGATCAAACCCTCTAGGTTACTATTCACCATTAACACCACATTGTGGTTGTATTGTTTAGGAACATCATGCCAAGCAACAAGCAACAAGATTACCAAGACACCACTCACTACATTCCCATGTACCATAGGAAAAGTGGATTAAGTCAGGACGATAGGAAAGCCTTTAAGTTGCTTGAAAGGAGACTCTTTCATGAAGGTAGAGTTGTTGATCCATCATTCCTTGCAAATACCGACATGAGGGAAGTATTTGGAACTATTGGGTTTGATTGTTTATTGGATATAAACGAGCAAATTTGTCCGGTCTTTGTGCTTGAATTCTACAAGACTATGGGTATAATTAGAAATGATGATGGGTCCATCTCAATTGAATTCACCATAAATGAACAAGAGTTCACCCTCTCACTTGAGGAGTTTGGAAGAATAATAGGGGTGCCACATGATGGTGTTTACATGTACTCTAATGAGTGTCGTGGTTGCGAGATACACTCTATGGTTGATCATCACGACATTTATCACGCAACAATCCCGGAAGCAACCACGGTAAGGGATACCGTGTTTATGCCAAGAGCATCCCCATCAAGAGTTACTAGGAAGTCAAAAGTGATCTATAGAGATCCTTTCCAAATGGAGCTCTCGGAGATGTATGCGTTGTATAGAAAATGGGAAGATGTGATTAGGGAGAATGTGGTGTGTCTAGTAGGAAACAAGGATCACCCCAACGCATGTCTAAGCTTCATGATCTATTGTCTTGTGACCGAAACTCGCTTCAACATTGCCTACTACATGGTAAAGAGAATGGCAAGTGTAAGAAGCATGGACAAGATGGTGCTTCCGTATGCAATGCTTCTAACCCGTCTTGCCAAATTCATCTTTGCATTAGACCCTTCCCCACAATCCTTGGATCATAGCTTTTGCAATAAGGTTATGGTACCATTAACCGAGGGTAGAACAACAAGGTTTATGGTGGAAGGCAAGAGGCCACACCCACCCACGGATTCCTTGGACGAAAAGGAGAGGCAAGGAGAAGGTGAAGGAAGTAGTAGCAACCCACTCGAAAATATCGATCTTGACCCCTTGGACTACATTAACCAATTGCCAAACATCCCTAATGAATCACCCGAATGGCAACAAACCAAGGGAATCTTCAAATGCTTCGCCAATTTCTTGAGGAAGAAGAAGTGAAGATAGTTTGATAAAGAGTGGAGGACGGGTGAAGAAGTGAAGGAGGAAACGAAAGGTAAGGTCTTAGGACTCTAGTGTATGATGAACAATTTCAAACAATGATTAGTAAACACTTTAAACTATGCTCGTAGTATGTAGGTATTGCCATATCTTGGCACTAAACAATCCTAACTTAGGTATTTGGAAAATGAGATTTTACGACCCCTTGAGTGGTCATCGTCACTCATTCTAGGAATTTTAGCTCTTCCTACTTTGATATACATTATATTAGTTGTGTTATTGTAGTTAGTCCCCATAGAAACAACTAGGAAAAGCATTCACTATAAAGTGCAAAGTTGCACATTTCCTTAAAGCTCTCTGATCTGCAGTTGCCGGATCCAAGCTTTTGAACTAGCCGAATCCCTCCCATAAGGGAACCGCGGGATCCGTGGTATCTGTTATGGAATACAGATTTGGCTACATCAAAATAGTCTACTAGATCACCTAGAACAAGTCAAACATAAGATACTAGAACCAACTAAGTCTTTCTCAAATAGTTTAAAACCTCACTCTCATCCATGGATTATCTAGAATATGTTTTCGAAATATCTTTGATTTATCAACTAGTCAAACTCACCATAATTCCGCTCCAACACTCACACAACATCTATCACGTTTGATAGCACTTAGTTTGGCATATCCTTCAATTTTAGCAAATTGATCTCAATCGTCTTTGACACAAAATTAGTCTCAAAAATTAGTTTTTCATTTCTTTTTATTTTTAAAGATTTTAGTAAATTATTCTTAGGACATAATCTGGCTTGTAGGACTTGTTATCACCATTTCTCCACATCAAATTAAATGGAATCCTTGTCAAACATATAGTTAGACTACCCAAGGTCAAATTTTCTTGGCCAAAACCATCATTAAGCACCATTACTTGTTATGGTTGACGATTTGAGATATCCAACAGCTAAAGACTTCAAAATTAAGTCAAAACCTCGAAATCCATTAATAATAAACCTTACAAAAGCATATTGATTTCACCTAAACCCTGCGATAGGATCCCTGGTCTTTAACCAGGCGGATCCCTCATGAGAGGGATCCCGGGATCCCTAGATGCAGAAAGCATAAATCAGCTCCTATATTCAAATTCATGTGACCTTTTGGTTCTCTAACCACTTTTAGCATACATTAATTGTCCTCCTAGAGTTGATCAAAACCTCAAGAGCATGCTTAGTCTTCTAAGTGGTCAAGAATTTAATTTCCAAATTCAAATTATCCTTTATAAACCAAACAACCTTAGGTTTATGGCATCATCCTCAATTACCTTTCAAAAATCAGCAATTAGAAGCTCACATTAGCATCTTCATCACCATGACTAAGGCTCTTAGCAACAACTCTTCAAACATAGGATCATCCAAAAGAAAGGGTCAAATGATCCATGAAATTTCATCCACTGAAACATCTCCCATTAGAGATAATGACACTAGAATCCCACCTCATCAAACCCATCCAACAAAAGCTAAGAGAACCGCAAGGATTAGCATCAAACCCTTTGAACTAGAAAAAGGATCATCTAGTTCTAAACCAAACATGGCTAGTTCTAGCAAGCCATCAAAACCATCACTCATTGAGCATGGACTACACTCTTTGAATGAGCCTCTCCCACACCCAAACATCTATTCATTGTTCCATTCACCACCAAGAACCTCCCATTCACCAACCTTTTCATTGAATCGGGAACCACCTACAACACCAACTAGCCCATCATGGGAGACAAGGAACAACCTTGATCATATGGAAGAAGTTCCATTACCACCCTCATTTTTAGAACCTCTTCCTACTTCTCAAAATGAAGACCCGCAAACACACATTGAGCCCCCTCAAAATATCCATTTCCCTCCGGGTTCAAACCAAGACAATAATTGTCCAAATTGTCTAAACACTCAAGGACTTGTTCAAGAAGTACGAAATGAGATACATTTCATGTTTAATCATCTTCTTGCAAAGTTGGATCAAATCAACAAGTCCACTCATCCCTAGACTCAAGCACATTGTCGCGTTTTAAGTCTAGTAATTAGTTAGCATTAGTAGTATTTGTATGGCTAAGTTCATTCTCTTAGTTTTAGAGATTTTGTTGATTATCTCTTATTTTATTGAATGAATACTTACATGCTATGATTATTCTGTGTGTTGTGCTTGTTACATTGTACATATATCTCATTTCCTCATTTGCATTATTTGACATTTCTTCACTGCTGACGAAACTGTCGCCAGATAGCCGGATCCCTTCAAAATTCCTAGACGGATCCCTCCATGAAGGGAACCGTGGGATCCGTGGTACAGAAGCACAAACTTCTACTAACTTGAGTTTTATTTGCAGGAAATTTTGCACTATACTCTTGTTTTCTAACCTTTACTTTGTAGATTTTCAAAATACACATGAAGATTTTGACACCATAAAGCTAGGGGGAGCTTTGTGTCAAACGATATTGCAAAAACATTTGCAACTTAATCCGATTTTGGATTATACTTCATGATACCTCATTGCATCTTTGCAATCTTCAAGGGGGAGCATGTTCTCGTCACTTAGACGAACCATTTGCAACCATATTTGCAAACACAATTAGTTTATTTTATGTTATGTCCTTGACGCCCTCTCAAAGGGATGGACTCGTCAAGGGGGAGTTAAGACGAGTACCATTTCCGTCACTTGCTCTCTTTACATTTTTCTTTTACATATTTTTCTTATAAAAATTGCGTTAGTTTCTTTTAACACTTTTTGTCTCGACAAAAAGGGGGAGAAGAAAGTAAAAACTACTAATTCAAACTCGCTACGAATTTTAGTTTTTCTTAAAATAATTTTATGTTTTGTCATCAACAAAAAGGGGGAGATTGTTAATACAAATAAGCCGTAAAAACGTTCATTTATATTTTACGATCTTCTAATGTTTTGTCGATAACAAACGTAAAATCATTTAATGAAACAAAAAGAATACGTAAATAGTTTGAGTCAATAGTTTCCTAACACACATACGTTTTCACATAAAACACTAAAACAAGGATAAGTGATTTTATGATTTTGTACAACAACTAGTGTTTACATATTGGGTTAGCATATACTTAAACTAAGTATACTAAAATGGTTTAAAACAAGTATATAATAAAATGGGTAAAAACAAGTATATACTAAATGGGTAAAAACTAGCAAATGGTATTGACCCATAACACATGGTTTTATATATACCACTTAACCAAGTTCATTGTATCTAGAAAGAAAACCATGGATCAACCCATAACCCATGACCCATAACCCATAACCAAAATTACCCATGGGCAAAGAGGAGCGTTCCACGGATCCCTAGCTATGTGCTAGCCGGATCCCAAGTGGAAGGGATCCGTGGGATCTGGGGAACAGTAGAGAATTTTCTCTATAAATAGAGAGCCATTTCTTCCTTTCTACTCATCACTTTACATACATACTTCCCCCAAGTATTCTAACCCTCTAACCTCATATCCAAGTGATCTATGTAGTTTGTCTTTTGTTTTTGTGTGATCTTCTAGGTTCCTCTTAAAGGCAAGATCACCACTTCTTGAAGACGAGCAAGCTCAAGTCCATGAGTTTCCATGCTTCGTCATCATCAAGACAACTAACGTTCTCTTGTTGATAGTTCTTCCTTTCTCCATAGATGTTGGGTTGAAGGCATTAGTGAAGAATGCCGAAAGTGTCAAGATGAAAGCATTAGTGAAAGGTGCTCATCATTCGTGTCAAAGCATTAGTGAAGAATGCTAAAGGTGTCAAGACGAAGGAATTAGTGAAGGGTGCCAAGCGTTGTGTCAAAGGCATTAGTGAAGGATGCTGAATAATCAAATCAAGTCGCATTTGGGAAGAATTCCTAGGTCGTATAATCGATGAGGTGCATCGTTATACATGTAAGTATTTACTTCTTTCCAAGGATGGTGATATCCTTGATGATGGTGTAACAAGGAGTTGATCTCCTTAATATTAGGTGTTGTGTTGTGAAGGGTAGTAGTTCCTCTATAGTAATGAAACTAGGTGCTTAGCCTAGTACCTAATAAAGGGTAGGCGACGTTGTGATAAGATTAGTTCTCCTTGGTGTGAAAGAACTCGGTGGTTAGCCTAGCACCGTATAAAGGGTAGGCGACGTTGTGTTAGGTGTGGTTCGCCTTGGTGTGAAGGAACTCGGTATTTAGCTTTGTACCGGAAAAAGGTTAAGCGACGTTGTGAAGGCTTCTCCGCCATAAGGAGTTGGTGTAGTGCTTACGAACTCTCGAGTAGGTGACTCGGGGAGTGGAGTACTTCAAGGAAGGTGTCCTTGTAGCCGAACCACTATAAATAACTTGTGTCGTGGTGATGTGCTTCTTACTCTTTATCTTTCATTATACTTTTATATATCTATCTATCAACGTCCAACATAAACAACCAAATAGATTGACATAAGTCGATCTAAATAATTAAAAGGAAGTTTTTAATTGGTAAAACTATTCAACCCCCCTTCAAGTTTTCCACAAACTAGTTGGACTTGTAAGAGATGGTTACAAAATACACCAGGATTTAAATTGATTCCTAAAATCATTAACATTTGTGTTTCTACTGTAACTGTAACGGAACCCTCTAACTCTTCGAGTTCCACCTCTACTTCTATTCCGCCTATGTCATCTGTGTGTAATGTAGGTGATACAGATCATCCTCTGGATTATTGATAGCGGATGTTCCCGACACATGACAGGCAATCTCAAACTTTGTCTCAAAGTTCATCGGCACTGTCAGGTTCGGGAATGATCACTTCGCAGCTATCATGGGCTACGGAGACTACATCAATGGGAACATCGAAATTAGCAGGGTTTATTATGTGGAAGGTCTTGGTCACAATCTCTTTTCAGTCGGTCAATTTTGTGATGGTTATTTGGAAGTTGCTTTTTGGGAGAAAACTTGTTTCATTCGTGATCTACAAGGAAACGATCTAATGTTTGGAAACCGCACATCAAGCCTTTACACAATATCAATGCAAGACATGATTGCTTCATCTCCCATCTATCTACTTTCTAAGGCATCATCTACAAAATCTTGGCTGTGGCACCGACGTCTTTCACATTTGAACTTTCAAACCATAACCAATCTTGCACGACACAAACTAGTTGAAGGCCTTCCAAGGTTTAGGTACTCAAAAGATCACCTATGCTCAGCCTGTGAACAAGGGAAAAGCACTCGTGCTGACTTTCCATCAAATAAGGATCACAGCTCTCAGCATGTCCTTCATCTTCTTCACATGGATTTGTGTGGCCGATCTTGCGTCTTTGAGGCGATTAATGGCAAACGCTACATTCTAGTAATTGTTGATGACTACTCAAGATGGACTTGGGTTTATTTTCTTCGAGGTAAAGATCAAGCTCCACAAATGATCATCACCTTTCTCACGAAAATTCAAGTTCAGCTCCGGAATACAGTAAGATAAGTAAGAACAGACAGAGGAACTGAATTTGTGAATCAAACTCTTCGAGAATACTATGAGAAAGTGGTTTGAGCATCAAACATCAATTGCACGAACACCAGAACAAAATGGAGTTGTCGAAAGACGAAACCGTACGTTAGTGGAAACTGCAAGAACGATGTTAATCATTGCAAAACTTCCATATTACTTATGGGCAGAAGCCGTGTCAACTGCATGCTACACTCATAACCGTTCAATGATAACCAAATGCCACAACAAAACACCTTATGAGCTTATCCATAACCGAAAACCGAATCTTAAACACTTTCATGTATTTGGTGCTCTCTGTTACCCAAATAATGATCGTGATGACTTTGGAAAGCTCAAGGCCAAAGCTGACATTGGAGTCTTCGTTGGATACTGTGAAAACTCAAAGGGATACCGGATTTGGAATCGTTGTACAAGGGAGATTATGGAAACGATTCATGCTAATTTTGATGAGCTTACAGAAATGGCTTCTGAGCAAAACAGCTTAGAACTCGGACATAACCGTCTCAACTTCCCCCAAACCCCATCATCAGCTGAACCAAGCTTACAGCTTACTCGTTGTCAAATGGAAATGTTATTTGATCCTCTGTTTAGTGATGAAATTGATCAACGTGCTCCAGATGTATCAAATGTTTTCGTTGCTCAACCTGATAATATTCCAATTTCGATACGACACAACAAGCTGTGCTGGCACCTCTAATTGATTCTACAACAACACCGAATAAACCGCTTCTAATGGCTGATCGGATGTTGATCTTCGAATCAAGATGTACGCTCCAACGAATTATGATGGAAACGCATTCTTTAACCCTTTTGCTACTGAAAATGCAAACTTAGATGTTGCTGAATCATCAACCAGCCATCTGACTCCACTAAATCTGCACAACGTATATCAACATCAACCTTCCACACATCGTTGGACTAAGGACCATCCTCTTGTTGACATTATTGGAAACCCGAACCAACCAGTCGTAACTCGACAATGCCTTCAGACTGACGGTGAAAACTGCATTTATGCGCTCACCGTTTGTCAAACTGAACCCAAAAACATCAAATATGCAATGACCAAAGACAACTGGATTGAATCCATGTAAGAAGAGCAGAACCAGTTTAAACGTTTAGAAGTATGGGAATTGGTTGAAAGACCAACAGGGGTCTAGGTCATTGTTCTCAAATGGATTTGGAAAAACAAGTTAGATGCTGAGGTACGGCTATTCGAAACAAGTCACGTCTGGTGGCTAAGGGCTATAGACAGGAAGAGGGGATTGACTTCGAAGAATCATTCGCACTGGTAGCTAGACTTGAGGCTGTACGGATTTTTCTGGCATTCACGGCTCACATGAACATTACAGTCTATCAGATGGATGTCAAAACTACTTTTCTGAATGGTAAACTGAAGGAAATGGTATATGTTAGTCAGCCAGAAGGATTTGTTTATCTTGAGTTCCCTAATCACGTCTATAAACTGGATAAGGCTCTTTATGGTCTCAAACAAGCCCCTCGGGCGTGGTATGATGAGTTGTCCTCCTTTCTCCTTTCTCATAATTTTGTCAAAGGATCGGTCGACCCAACACTATTTATTCAATATCACGGGGCACACATTTTAATTGTTCAGATTTATGTGGATGACATCATTTTTGGTTCTACCCACAAAAAGTGTTGGATCGATATACTTTAATCAAACTAACTTAACTAGCTTGTTAAGGTTTAATAACCTCGGATAAATCCTAAGTTATTAACAAAGAAACACTGAGCAATCTTTATCAAGTACGCGGAATTTACTTAATAAAGCTAAGAAGAATAACCTTTTATTATAAACTCTAAATCTGCTTATTATATAGATACTCTAATACAACTCTAAGATAATCGAACTTCTCTCTAAAACACTAATTAACTTGTGAATTCATAAACTCTAAAACTCATAGACTCTTACATCTAATGCCAATCTAGGAGTCCTTTTATAGGCTCAAGGATATCCTAGTCGGTTTACAATTGATAACCTTGTACGACAAGTAATCTAAACATAGAATACAATACTTTCCATATACGAATAACAGTTCTTTTGTTCTTGCAGTACTTTGACTTTTAAGTGCAGTACTTTGACTTTGTCTTTAGCAGTACTTTGACTTTTAAGTGCAGTATTTTGACTTTGTCTTTAGCAGTACTTTGACTCTTTGACTTTTTCCAGTACTTTGCAGTTTACAGTACTTTCATATCTTGATTACTTTCATGTCTTCACACTTTCATATCCCAACAATCCTCCCCTAACTTGAATTCTACTTGCTTGACTTCAAGTTCCTTTGTGAATATATCTTTAACAGCTTCATCTTTAAGATCAGATTGTTTCTTAGTCTTTTCAATATATCTCAGTAGTGTCATGTGCTTATCAAAGTATCTCTTAGAATTGTTCTTCTCGTGAGATTCACAAGCTCCATCTTTTCACAAACAAGCATATGACAATTTGTACATTAATTCAGTTTAAGTTGCCTACTATTCTCATCACTTCCAGGTGTGTTAACTCATGTGAGAGGTGAATCATTGAAAATTTAATGGATTTAGATCTCTTTACCAAAGCCATTATCTTTGGAGTAGCCAAATGTTTTGGTGTTTAAGACCATGGTACATTGATAACCATATGATTTTTAGCAAATCATCAGCTATCAACTGATTTGATTTGTCTTTACCAAAAGTTGTACTCTTCGGACTAGTTAGTTCTTCTATCTAATGGTGAACTAATTACCAATAATGGTTTTCCTTGCCTTTACCACAAGCCATTTTCTTGTGGGCTAGCCAACTCTTCACATTAACCGATATGGTGAGTTGATTACCATACAACTTATTAGCAAGTTGTCAACTAAAAGCGGATTTGATATATCTTTACCCGAGCCGTTTGCTCATGGATTAGCCAATCCTTTTGTAACCATGGTGGATTGATTACCTATTGATATTTCCATCTCAAAATCCATTTAATTCATTTAACCTTTGTTTCAAAAATTTTGTTACTTAGCAAAAGGTTTCTTTCAAAAAATCACTTAACGGTTTTAAAAGCTGCAAGCGTACTTTGATGAAAGTCTGTTTGATCAGATACTTTGAATAAAGTACTGATTTATCAAAAATTATTCAATAAAATTCATACCAGTTGACTCATCATCTTCAGACAATGGTAGTCGGTTGATAAATAGATTGATAACCATGCAAGCAGTTTCATTATCTTCTTCTACTTCCAATCCATGCTCTAGCATTCTTCTCATGAGCTCAACTGTGAGAGGGTATCTTCTGTTTACAAACATGTGTATCATTTTACCATTCTCTAGTTCCAAAACATGAACTCCAGATTCTTCAAAGAATCTCCAGTAAACAATTTCCCAGTTTTCTTGATTTTTCCATATATCATCGTGCTTTCCTCTTCGATTCCCACATAGTTATAAGATCTCCAAGCAAAACCTGACCAATTCCTTCTGATGGAATATCTCCAAAATAAGCTTTTACCACATTATATAGATAGAATAAATCCACTCTATCTATAATATGTAACAAATCCCATAACCTATTGAAAACTTTGAAGCTTTCATCTTCCTTATGAAAAATCATATAATCTCCTTCTTTGGATTTGACAATATCAAAAGCACTAATCTGAGATCTGTTCATCTTCATGTCCGTATCTTCTTTTGAATAATCAAAATCTACCACTCTGAGATAATTTCTTAATGCATCTTTAGACTCATATCTCAATTCAACTCTTTCTTTCTTTGCCGTCTATCTGTAACTTCAGGTTTTCTTTTTCTTTTAAGCTCTTCTTCCTTTCAGCTTCAGTCAAAAAGCTTCTTCTCTAAAATCCTTGATATCGCAACACTCTTCTTATAAGCTTCGTCGGCATCATAGAGTCTTTTCATGTCAACATAGTTCAACTTCTGCAATCCTTTATACCCTCGACCTTTTAAATATGCCATCATAGCATTCCTATCCTTAGCTAAATTAGGTCTTCTAGGCATATATCTAACAGGATTGGGTGATTGTAAAGGTTCTTCACCAAGACATCTAATTGCTCTTGCAACTTTTTAGCTTCTCTACTTTGAGCTTCTTGAGCTTCTTGAGCTGCTCTATCTTTAGCATTTAACTCTTCTTGAAGCTTTCTAGCAGCTGACTTCATTCCTAGCAACTTCAATTTCTCTAATTTCAACCAAAGAAAGTTTCTTCTTCTTTACTTCTACTAAAACACCTTTCCCTTTATCCTTAGGATCAATTGCAGGTTGAGAAGTTCTTTGTTGTTCATCTTCTTGCACTTCTCTAATAGTAACACCACCTCTAGGTTGTGATAATTCTTGAAAAATTGTAGCAATGAACTCATCATCACTTGCAGAATGAATTGGTTTGAGAATAGCTTCCTCCTCTTCTTGTATAACAGTTGTAGAGGGACCAGCTTCTTCTTCAAAATGCAAAACTCTTGGAGTTACCACTTCTTGTCTAAAAATACTTTGTTGTTGAAAAGCAGTACTTTGTTGTTCAAGTACCTTGTTGTTCGTACCTTGAACTTGTTCATTACTTTGTTGTTCATTAGACTTGAACTTGTTCCTCTTGTTCATCAGTACCTTGAATGATCTTTTCTTGTTCATCGGTACTTTCAGGTTGTTTCTTCTTCTCAACATCTTCTTTCAAATTATCTTTTTTCTAAATTCCTCCCAAGTTGAAGATTGTTGATGAACTGGTGGCGTTGTTTTCCTATACTTTTTTGCGCCTTTTCTTGGATTTAACCAGATTCGAAAATTGTTGAACTAATGGCCACACAAAGTCTTTAGCCTTCGAAACTTAAGTTTTAATTTCTTTATCTGTTTGGCTTGGACCTCTGTAGTCCTTTTCAACTTGACCAACTCCCTTGTCAAAACATAATTATCCAATGTGATTTCATCAGGAGGTATGGTATGTAAATCCTCTCCTTGAATAGGTGAAGGATCCTCTATTTGAAAAGCGAGCAGACCCTTGTGGAGATGGAGAAGGTGAAACTGCAACATGTTCTTGAAATTCGGTACTAGGAGAAGCGTTACCTTGTAGAGATGCAGTACCTTCTTTTGATGTAGCCTGTGAAGCGATACTGCGAAGCGGTACACTGCAAATCAGATACGCATCACGATACCTGCGAATCACGATACCTACAGTCGCAGTATCATCATTGCGGTATCAGTTCTAACGCTGAACAACATCCATCATGGAAGTTGTTAAAGGAGTATCTTGACCCTTGAATAAAACACTCCTTTTTGCCATAAAAGTAAAAATCTTGGATTGTTGAACAATAACAGGCAATAAAGCTGTAGGTTTTGACACATCAGAAAGTTGCTTGTTTAAGAAAACCTGTATAAACCTTGGGTACATCAGCCAAGTAGATCCATGCGAAATATGTGAGAGCATTCCATCTAGTATTAGCCTTGAGAAGTTAAAAACTCTATCTGTAGCTAACCCAACCATAGCAGATGCTATATTTGACCCAAACTGCTCCCAAGAGGTACTCTTAGCACTTATGCAATGGAGCAACACATGAACCAAAAACTTCCAATGCGGACAAAATAATTGTTTTCTAAATGTTTGTTCATTCAAAGATCCTTCATAGCCAATATGTCGAAAAGTATCCCATATCAACTGCTTATAGAACCTTAAAGCCCCATCGAGAATCATTGAACAATAAATCTTCTCGAATGGAGTCTTGATAATCTTAATAGTTCTTCCAAGCTTGTTGATCTAATATAATATTCGTCATTCTCCATGTTATCTCTAGCAGTAGCCCAAAATTCTTGAATCCAAGGCTCAATAATATCCGGCTCCACTAAAAGAGCATAACGATAGCGAACCAGGTAAGATAATCAATTATATCATGAAAGAGTATATTCACATCAGTCTTATCCAAATTAGCAACCATGTTATGCTTAGAAACAGTAGGACGATTTGCCATTGTTGATTATGTAAGCAAAAAGAATTGAACGCGAAGAATATGAATATGATGAGAGAAAGATGGAAAAGATGCTAATGTATCAATATGAGAGGGAAAATCGGAAAGTAGGTATTTATAGGTGTGATTTGAAAAATCACGACAAAATAACATTGTTACCGTTAGCATTAAATTACCCCTCAAGATAACCATTGGAACAGTACTTTAATAAGACAAACAGTACTTCCATAAGATTTTCCAAGCGGTACTTTCCAAGCGGTACTTTCCAAGCGGTACTTTCCAAACGGTACTTTAACGAAAAAGTACTTTTCCAATTTCTCCGATATTAACTAAGTATACATAACTATCCTCCCCTCAAGCATTACACAGAAATATACAAATACTAAATAGTCCTCCCCTTAAATGTAGCTCAGTAGTTAATCATTCCAATGCTTACCACCAAGTGAGTGAATCTAGAAACATCAAAACCTTTGGTGAGTAAGTTAGCTACATTATCATCTGTGTGAACCTTAATCACATTAATAAGTCGGTGCTCATAACAATCTCTGATAAAGTGATGCCTAATCTGTATGTGTTTGGTCTTGGAATGATAAACTGGATTCTTCACAATACAAATAGTACTCTCATTATCAATGTTAATAGGAGTATTCTTGAAGTTGAATCCATAGTCCAAGAGCTGATTTTGCATCCATAAAACTTGTCCACAACGACTTGCAGCCTACATATTGACTTCAGGAGGATGTTGCTGCAATTGTTTGTTTCTTGCATTGCCGAGAGACTAATCTTCTTCCAAGATATTGGCATCCTCCGAGTGGTTGATCTTCGTCATAGTTATCACCTCATAATCACTATCGAAAAGCCTCTAAGTGAAAAGGTGACTCTTTGGGATACCACAACCCCAACTTTGGTTGTTGCTTCAAATAACAGAAGATTCTTTTCTGCATTCATGTGAGAGATCTTTGGTGAGACTTGATATCTAGCACATAGACAAACTGCAAACATTATATCAGGCCTTGATGCGGTGAGATACATAAGAGAGCCAATCATTGATCTATAAAGCTTGACTTCAACAAGGTGTCCATCTTCATCTTTGCCCAATGAATTGATAGATTTAATGGGTGTAGTAACAACCTTCATATCATCAAAATTGAATTTCTTAAGTATGTCAGTAACATACTTGTCTTGACTAATAAAAATACCTTCCTTTGACTGCTTAACCTGAAGTCCTAAAAGAAAGTCAACTCTCCCATTGAACTCATTTGAAATTCTTTGCATCATACTCAAACTCCTTAACCATGGACTGTTTGGTAGCCCCAAAAATAATATCATCAACATAAACTTGAACTAACATGATATCTTTCTTGTCTCTCTTGATAAAAAAAAGTCTTGTCAATAGCTCCCCTTCTATAGCCATGTTGCAATAAGAATGTGGAGAGTCTCTCATACCAAGGTTTAGTTGCCTGATGAAGGCCATAAAGAGCCTTAACCACCTTGTAGACTTTGTTTGGGTGTTTAGGATCTTCAAAACCAGGAGGTTGTTTGACATAAACTTCCTCTGTAAACTTGCCATATAAAAAGGCACTTTTGACATCCATCTGGTAAACTTGAAAGCCCATATAAGAAGCAAAAGCAAGAAATATTCTAATAGCTTCTATTCTTGCTACAGGAGCAAACACTTCATCATAATCTACTCCTTCTTCTTGTCTATATCCTTGTGCTACTAACCTTGCCTTATTCTTTATAACATTTCCTCTTTCATCTCTTTTGACCCTAAAAACCCATCTGGTTCCAATAACTCTCTTCCCATCTGGAAGATCACATAAAACCCAACCTTCTTGAAGTTTAAATTGAAGAAGTTCTTTCTGCATAGCTTCAACCCAACTTTCTTTAGTCAAAGCTTGAGCAATATTCTTGGGTTCTTCTTGAGAGATAAAACAAGTAAATAGGCAGGTTTGTTGGTCCTTATGATTCAACTTGTTTGTTTATACACAAAGCTAAGTAAAGCATTGTGAGGTGTAGAAAAAGTCTTAGCTCTGTGTCTAGTCAGCACTCCAGCAGTAGAAGGACCAATGATTTGATCAGAAGGATGATCCTTATGAGTTCTTAAGTTTGGAGACTGTGGAACTCCATAAGTATCCTCCAAATTAGTAACATCAGCACCTTCATTGGAATTTGGGAAAATACCTTCATCTTCAAATTCATCATAAGTATCTTCTAATCCGGCATGGTTTGATCATCAGATCCTCTAAAGTACTGTCAACGCTTGTGCAAGTACTTTGTTCAAAATCTTGTCCAAAGTACTGTGAGAGTACTGCCAGTCTTGTTCTTCTTCTTTGCCTCTTCATAAGTTCTCCTTTGTTCATCAGTGTAAGAATGTGCTAAAACATCTTGAAGAAGCATCTGATTAAGTTCCTCTTGAATAGATTGATCATCAGCAGATAAAGAAGATTCTGAAGCAACAGTACTTTCTTTGTGGGGACAACATTACTTTGTTTGGGAGCTTCATTACTTTGTTTTGGACTAACAGGATCTTCATCGAGAACGACATCAGTCTAATATGAACTCCATGAACAACATATTGTAAATCTTCTCCACTATGCACTGGTTGATTTTCTTCTCTAACAAGTACATAGTTCATAGATGGAGTTAAAACCTCAAGATCAAACATCCAATCGGGACCTTTACCTTTCTCATTGTCTTGATCTTCTAAAAACTCAACATGAAGACAATCTTGAACCTTCTTAGTAACCTTGTTTTATACTCTAAAGCCCTACATGTTAGTGCAATAACCCAATAAGTATCCTTCTTCTGACTTGCCATCAAACTTCCCAGATTATCAATAGTGTTTAAAATAGTAAGAGGGCATCCAAAAGGTTTCATAAAACGAATGTTGGGTTTATTGCCCATCAGCAATTCATAAGGTGTCTTCATCTGTGGTATAGTGACTGAGACTCACATTAAGTACATAACAAGAGTACTTACACCTTGAGAACTGAATAGGTAGGTGAGAATCTGCTAACATTGTTCTTGCTGCTTCAATCCAAGTCCTATTCTTCCTTTCTGCAACACCATTCTGTTGTGGTGTTCTTGCAATACTAAACTTCCTTTTTATGCCTTTGTTTGCACAAAATTCATCCATAAGTTTGTTCTTGAATTCGGTCCCATTGTCACATCTAATACCTCTAACCTTGAGTCTCAATTGGTTTTCAAGAGCAATAATCGATTAATGGATAGCATCAAAAGTATCATCTTTAAAACCAAGAAAAATACCAATGAATCTTGCAATCATCTGACAACTAAGATTTTTCTTGTTTAAACTTGACAGGTCCAAACAAATCCATATGTAACAGCTCCAAAGGTTCTCTAATAGTTCTCTCCTCAAGCTTCTTGCGGGAAGCTTTGTGTTGTTTACCCTTCTTGCATGCCAAGCATGATTGATCATTCTTGTAAGTCTTTGAAGGTAAACCTCTAACTAGATTGCCTTTGACCAGTTTATTGATATTCTTGAAGTTAACATGGCCCAATCTTCTATGCCATTGATGTGCCTCTTCGGATGTTGCTTTAGCCACCAAACATGTGGCTCTTCCATAGGAATGTAGACTCTTCATGTCTAAACTATACACATCATTTGTCCTTGGTACTCTAAGAACTACTAATTCATCATCAACAGGCTTAAAGTCAGAGGAAAGGATAAGACATTCTGTGTCAGTGAATAACACGGGATGCTTTTTATCACAGATTTGTGATACCGACAATAGATTGAACTTTAACTCCTTCACATATCTAACATTCTCAAAATCTATAAGCCCAGCTTTGATAGTCCCTTTTCCAGTAATCTTTCCTCCATTGGGATCATTCCCAAATGCAACTCTTCCTCCACTAATCTTCCTAAAATCAGACAGGATCTCTTTGTCTCCTGTCATACTTCTAGAGCAACCACTATCCACAATAAGATGACCTTTAAGCTCCTCTTGCAGGTTGCCCGCATAAAGAAAAGAGTTAGAAACTTTTAGGAACCCAAGCCATTACTGACTTGTGTTCCCCTTGTGGAGTTACAAACTCAAATTCTTTGAGTATGTAATTTCCACAATCTTTCAGATGATGATCCAGAATTATCTTTTTATCATGTGGTTTTTCAAAACTTTCTGGTTTTTCAACACAAATATTCTTTTCTTGTAGCACAAAAACATCGATTCACTTTTGGTTGAAAGTATCTTGTTTGTCCCTCTGATTACTTTCCTCTTAACCCATTCTGTTTTAACACTTGGTTCCTGTGATCTAAATCTCCTATGTGAATTGTAATACCTTCTAGGTTGATAGTAAGATCTCCTAGAATTTCTATACCAAGTATATTGATCAGTACCTTGTTTTATCGGCAGTACACTTTGAGAAAGTACTTCGAGTTAGCTGTACTTTGGAAAGTACTGTGAGATCTTGAAGGTTTTGAAAAAGGTTTTTATTGGTGTGGGTATCTATGATCCGTGAGAAATTTCTGCGATTGTCCCTATTTGAATTATTCCAAGCTGGTTTGTGCTCTCTAGGTTTCTGGTTGGCAGTCCTGTTCTTTGGAAATTTTCTAAGGTATTCTGAGTGATGTTCACAGTCTTTAATTAGATGAGTAGAGCTAAAACACACAAAACACAGCTTTACGACCCATCCAAAGTGACATCTTCTATGTCTATGCCCAAAATTATTTTGCCTTCTTGGTGAGTGATTAAACTTGTTTTGACCAAAATTATCATAAAAAGGTTTAGCAGATCTTGTTTTGAAAAGGTTTTGAAGAAGGTCTGCTTGTGGAGCAAGTATTTTGATTTAAAGGTACTGTTTGATTTTGAACATTGTTTTCATGATTCTTTGGGTTTTTCAGACTTAGATTGAGCAACTAGCTTTTTCCTAAACTCTAGACTGTCTACTCCAAAATGAGAAACATCAGACCTAAGGGGTTGATGAATGCCAGTGGGATGTGGAAGCGACATGATAATCATTAGCTTTCTTATATTCAAGAGGTGAGTCACTTATTGAACCATCATTACTAGATGTATCTACATAATTAATGAGTTCTTCATCACTAGTGGTTATATCCTCATACTCACCTTCATCCCGATTACTAGATTGGTTTTCTTCTATCTTACTAAAATCCATTCCAAAACCTAATCCAGTTTTAAGGTAGGCTCTTTTCTGTTTTTGAACATAAGAAACATGTGACGCACCGACTTACTGGCTTCACCCCAAGACAAACTTAGCTAACAAATCATCTCTTTCCTTAGTTAATTTCTCAATTTCAGCAATTTTACAGTTTAATTTCCATTCACTAAGCTTTAACTGGTAATCTGTTGTGCATATTTTTCAGCCCAAGCTACTTCATTAGTTTCATGTGCTAAGATTTTGGCTTCCATAGATTCTAAGGTTATTTGATAACCTGCTACCTCAAACCTAGCCTTAACACAATTATCTCTCTCAATCACATAACTGCTAAGTAATTTATGATAAAAATCATAGCAATTTGAGCATACCTCAGAGATAGGAGATTGACTTGGTGAAGTAGCCACCAATGCTAGTTGAACAGGATCATCTTCACTTTCCTTGCTCCAGTCAAATCCTCCAAAGCCATCATCGATTCGCAGAACAGCATGTTCAGGTTCTTCAGCAAAAATAGTGCTCCAATCCATTGCTTCTACTGAATCTACAATTTCTTCTTCCACTGCTACCATGCAATAAGTTACTGGTTCATCATCAAACTCTTCACTCAGTCAACTTCGATAACTTCTCTTGAGCAACCAAAGCCTTTGTTTCAATAATTGGAATTTCCTTAAGCTCAAGTTTTGGCTTTTCAGATGTCCTGTTTGCTTGATACTTAGCAAACCCGCACTCCCTTGCAAAGTGACCAGTCTTTTGACAATTGAAGCATTCAATTTTAGATTTGTCAAAAGTTATGCCTTGTTTTGGTTTGAAATCAATGCTTTTGCTGTCTTCTTCATGTACTTTTTGATCCTTGCAGTGATCATAGCAACTTGCCACCCGATATCAATTTCTTCAAGTGCATCTTCTTCAATCTGTGCTAGATCTTCTTCATAAGTGACAGGTAAACTAGCTTGTTGTGCAAAGAAGGAGCACATAACTTCATCTGAGGCCATAGTGGTAGTTGGTGGGGCCTGTTGAACATATGAGGGGGTGTATAGACAGTAGTACTTTGAGAAACAGTGATTGAGGAAGCGATACTTTTAATGAATCTTGGCCTTCTTTTCAGATGATAGAAAAGCAATATTGTGAGACTTAGAACTTGTTTGACCACTCATCTCATGCTCATACACCTTAAGTTGATGATAGAGATCATCAAAGTCCATGACATTCAAACCTTGTTGTCCTCTGATCATTGTAGCAATCACATGCCATGAAGATGGCAAACTCCTTAGAAACTTCAAATTAGCATCCTCAACTGATACTTCCGCCTTGTATAGCTCCAACATGTTGAGAAGATTCTGAAACCTATCATAGGCAACATCAAGACTCTCTTTCACCAACTGTGAAAGTTTCAAACTGTTGCTTTAGCAAATTTCTATGCATCTTTTTAGAGGCTTCATTCCCTCTAAATCTGGTCTTGAGAGCGTGCCCCCAAAGCTGCTTAGCATCTTTAGCATCATGAAATTTGAGAAGATGACCATCTGGAATGGCAGATAAGAGAATGTTGAGTGCCTTCTTTTGATTCCTTAAGGTTCTGCTGTAATCTGGTTTAGGTGCCTTGGGTTGTCCAGGAATATCAATGGGGTTTGGTACAACTTCATTCCCATTCACAATTACATTCCATAGAGCATGATCTGTAATGGCAATGTCTTGCCTCATCTTCATGCACCAGAGATCATATTCTCCCTTCTTGATTATTGGAATTATGAGTGAGGTGATTGAGGGTGGTGGAACAGCTTTAGTCGACATCTTGAATATTATAGAAGTAGGGTTTCTTCCTAGTCAGAGTTTCCACACAAGCTCGATACCACTTGTTGGATCGATATACTTTAATCAAACTAACTTAACTAGCTTGTTAAGGTTTAATAACCTCGGATAAATCCTAAGTTATTAACAAAGAAACACTTAGCAATCTTTATCAAGTACGCGGAATTTACTTAATAAAGCTAAGAAGAATAACCTTATATTATAAACTCTAAATCTGCTTATTATGCAGATACTCTAATTCAACTCTAAGATAATCGAACTTCTCTCTAAAACACTAATTAACTTGTGAATTCATAAACTCTAAAACTCATAGACTCATACATCTAATGCCAATCTAGGAGTCCTTTTATAGGCTCAAGGATATCCTAGTCGGTTTACAATTGATAACCTTGTACGACAAGTAATCTAAACATATAATACAATACTTTCCATAAACGAATAACAGTTCTTTTGTTCTTGCAGTACTTTGACTTTTAAGTGCATTACTTTGACTTTGTCTTTAGGATTACTTTGACTTTTAAGTGCAGATTTTGACTTTGTCTTTAGATTACTTTGACTCTTTGACTTTTTCCATTACTTTGCGAAACTACAGTACTTTCATATCTTGTACTTTCATGTCTTCAAGACCTTTCATATCCCAACAAAAGTACTCAAACGCTTTTCAAAACTAATGAAAACAAATTTTGAAATGTCAATGATGGGTAAACTTACGTTCTTCTTATGACTTCAAGTTCATCAATCACCCCGTGGTATTTTCCTATGTCAGTCCAAATATGCTCTTGATATATTGAATAAACATGGAATGCAAATTTGTGACACTTATGCAACACCAATGGCACATACCAACAAATGACGTTTGATTTACTTGGGAAATTGGTTGACCCTACCAAATAACAAAGTATTATTGGGTCTCTCATGTATCTAACAACCAAGTAGACCGACATTATATTTTCAGATATCTTTGCTCCGTTATCAATCAAGACCAACTGAAAGACACCTCACCGAGGCTAAAAGAATCCTCCTCATACGAAGGGAACCATTAATTTGGGGATCCGTATCCGAAGGATTCCGGTTTTGAACTAATAGCTTTTTCAGACGCTGACCATGCAAGATGCTTAGATTTACAGAAAAGTACTTCAGGAGGTTTACAATTCCTTGGTGATAAATTGGTGTCATGGCAATCAAGAAACAAGATCTGTACATCATCGTTCTCAACTAAAGCGAATATGTAGCCATGTCTCTGTGTTGTGGTCAAGTCATCAAAGAGCATGTGAAAAAGGGTACCGTTGAATTATACCTGTAGGTATGAACCAACCTGGCGGATCTTCTCACTAAAGCCTTGGCTCCATCAAGGTTTACTGATTTGATTCACCGGATTGGTATGAGGTGTTTGACTCGTAAGAAATGGACGAACTTTTAACACAATCTTAAAAACAGTCAAACACCAAAACCTCTTTTGTAAATAAATTTTTTCAAAAACATAATATAAAAATATAAAATCTGATAAAATCCAAAAATATTCTTCTATCTAAATTTCTTTCAAACATTGCAAGTACAAATCTTTCGTCAACACTTTGTTCCATCAAACCTTTCACCATTTTTTCCCGAACAAGTGTTGAGGGGGAGAATATAAATATGTTTTAGTTTCATAAAACCTTGTACTTGCATGTTACCTAATATGTTGTTTCTTCTAAAGTGGTGGATACATTTCTTGATATATACTCGACTCAAATGTTTTAAAATTTTATCATTGCAAAAGTCGAGGGGGAGTATCATCAAGCTTCTTTCCCAAAATATGTTTTGTCTAACCAAAGTGGAAGTTATTGGGTCTTGGTTGAAAAAGGTTGAGGTGGAGGGACTAATTTTGTCATTTTTGAAAAGTTATTTTAACAAAACCACTCCACCTAACATATTCAAATCACATTTACTTCAAACATTTATTACTTCAACCACCAAGATCCACGCATAAGATTCAATCTTCTAATCCGTTACCAAATCGAATCTGTAAGTTGCAATAGTTTTTAATCATGAATTCAAACATTGGTTTCAAATATTTTTCAAATCTAACGGTTAAAACTATCAAAATTTGTGATTTTGTGATTTACGCGTATGCGTAAGATTATGAATCTGCAAATGTGAGTTTTTGATGTTATGGGTAGTGTAAAAACCTTTTCTAATATGTTTTAAAACCATTTTCATCATTCGTTCCAACCCAGAAACATGTTTTGATGATTATTGAACATTTAGGGTTTATGAAAGATTTGGGCATTTTTTTGTTTGAGTGTATTGCTTTGATTAGATGCTTAGGATAAGTTTAGAATAACATCAACGAAATGCAGAATTGAAGTTTTAGGGTTCATAGGTCAAAGAACATGTATTTTTTTATTCAGTAGGTATTTTGTGTTAAAATTTGTTGTAAGCTATTCCTTAGGCATCTAAGATAGTGTAGAATAATTCTCATTGATTTTCCATGGTTAGATTTGTTATGCATAACTTTAGGGTTTAGGGTTTAAGTAAAAGTTTACACCTAAGCTTCTTTACTGTAATCTTTTGGTCTCATGACATATTTTGTGATCTTGAAAGTGTTAGGATTGTGTTGTAATCAAGTTGTTGTGTTTAAATTGTTACAGGTTTTCTACGCGTAAAGATCATAATTAAGGTGTTCATGGATTACGCATATGGAATACCTTGCGCGAAGGTTACGCATAAGAGCAATCTTACACGTAAAACTTACGCATAAGGGTCTACAGTGGGACTACGCGGATCCTGGAAGGATATGCGTAAACTTGGATGTTTACGCCTAAGGGCTACTCTAACGAGTAAACCTTACGCGTAACTCCGTTTGCCTAAGCTTACGCGAAGCAATAAGCTAATGGGTATGCTTACGCGTAAGAAATTCTTACGCCTAAGGACTACCCTTACGCTTAAGCTTACGCCTACACATAAGGACCATTGTTTACGCATAAGCTAACAAGTTTATGCCTAAGCCAACTTGTCACTTTAATTTGCAATGTTACGCGTAATGTACTTGTAACAAGTTACTCATAAGTCACAATAACCAAAATATCACTCATAAGCTATAAAAGGATAAAATATTGTGTGATTAAGTGAAATTTGGACATTAAAACTCAAAATTAACATACTCACGTAACTTATCTCTTCAACTTCGGACTATAGGACTAAATGTGACTTGGACTGTAACATTCATAAACATGATAACTTCAATCAATAATTGGACAATAAAATCAATCTTAGACTAACATAATGTCTTTCGATATGATGGTTCTTTTGTCTCAATACCTTTCAAATCGCGAAATGGACGTCAACATGGAAAATCTCAAAGCCTCTAATGAACTCACAATGGAAGATATCTTCCCAATATCATAAAACAATTGGAAAGAACATCCCAGGGTTGACTTTGAAAACTTCACCTGCTCGAATCATCGCAGGTGAGTAGTTGTGGACATTCTCAAGGAACATCCCTACCGTCTTATGCTGTCTAACTCGGCTTCATTACCAGAGATCTAAATTCATCAATCTGCATACCATGGACAAAATCGATGGTCAAAATGCAATAAAGTGATCCTTGGCACCAAGGAAGTTACAGCATAAAGAGCGATCTCCTAACTATTTTCTTCTTCAGTCCCATTTCACCGATTACGTTCCAACTCCTACTGAAGAGGCGAATGCAATTTATGGTTGACATCGGTTATGACGAAGCTGCGGCATCATCACGAAACACTCCGTGTGTTGATCTCAAGAACATCCCCAAACCGAGGACTCTCCACCATGATCGCCAAGTCTCAGACTGAAGAGATATCGGTCATGAACATCCTAAATTGATGCACCTTCAAACATTTTGGGGAATGGTCAACAAGCAACACATTGACTATGCAAGTTGATATGGGAAAGAAACATCATAAGCCTGGTCAAAGATTCCCTTTATCGATATACTAAGTTGCTGATCTAAAATATTCTGAAGCACCGGACCTCCCAATGAGAATAAATGACCCCAAGACTCACACAATGATATATGAGCCAACCTTGAACATTGTCAGATTCAAAGACTCATCAACACGTAAACAAGGTGCGGAATTACTTGATTGTTTGATTATGATGTTATCAAGGCTCTTCCCTCATACCTTCGTTATAAAAGCAGTAGTGCTAGTAAGGTTGGGTGTATGGATGAGAAGTCTACTTCAGTGGCCACAAGGGCAAAAGAAGATCAGAAGCACGGAAGCACGAGGAGTACCATAAGAATAAGAAAAGAAACCCATCCCGAAGAGGAAAGTCCCCGCTTAGATCGTTCGTCCTCAAGATAAACCAGAACTAATTCCACATGACAACGCATCAAACTAAGTCGATGAGGTGACTTACTACTCAATCGCAACAAGATGACTTATCTACTCAAAAGTCGAAGACAAACCTCCTAGTCCTCATCCGATAAAGGATAGAAGCAAAGGGTGAAGAAGAAGAAGAAGATGATTCGGATGAAGAGAATGATCCGAAAATTACCAGAAAACTCTGAAACGACTGAGGTTGGAGCAAGCTGCCAAATATTTTAAAGCTCAACAGTTGAAAGGCCCTGAGGTTCCAGTTACACCAGCTTGATGCGTTAATCAACCCGATAAGGGAAATGGTGCTACCACCAAGGAATCTATGGAGCATAAGCAGCAGGAGTACGAAGTTAAGTTTAATTTTGAAGAAGATGAGCAAGAAAATACTGAGCGGATAACTGATAAAGATGTGGAGGAAACTGCAAGGGAAAAGGCTAGAGAAGAACTTGCTAAGAAGGAAGAAGAAGAAAGGATCAGAATTGAAACAGATAGCTACCTCCAAGAAAATCCTGATCACAGTCCTGAGCAACCCTTAGAGAAATCCCATGATTCCTCCACAACTGAATCCTCATCCTACTCATCACCACCACCATCAAAAGAAACAACAACAAAATCATCATCCACGTCAATCAAGAAAAAGGCAGATACATGGGCGTCTCGTACCAAAGCTAAGATCCAAAAAGTCGTACATCAAGCAAGAAAATGTAAACAAAGTCTAGTAGACTGAAAACTAAACTTGCTAGCTGACAGGGTCAATTTACTTGGTCAAGAGATGAACACGTTCATAAAGGAGAGAGATCAGATAAAGTTATTCCTCAACAAAGACGTTCAAGGAGAAATGGACGAGAAGATTAAGAATTACACTCATGTTCCTTCCAATATGTCCCCGAATTACTAAAGACATGTTCTCAAAACAATTCTACCCAACATTGAGAACACCGATCGGACAAACAATCACAACTACACCTGATAATGAAAACTAGCACAGTCCCGCCATGTCATCACTAAACTGATCTTCTATCACAGTTGATAACTCGGATGTTCCGCCGATCTTCTACAATCACATCTGATGAATTGAAGTTCTCGAGGTACTCTTGCTCATCAACCTAAGACAACATGCAAGGAAGCAATTGGTCTAGAAAGCGAGAATGCACAAAGATCCAATGCAAAACGTCAAAAGAAAACGGAGAGTCTTTATCATCCATGCCACCACCACAGCCCAAAGACCACCACCACATCCACTACTCGAGCTTCTCAAGAACCTCCATCGTCCGAAAGACTCGGGATACTGAGTCTCCACCACCACTGGAGAAAACCAGTGACTACTTTACCTATACCGGTGGTGAAGAAAAACCTGAGCCCCAACAACAACCATCACCTCCACCATCAACTAAACAACAACCGGAATCATCCTTCAAACTAAAGAAGAAGAAATCAAGCTCAGTCGTCTCTTAGTTAGACGAAGATGACACTGAAGAGTATGACTGGTTTAGTAAGTTAGTTGATGCCACGCCTCGATTACCGGAAGGTAAATGGTCGTACTATGGAGCAAGTCAAAATTATCCAGGATCATTTAAAGTCAAGAAGATGACGAAAGGGGAATTACGCGGGATCAAGAAAGACGCATTTCAATTGTTCAAAGACTGATCCAGCAGTGCTATTGAAGTCGAATATCGTCTCGACAACATTGCACGTGCCATGTCTAATAACATTGGATGGCTAAACCCCGAGTCAGATGAGATGAAAGGATAATCAAGAGGTTGGATGAAAGGATGTTTCATCGATCGCATAGAGACTAGAGACTTATGGGGCGAAAGTGAGTTTCTAGATTACAATGTTTCAACGTGAAGAGAGAACTCCGGGTCTAATTGTCTAATTGTTTGGTACTCCGTAAACTCTTTTGATTAATATTTTTTGATGATTGATTTATATTATTCATAATGGCTTGGCACACATATCGTGTATAACCCGTACTTGTAATGAAAGGACCATGTACGCCGCTTACAATCCTTATAAAAGGAGCTAAAGCTTCTTACTTTTGAGTAAAACTTATCAAAACTTTCATCATTTTCAAAGTTTTGCTCAAAAGAACAAGTACTTCCCCTTATGTTTTCAAACCCTTAAAGTTAGTATTACTTGTGAGGGAGTATTTGCAAAATATCTTTGTTCACAAAATGTTATTCATGGAAATCTTCACAAAACTCAAATGGACATATTCGATATCAAATTTCATCAAAAACAACATTTATATGCCATTTTTGAGGGGCAAAAAAATGGTGTGATACAAATATGTTTGATTGTGATTGAATCTTCGTGTGATTAGACTTAATGAAATTGACGAGATATGAACTGTCATAAATTGAAAAGAATTGTCTTCCAAGACTTATCCGAGTAGATCGTACCTATTCAAGAAACTCTGGATAGACATGAACTTTGACGGGTTTGACAACCTTTTCAAGGTTTTTCCACACCTTCAAGGTAGTTATTAGAGCTAGTTGTCACCTAAAAGCTGACAATGTATCTCTTTAACTATGCAACATAACCGTGTCTCGCGGAGGATTGTCTATCTTGAGTCGATCAATTCAAAAGTGCGAGCTCTACCTCAATGAAGTGATTGTCTCAAACACTTAGCACATGTGGAGGGGAGTATTTTTGAAAATGCAAAACTCTCAAAGTGTTACAAACATGTTTTCATTCATAAACACTTTGAGAGATTTTTGAGAAAATGGTTTTATGGCAACATAGGATAGTCATTGAGTTATAAGGTGACTAAGTTTAGGGATAAACGTCCTATGATCCGCCAGAGCCGGAAGGATCTACCCAAGGACACCACCAATAGTTAGTATTAGAAGTCCTTAGGTATGATTTTAAAAAGGAGAAAATGAGAATCGGAGGAAGAAGGAGTTAAAGAATTAAAAAGAAAAGTAAAAGAAAATGGTGAAAAGAAATAGCCCTCCAAATTATTCAACTTAGGGCAAACACCGGGTTCAATTCATATGCTACTGGCTGTCACTAGATGACACCGGTATTGAATATTAAAGTCGCCATGGACCCGGTGACGCACTACACTAAACCTTCTTAGCCACTCAAGTTTCTCTCAACATAAGCTTGTTTCATTCTCACAGGGAACCCAACGTAAACTATCGACTTTCTCTTAGAGATTGTTGGTATTTGTTGGATCGATGTACTTTAACCAAACTAACTTAAATAGCTTGTTAAGGTTTAATAACCTCGGATAAATCCTAAGTTATTAACAGAGAAACACTGAGTAATCTTTATTAAGTACGCGGAATTTACTTAACAAATCTAAGAAGAATAACTATTATTATTAACTCTAAATCATGGCTATACTTCAACAATTCTAAGAATATCAAACTTTCTAAAACTCTAAATAACTTGTAAGCAATCGAAACCGTAAGACTTGTTTTCTCGACTCTAATGCCAATCTAGGGGTCCTTTTATAGGCTGAGGATATCCCTAGTCGGTTTACAATTTGTATCTTTTACGCACAAGTAATCTAATAATGAATATTCTAGAATTACAAGACTTTCTATAAACGAATAAGACAGTTCTTTGTTCTTGCAGTACTTTGACTTCAATCAGCAGTACTTTGACTTTATCTTTAGCAAAGACTTTGACTTTTTGACTTTTTCCAAGACTTTTATCATTCTTCAACACTTTCATATCCCAACAATCCTCCCCTAACTTGAATTCTACTAGCTTGACTTCAAGTTCTTTTGTGAATATATCTTTAATGACCCATCTTTAAGGAAAGATTATATCTTAGTCTTTTGATTGATCTGTAGTTTCGGGCTTGTCAAAGTATCTTTAGAATTATTCTTTTACAAAGATCATCCAAAAACTCCATCTTTTCAGAAACAAAGAACATATGACAATTTGTACATTAATTCAGTTTAAGTTGCATACTATTCTCATCACTTCCAGTGTGTTAACCTCGTGTAGGTGAATCATTGAAAATTTAATGGATTTAAGTTCTCTTTACCAAAGCCATTAACTCTCGAGTAGCCAAATGTTTTGGTGTGTAAGACCATGGTACATTGATAACCATATGATTTTTAGCAAAACATCAGCTATCAACAGATTTGAGTTGTCTTTACCAAAAGATGTACCTTCCTGACTAGTTAGTTCTTTCATCATTGTGAACTAATTACCATATAATGTTTTTCCACAGCCTTTACCACAAGCCATTTTCTTGTGGGCTAGCCAACTCTTCACATTACTGATATGGTGAGTTGATAACCATACAACTTATTAGCAAGTTGTCAACTAAAAACGGATTTGTCATATCTTTACAGAGCCGTTGCTCATGGATTAGCCAATCCTTTTGTAACCATGGTGGATTGATAACCTATTGTTGTTACCATCTCAAAACCATTTATTTTATTCAACCTTTGTTTCAAAATATTTGTTACTTAACAAAAATGTTTCTTTCAAAATCACTTAAGCGGTTAAATGCAAGCAAAGACTTTGATGTAAGTATCGTTTGATCAGAGTACTTTGAATAAAGTATCGATATTTCAAAAAGAATTTATTCAATTAAGATTCATACCAGTTATTCATCATCATCAACAATAGTAGTCCAGTTGATAAACAAATTGATGACCATACAAGCAATTTCATTGTCTTCTTCAACTTTCATTCCATGCTCTAACATCCTCCTCATAAGATCTATTGTTAGAGGATATCTTCTATTTGCAAACATGTGAATCATTGTACCATTTTCCAACTCTAGAACATGAACTCCAGATTCTTCAAAGAATCTCCAAAGAAACAATTTCCCAATTCTCTTGATTTTTCCAAATGTCATCAGTGCTTTGCTCTTCAGTTTCCCATACAGTTGTGAGATCTCCAAGCAGAACTAAACCAATTCCTTCTAATGGATTTTGTTCAAAGTAACTTCGCACCACATGATATAAATAGAATAAATCTACTCTGTCTATGATGTGCAATAAATCCCATAGCCTGTTGAACACTCTAAAGCTTTCATCTTCTCTATGAAACATCAGATAACATCCATCTTTGGATTCCACAACTTCAAAATCAATAATTTGAGATTTTTTCATCTTCATATCAAAGATCTTCCTTAGAATACTCAAAATCTACTATCCTTAGATAATTTCTTAGTTTATCCTAGTCTCGATCTTAGCTCAACTTTTTTCTTTCTTTGAGAAATGAACATCTTTAACTTCAGTTTTTCTTTTTTTTTTTAAACTTTTCTTTCTCTCTTCTTCTTTCCATGTAGCTTCATCTCTAAAATCTTTGATGCTTTCAAAACTTTTCTTATAAGCTTCTCAGCAGCATGACATACAATCATTTCATCTCAAAATAATTAAACCTCGCAACCTCTATACCCTTGACTTTTAAGATAAGCCATCATAGCATTTCTGTCTTTAGCTTTATTAGGTCTTCTTGGTAGAAATCTAACAGGAATAGGTGACTCTAATTGTTCATCCTTCAAAGATTCAATTCCTCTTGCAACTTCTTATCTCTTCTTACTCGAGTTTCCTTCCTTAGCTTCTATCTTTAGCATTGAATTCCTCTTGAATCTTTCTAGTCTGCTTGTTCATTCAAAGCTTTCAGGTAGCTCTTATCCTGCTAAAGTTAGTTTCTTCTTCTTTACTTCTACCAAAACACCTTTTCCTTTATCCTTAGGATCAATAGCAGGTTGAGAAGTTCTTTGTTGTTCCTCTTCTTGCACTCCTGGAATATTAACACCACCCCTTGGTTGTGATAAATCTTGCAAAATTACAAAGAATGGTTTCTTCATCATTTGCGTATGGATAGGTTTTGGTGTAGCTTCCTTTCTTGTATACTGAGGACCAACAACTTCTTCATGTATAGTTGTAGAAGGACCAGCTTCCTCTTCAAAATCTAACAACCTTGGAGTAATCAAATCTTGCCTCAGGATCCTGTTGAAAAGCGTACTTTGATCTTCAAGCATCCTTAATCAGTACTGAACTTGAACATCAATAATTGTTTCTCTCTTGAATAACCTATTCTTCAGTCTTTTCATGTTCTTCAAGACCTTCTCGGTTCATTCTCCTTAACAACATCTTCTTTTAAATTCTCTTTTTCTAAATTCCTCCCCAATTGGACAGAAGATTGTTTGTGAACCTTTTGCTTTTCTTAACTACCTTTGCTCCTTCTTCTTTGATTTGACCCATATACGATGATGTTGAACCAATGGCCAAACAAAATTCTTTAGCCTTCTAAACTTTAGCTTCAATTTCTTAATCTGCTTAGCTTGAGCCTCTTAGTCTTTTTCAACTTAACCAACTCCCTTGTCAAAACATAATTATCCAATGTTAAACCTTCAGGGGATATAGTATGTGAATCATCTCCTTTAACTGGTGAATGTTCTGTTGAGAATCGAAGCATCTTGTGGAGATGGAGAAGGTGAAATCAACATCTCCTTGAACTTCAGATTGGAAGCAAAGGACCTTGAGATGACTTACCTTTATATGCAAAGACTCTAAGATGCAGTAGATTGCAGATGCAGACGCGAAGTAAGATTGCATGCAAGATTTGCAGATGCAGATTTGCACTAGCTTTGTTCTCTGCTTCAATCAAAGTCCTATTCTTTCTCTCTCTGCAACACCATTCTGCTGGGATGTTCTTGCAATATGAACTCCTTTTTGATTCCTTTGTTTGCACAAAATTCATCCATAAGCTTGTTCTTGAATTCAGTTCCATTGTCACATCTAATACCTCTAACTTTGAGTCTTAGTTGGTTTTCAAGTGCTATTATGAGTGTCTGAATAGCATCAAAAGTATCATCTTTAAATCCCAAGAAAAATACCCAACTGAATCTATTGCAATCATCTGTTACAACTAAGCAGATTTTTTCTTGTTTAAACTTGCCACGAAAGGTCCAAAACAAATCCATGTGTAATGTACCCAACGTTCTCTAATAGTCCTCTCCTCAAGCTTCTTGCATGAAGCTTTGTGTTGTTTACCCTTCTTGCACGCCAAACAGAAGTGATCATTCTTGTAAGTCTTTGAAGGTAGCTCTAACTAAATTTCCTTTTGAGTTTGTTGATATTCTTGAAATTTACATGGCCCAATCTTCTATGCCAATGTGCTGCTTCTTCAGATGTTGCTTTTGCCACCAAACATGTGGCTCTTCCATAGGAATGTAGACTCTTCATGTCTAAACTATACACATCATTTGTTCTTGGTACTCTAAGAACTACTAAGTTGTCATCAACAGCTTGAATCTCAGAGAGGATGAGACATTCTGTCGTGAATAACACAGATGCTTTTATCAAAGATTTGAGAGGCCGACAATAAATTGAACTTGAGCTCCTTCACATATCTAACATTCTCAAAATCTATACCTTTGATAGTTCCTTTTCTAGTAATCCTTCCTCCATTAGGATCATTCCCAAATGCAACTCTTCCTCCACTAATATCTAAAATCGACAGATCTCTTTGTCTCCGTCATACTTCAGAGCAACCACTATCTACAATCAGATGATCTTTAAGCTCCTCTTATGGGTTGCCCTGCACAAAGATAAAAGAGTTAGTGATTTTTAGGAACCCAAGCCATTACTGACTTGTGTTCCCTTGTGGAGTTACAAACTCAAATTCTTTGAGTATGTAATTTCCACTGTTTTCAAAACATGATCCAGAATTATCTTTTGATTTTTAGCATGTGGATTTTCAAACCTCTCAATTTTCAGACAATTCTCTTTTACAAGTTCATTCTCTTTTTCTTGTATCACAAAAATATCTGATTCACTTTTTGTTGAAAGTACTGTTTGTCCCTCAGTAGATTTCTCTTAACCCATTCGTTTTAACACTTGGTTCCTGTGATCTTGATCCCCTATGTGAATTATAATACCTTCTAGGTTGATAGTAATGAGATCTCCTATGGTTCCTATTCCAAAGAGTGTGATCGACCTTGTTTTGACTGAGCAGACTTTGAGAAAGTACTGTCTTGGCTTAGCAAAGACTTTGGAAAGTAATGTGGATTCTGAAGGTTTTGAAAAAGGTCTTCTCGTGTGGGTATCTATGATCCGTGAGAAGTTGTTGTGATTAACCCTATTTGAATTATTCCAGACTGGTTTGTGCTCTCTAGGTTTTTGATTGGCAGACCTTTGGAAATTTTCTAAGGTATTCTGAGTGATGTTCACAATCCTTGATTAAATGAGTAGGACTAAAACACACAAAACACAGTTTTTGACCCATACTCCCAAAGTGACTTCTTCTATGTCTATGACCAAAACTATTTTGCCTTCTAGGTGAATGATTAAACTTGTTTTGACCAAAGTTATCCCAAAAAGGTTTAGCAGTACTGTTTTGAAAAGGTTTTCCCAAGGTATGCTTGTGGAGCAAGATACTTTGAGTTGAAGGTACTGCTTGACTTTGAACATTATTTTCAACAGTTTCTTTGGGGTTTCAGACCTAGATTGACCAATTAGCTTTTTCCTAAACTCTAGACTGCCTACTCCAAAACGAAACATCGTGCCTAGGGGTTTGATGACTTCCAGTGGGATAGGGAACTGCATGATAACCATTATCTTTCTTATACTCCAGAGGTGGTTCACTAATTGAATCCTCATTACTAGATGTGTCTACATAATTAATGAGTTCATCATCACTAGTGGTTTTATCCTCTAGGTCATCATCGACTTGATTTCTTCTATGTTATCAAAGTCCATTCCAAAACCTAAGCCAGTTTTAATGTAAGCTCTTCTCTGTTTTTGAATATAAGTAACATGTGACGCACTGCACTCACCCAGCAACAAACTTAGCTAACAAATCATCTCTTTCCTTAGTCAGTTTTCTATTTTAGAAATTTTACGCTTTAATTTCCATTCACTTAGTTTTAACTGATAATCCTGTTGTGCATATTTTTCAGCCCAAGCTACTTCATTATTTTCATGTGTTAAGATTTTAGCTTCCATAGATTCTAAAGTTATTTGATAACCACTACCTCGACCTAGCCCTAACACAATTATCTCTTTCAATCACATAACCGCCAAGTAATTTTTGATAAAAATCATGACAATTTGAGCATACCTCAGAGATAGGAGGTGAACTTTGGTGAAGTAGCCACCATTGCAAGTTGAACAGTATCATCTTCACTTTCCATGATCCAATCAAATTCTCCTAGAAATCTCTGATTCCAAATCAAGATGTTCGTGTTCCTCATCAAAAGTGCTCCATCCAATTCTTCCACTGAATCTTCTACTTGTTCCACTGCTACCATCACAGAAGTCACCGTTCATCATCAAACTCTTCACTCCAAGTCAACTGATAATCTCTTAGGCAACCAAAGCCTTTGTTTCAAGAATTGGTATTTCTTTGAGCTCAAGCTTTAGTTTCTCGATGTCCTGTTTGCTTGATACTTAGCAAACCTGCACTCCCTTGCAAAGTGTCCAGTCTTTTGACAATTGAAGCATTCAATTTTGGATTTGTCAAAAGTTATTCCCTGTTTTGGTTTGAAATCAATGCTTTTGCCTGTCTTCTTCATATACTTTTGATCCTAGTGTTGATCATAGCAACTTGCCACGATATCAATTTCTTCAAGTGCATCTTCTTCAACTGGCTAGATCTTCTTCATAAGTGACATGTAAACTAGCTTGTTGTGCAAAGAAGGAGCACACAACTTCATCTGAGTGCATAGTAGTAGTTGGTGGGGCTTGTTGAGCATGGGTGGGAGCAGATATTGAGACAAGACTTTGAGTCACAAGATTTGAGTAGAGAAGCAAGATTTTGTTGGAAGTACCGCCCTTTTTCAGATGATAGAAAAGCAATACTATGTGATTTAGAACTGGTTTGGCCATTCATCTCATGCTCATACACCTTCAGATGATTGTAGAGATCATCAAAGTCCATGACATCCAAACCTTGTTGTCCTCTGATCATTGTAGCAATCACATGCCATGTAGATGGCAAACTCTGTAGAAACTTCAGATTAGCATCTTCAAGCGATACTTCGCCTTGTATAACTCCAACATGTTGAGGAGATTTTGAAACCTATCATATGCAGATCACTCTCTCTTTCACCAACCGTGAAAGTTTCAAATGTTGTTTCAATAGATTCTGCATCTTCTTAGAAGCTTCATTCCTCCAAATCTTTCTTTAGAGCAGCCCAGAGCTGTTTTGCATCTTTAGCATCATGAAATTTGAGAAGATGACCATCTGGAATGGCGGATAAGAGAATGTTGAGTGCCTTCTCTTGATTCCTTAAGGTTGTTGCCGTAAGACCGCCTTAGGTGCTTTGGGTTGTCCAGGAACATCAATAGGTTCTTGAACTTCTTCATTACCATTAACAATTACATTCCATAGAGCATGGTCTGTAATGGCAATGTATCGCTCATCTTCATACACCATAGATCATATTCCTTTCTTGATGACAGAACTCATTGAGGTGATGGAAGGTGGTGGAACAGTAATCACGACATCTTTAGGTTTTGTTGTAGTAGGGTTTCTTCTTAGTCGAAGTTTCCACACAAGCTCCGATACCACTTGTTGGATCGATGTACTCTAACCAAACTAACTTAAATAGCTTGTTAAGGTTTAATAAACTCGGATAAATCCTAGTTATTTAACAGAGAAACACCGAGTAATCTTTATTAAGTACGCGGAATTTACTTAACAAATCTAAGAAGAATAACTTTTATTATTAACTCTAAATTTGCTTATTATGCAGATACTTCAACAATTCTAAGAATATCAAACTTCTCTAAAACTCTAAATAACTTGTAAGCAATCGTAAACTCTAAGACTTGCTTTCTCGTGCACTCTAATGCCAATCTAGGGTCCTTTTATAGGCTCAAGGATATCCCTAGTCGGTTTACAATTTGTATCCTTGTACGACAAGTAATCTAATAATGAATATTCTAGAATTACAAGACTTTCTATAAACGAATAAAATAGTTCTTTGTTCTTTGCAGACTTTGACTTCAATGCAGGATTTCTTTGACTTTATCTTTAGCAAGATTTCTTTGACTTTTTGACTTTTTCCAATACTTTTATCATTCTTCAAAGACTTTCATATCCCAACA
>OU343223.1:147160487-147339702 GCA_910596185.1 Chrysanthemum makinoi | reverse complement strand
TTCTACAAGTGATTCAGAAATTTAATTTCCAAATTCAAATTGTCTTTATAAACCAAACAACCTTAGGTTTATATCATCCTAATTACCTTTCAAAATAAACAATTAGAAGCTCAAATTAGCATCTTCATCACCATGACCTAAGGCTCTTGTAACAACTCTTCAAACATAGGATCATCCCAAAGAGGTCAAATGATCCATGAAATTTTCATCTGAAACATCTCCAGTAGAGATAATGACACTAGAATCCCACCTCATCAAACCCATCAACAAAGCTAAAGAGCATAGGATTAGCATCAAACCCTTCGAACTAGAAAAAGGATCATCTTGTTCTAAACCAAACATGGCTAGTTCTAGCAAGCCATCAAAACCATCACTCATTGAGCATGGACTACACTCTTTGAATGAGCCTCTCCCACTTTGACATCTATTCATTGTTCCATTCACCACCAAGAACCTCCATTCACCCAACCTTTTCATTGAATGGAGACCACCTACAACACCAACTAGCCCATCATGGGAGACAGGAACAACCTTGCATGGAAGAAGTTCCATTACCACCTCATTTTAGAACCTCTTCCCTACTTCCAAAATGAAGACCCATAAACACGCATTGAGCCCCCTCAAAATATCCATTTTCCTCGGGTTCAAACAAGACAATAATTGTACAAATTGTCTAAACACTCAAGGACTTGTTCAAGAAGTACGAAATGAGATACATTTCATGTTTAATAATCTTGCAAAGAGTTGGATCAAATCAACAAGTCCACTCATCCTAGACTCAAGCATATGTGTTTTAGTCTAGTAATTAGTTAGAATTAGTAGTATTTGTATGGCTAAGTTCATTCTCTTAGTTTTAGAGATTTGGTTGATTATCTCTTATTTTATTGAATGAATACTTACATGCTATGATTATTTTGTTGTGTTGCTTGTTACATTGTACATATATCTCATTTCCTCATTTGCATTATTTGACATTTCTTATTCGAAAAGCGTAGCAGAATAACGGATCCTTCAAATGCTAGACGGATCCCTCCATAGGGAAGTGGGATCCGTGGTACAAAGCTAAACTAACTAGCAGGTTTTATTTGCAGGATATTATGCACTATACTCTTGTTTTCTAACCTTTACTTTGTAGATTTTCAAAATACACATGAAGATTTTGACACCATAAAGCTAGGGGAGCTTTGTGTCAAGCGATATTAAAACATTTGCAACAATCGATTTTGGATTATACTTCATGATACCCATTGGATCTTTGCAATCTTCAGGGGGTATGTTCGTCACTTAGAGCGAACCATTTGCTCATATTTGCAAACACAATTAGTTATTTTATGTTGTTGTCCCTTGGCGCCCTCTCAAAGGGATGGACTCGTCAAGGGGTTAAAACAGTACCATTTCCGTCACTTGCTCTCTTTACATTTTTCTTTTACATATTTTTCTTATAAAAATTGCGTTAGTTTCTTTTAACACTTTTTGTCTCGACAAAAGGGGAAAAGTAAAACTACTAATTCAAACTCGCTTCTAATTTTAGTTTTTCTTAAAATAATTTATGTTTTGTCATCGTCAACAAAAGGAGATTGTTAATACAAATAAGCAGTAAGCGTTCATTTATATTTTTACGATCTTCTAATGTTTTTGGTATAAAAGCGTAAAATCATTTAATGAAACAAAAGAATCATAAATAGTTTGAGTCAATAGTTTCCTAACACATACGTTTCACATAAAACACTAAAACAAGGATAAGTGATTTTATGATTTTGTACAACAACTAGTGTTTACATATTGGGTTAGCATATACTTAAACTAAAGTATACTAAAATGGGTAAAAACAAGTATATAATAAAATGGGTAAAAACAAGTATATACTAAATGGGTAAAAACTAGCAAATGGTATTGACCCGTAACCCATGGTTTTATATATACCACTTAACCAAGTTCATTGTATCTAGAAAAAAACCATGGATCAACCCTAACCCATGACCCGCATAACCCGCCAAAATTACCCTGGGCAAGAGGGGCGTTCCACGGATCCCTAGCTATGTGCTAGCAGGATCCCAAAGTGGAATCAAGGATCTGAGATCTGAGGAGGCTTGAGAGAATTTTCTCTATAAATAGAGAGCCATTTCTTCCTTTCTACTCATCACTTTACATACATGCTTCCCCAGTATTCTAAACCTCTAACCTCATATCAAGTGATCTATGTTAGTTTGTCTTTTTGTTTTGTGTGATCTTCTAGGTTCCTCTTAAGGCAAGATCACCACTTCTTGAAAGACAGAGCAAGCTCAAGTCCATGAGTTTCCATGCTTCGTCATCATCAAGACAACTAACGTTCTCTTGTTGATAGTTCTTCCTTTCTCCATCCAGAATGTTGGGTTGAAGGCATTAGTGAAGAATAAGAAAGTGTCAAGATAAGCATTAGTGAAGGTGCTCATCATTAGTGTCAAAGCATTAGTGAAGAATGCTAAAGGAATGTCAAGCGAAGGCATTAGTAGAGGGTGCCAGCGTTGTGTCAAAGGCATTAGTGAAGGATCTTTGAATAATCAAATCATAAATCGCATTTGGGAAGAATTCTAGGTGCATATTCGATGAGGTGCATCGTTATACATGTAAGTATTTACTTCTTTCCAAGGATGGTGATATCCTTGATGATGGTGTAACAAGGAGTTGATCTCCTTAATATTAGGTGTTGTGTTGTGAAGGGTAGTAGTTCCTCTATAGTAATGAAACTAGGTGCTTAGCCTAGTACCTAATAAAGGGTAGGCGACGTTGTGATAAGATTAGTTCTCCTTGGTGTGAAAGAACTTCGGTGGTTAGCCTAGCGTAAAGGGTAAAGACGTTGTGTTGTGGTGTGGTGGCCTTGGTGTGGAAGGAACTCGGTATTTAGCTTTGTACGGGAGGAAAAAGGTTAAAGCGTTGAAGGCTCCTTAAAGGAGTTGGTGTAGTGCTACGAACTCGATTAGGGACTGGAGGAATTGTACTTCAAGGAAGGTGTCCTTGTAGCCGAACCACTATAAATAACTTGTGTCGTGTGATGTGCTTCTTACTCTTTATCTTTCATTATACTTTTATATATCTATCTATCAACGTCCAACATAAACAACCAAATAGATTGACATAATTCGATCTAAATAATTAAAAGGAAGTTTTTAATTGGTAAAACTATTCAACCCCCTTCAAGTTTCCACAAACTAGTTGGACTTGGAAGAGATGGTTACAAAATACACGAGTTTAAATTGATTCCTAAAATCATTAACATTTGTGTTTCTCTTGTAGCATGGAACCCTCTAACTCTTTGGGTTCCACCTCTACTTCTATTCCACCTATGTCATCTGTGTGTAATGCAGGTGATACAGATCATCCTACGGATTATTGATAGCGGATGTTCACGACACATGCGGCAATCTCAAACTTTGTCTCAAAGTTCATCGACCTTGTCAGGTTGAAATGATCACTCAGCGACTATCATGGGCTACGGAGATTACATCAATGGGAACATCGAAATTAGCAGGTTTTATTATGTGGAAGGTCTTGGTGCACAATCTCTTTTAGTCGGTCAATTTTGTGATTGTGATTTGGAAGTTGCTTTTGGGAAAAACTTGTTTCATTCACGATCTACAAGGAAACGATCTTATGTCTGGAAACCGCACATCAAGCCTTTACACAATATCAATGCAAGACATGATTGCTTCATCTCCCATCTATCTACTTTCTAAGGCATCATCTACAAAATCTTGGGCGTGGCACGGCGTCTTTCACATTTGAACTTTCAAACCATAACCAATCTTGCACGACACAAACTAGTTGAAGGCCTTCCAAGGTTTAGGTACTCAAAAGATCACCTATGCTCAGCTTTGAACAAGGGAAAAGCAATGCGTCGACTTTCCATCAAAAGAAGGATCCTGACTCGACATGTCCTTCATCTTCTTCACATGGATTTGTGTGATCTTGGCGTACGATTAATAATAGCCTTTACATTCTAGTAATTATGGATGACTACTCAAGATGGACTTGGGTTTATTTTCTTCGAAGTAAAGATCAAGCTCACAAATGATCATCACTTTTCTCACGAAATTCAAGTTCGACTCAGTCTGATGAAGAAAGGAAACAGAAGAGAGGAACTGAATTTGTGAATCAAACTCTTCGAGAATACTATGAGAAAGTGGTTTGAGCATCAAACATCAATTACTTGAACACGAGAACAAAATGGAGTTGTCGAAAGGCGAAACCGTTAGTGGAAGCGCAAGAATGATGTTAATCATTGCAAAACTTCCATATTACTTATGGGCAGAAGCCATGTCAACTGCATGCTACACTCATAACCGTTCAATGATAACCAAATGCCACAACAAAACACCTTATGAGCTTATCCATAACGGCGAATCTTAAACACTTTCATGTATTTGGTGCTCTCATTTTAAATAATGATCTTGATGACTTTGGAAAGCTCAAGGCCAAAGTCGACATTGGAGTCTTCGTTGGATCTTGTGAAAACTCAAAGGGATGGATTTGGAATCGTTGTACAAGGAGATTATGGAAGCGATTCATTCTAATTTTGATGCTTCTGAAATGGCTGAGCAAAGCGACTTAGAACTTCGGACATAACCGTCTCAACTTCCCCAAACCCCATCATCGGTGAACCACTTCTGACTTACCGTCGTGTCAAATGGAAATGTTATTTGATCCCTCATTTGGGTTTGGATCGACAACAAGCTGACTGGCAGCGCTTCTCTAATTGATTCTACAATAACTGACCGAACAAACCGCTTCTAATGGCCGATCCGGATGTTGATCTTCCAGTCAAGATGTACTGCTCCAACAATTATGATGAAACGCATTCTTTAACCCTTTGCTCACCGAAAATGCAAAGTTAGATGTTCTTTGAATCATCAACCACCATCGACTCCACTAAATCACTGCGTATATCAACATCAACCTTCCACACATTGTTGGACTAAGGACCATCCTCTTGTTGACATTATTGGAAACCCGAACCAACCGGTCGTAACTTCGACAATGCCTTGACTGACGGTGAAAGCGCATTTATCAAGCTGCCGTTTGTCCAAATGAACCAAACATCAAATATGCAATGACCAAAGACAACTGGATTGAATCCATGTAAGAAGAGCAGAACCAGTTTAAACGTTTAGAAGTATGGGAATTGGTTGAAAGACCAGCAGGGGGGTCTAGGTCATTGTTCTCAAATGGATTTGGAAAAACAAGTTAGATCTTTGAGAATGCGGTTATTGAAACAAGTCACGTCACGGTGGCTAAGGGTTATAGACGGAGGAAGAGTTGACTTGAAGAATCATTACATGGTAGCTAGCTTGTCACAGTTTTTTACGGCATTCACGGCTCACATGAACATTATTCTGATCTATGGATGGATGTCAAAACTACTTTTCGAATGGTGGCCCGAAGGAAATGGTATATGTTAGTCAGCCAGAAGGATTTGTTGATCTTGAGTTCCCTAATCACGTCTATAAACTGGATAAGGCTCTTTATGGTCTCAAACAAGCCCCTCGGGCGTGGTATGATGAGTTGTCCTCCTTTCTCCTTTCTCATAATTTTTTCAAAGGATCGGTCGACCCAACACTATTTATTCAATATCACGGGGCACACATTTTAATTGTTCAGATTTATGTGGATGACATCATTTTTGGTTCTACCCACAAAAAGTGTTGGATCGATATACTTTAATCAAACTAACTTAACTAGCTTGTTAAGGTTTAATAACCTCGGATAAATCCTAAGTTATTAACAAAGAAACACTGAGCAATCTTTATCAAGTCTGTGAATTTACTTAATAAAGCTAAGAAGAATAACCTTATATTATAAACTCTAAATCTGCTTATTATGCAGATACTCTAATACAACTCTAAGATAATCGAACTTCTCTCTAAAACACTAATTAACTTGTGAATTCATAAACTCTAAAACTCATAGACTCGTACATCTAATGCCAATCTAGGAGTCCTTTTATAGGCTCAGGGATATCCTAGTCGGTTTACAATTGATAACCTTGTACGACAAGTAATCTAAACATAGAATACAATACTTTCCATAAGCGAATAAGATTCTTTTGTTCTTTACGATTGCTTTGACTTTTAAGTGCGATTACTTTGACTTTGTCTTTAGCATGTACTTTGACTTTTAAGTGCGGTATTTTGACTTTGTCTTTAGCGGTACTTTGACTCTTTGACTTTTCCGGTACTGCGACTACGGTACTTTCATATCTTGATACTTTCATGTCTTGACCTTTCATATCCCAACAATCCTCCCCAACTTGAATTCTACTACTTGACTTCAAGTTCCTTTGTGAATATATCTTTATGACTTCATCTTTAAGATCAGTTGTTTCTTAGTCTTTTCAATATATCTCTGTGAATTAATGCGTGCTATCAAAGTATCTCTTAGAATTGTTCTTTCTGACATTGACAAGCTCCATCTTTTAAATAACCACGACAACATATGACAATTTGTACATTAATTCAGTTTAAGTTGCATACTATTCTCATCACTTATAGGTGTTAACTCTGTGAGAGGTGAATTATTGAAAATTTAATGGATTTAGATCTCTTTACCAAAGCCATTATCTTTGGAGTAGCCAAATGTTTTGGTGTTTAAGACCATGGTACATTGATAACCATATGATTTTTAGCAAATCATCATATCATGATTTGATTTGTCTTTTCCAAAAGTTGTACCCTTCTGGACTAGTTAGTTCTTCTATCTAATGGTGAACTAATTACCAATAATGGTTTTTCCATTGCCTTTACCACAAGCCATTTTCTTGTGGGCTAGCCAACTCTTCACATTAGCTGATATGGTGAGTTGATTACCATACAACTTATTAGCAAGTTGTCAACTAAAAGCGGATTTGATATATCTTTACCAGAGCCGTTTGCTCATGGATTAGCCAATCCTTTTGTAACCATGGTGGATTGATTACCTATTGATATTTCCATCTCAAAATCCATTTAATTCATTTAACCTTTGTTTCAAAAATTTGTTACTTAGCAAAGGTTTCTTTTAAAAATCATTAACTGGTTTTAAAAGCTTTAAGCGGTACTTTGATGAAAATCTTGTTTGATCAGCGATACTTTGAATAAAATCTTGATTTATCAAAATTTATTCAATAAAATTCATACCAGTTTACTCATCATCTTCAGCAATGGTAGTCCAGTTGATAAATAGATTGATAACCATGCAAGCAGTTTCATTATCCTCTTCTACTTCCAATCCATGCTCTAGCATTCTTCTCATGAGCTCAAGCTGTTAGAGATATCTTCTGTTTACAAACACGTGTATCATTTTACCATTCTCTAGTTCCAAAACATGAACTCCAGATTCTTCAAAGAATCTCCAGCAAACAATTTCCCATTTTTCTTGATTTTTCCATATATCATCAGTGCTTTCCTCTTACGATTCCCACATAGTTATGAGATCTCCAAGCAAAACCAGACCAATTCCTTCTGATGGAATATCTCCAAAATAAGCTTTTACCACATTATATAGATAGAATAAATCCACTCTATCTATAATATGTAACAAATCCCATAACCTATTGAAAACTTTGAAGCTTTCATCTTCCTTATGAAAAATCATATAATCTCCTTCTTTGGATTTGACAATATCAAAAGCACTAATCTGAGATCTGTTCATCTTCATGTCAGTATCTTCTTTTGAATAATCAAAATCTACCACTCTGAGATAATTTCTTAATGCATCTTTAGACTCGATCTCAATTCAACTCTTTCTTTCTTTGAAAACTGTCTATCTGTAACTTCAGTTTTCTTTTTCTTTTAAGCTCTTCTTCCTTTCAGGTCATCCAAAAAGCTTCTTCTCTAAAATCCTTGATATCTGCAACACTCTTCTTATAAGCTTCTCGTCTCAGACATCATAGAGTCTTTTTCATGTCAACATAGTTCAACTTCTGCAATCCTTTATACCCTCGACCTTTTAAATATGCCATCATAGCATTCCTATCCTTAGCTAAATTAGGTCTTCTAGGCATATATCTAACAGGAGTGGGTGATTGTAAAGGTTCTTGACTTCGACATCTAATTGCTCTTGCAACTTTTTAGCCGCTTCTCTACTTTGAGCTTCTTCACTTCTTGAGTGCATCTATCTTTAGCATTTAATTATTCTTGAAGCTTTCTAGCAGCAGCTTCATTCCTAGCAACTTCAATTTCTCTAATTTCAACCAAAGAAAGTTTCTTCTTCTTTACTTCTACTAAAACACCTTTCCCTTTATCCTTAGGATCATTTGCAGGTTGAGAAGTTCTTTGTTGTTCATCTTCTTGCACTTCTCTAATAGTAACACCACCTCTAGGTTGTGATAATTCTTGAAAATTGTAGCAATGAACTCATCATCACTTGCAGAATGAATTGGTTTGAGAATAGCTTCCTCTCTTCTTGTATAACAGTTGTAGAGGGACCAGCTTCTTCTTCAAAATGCAAAACTCTTGGAGTTACCACTTCTTGTCTAAAAATACTTTGTTGTTGAAAAGCATACTTTGTTGTTCATTACCTTGTTGTTCAGTACCTTGAACTTGTTCATTACTTTGTTGTTCAGTACCTTGAACTTGTTCCTCTTGTTCATCAGTACCTTGAATGATCTTTTCTTGTTCATCAAGGTACTTTCAGATTGTTTCTCTTTCTCAACATCTTCTTTCAAATTATCTTTTTCTAAATTCCTCCCCAAGTTGACGAAGATTGTTGATGAACCTGAATGGCGTTGTTTTTCCTATCTGCTTTTGCGCCTTTTACTTGGATTTAACCCAGATTCGAAATTGTTGAACTAATGGCCACACAAAAGTCTTTAGCCTTCGAAATTTCAGTTTTAATTTCTTTATCTGTTTGGCTTGAACCTCTGTAGTCTTTTTCAACTTGACCAACTCCCTTGTCAAAACATAATTATCAATGTGATTTCATCAGGGAGGTATGGTATGTAAATCCTCTCCTTGAATAGGTGAAGGATCCTCGGTTTTGAAAAAGCGAGCAGACCCTTGTGGAGATGGAGAAGGTGAAACTGCAACATCTTCTTGAAGTTCGTACTAGGAGAAGCGAGTACCTTGTAGAGATGCGTACCTTCTTCTTTGATGTAGCTGTGAGAAGCAGACTTGCAGAAAGCTGCAGTACTGCAAATGCAGATACCTGCAGATGCCCTGCAGATGCAGTACCTTCAGATATCATCAGTGCTGCAGATCGTTCTAAGCCTGAACAACATCTATCATGGAAGTTGTTAAAGGAGTATCTTGACCCTTGAATAAAACACTCCTTTTGCCATAAAAGTAAAAATCTTGGATTGTTGAACAATAACAGGCAATAAAGCTGTAGGTTTTGACACATCAGAAAGTTGCTTGTTTAAGAAAACCTGTATAAACCTTGGATACATCAGCCAAGTAGATCCATGTGAAATATGTGAGAGCATTCCATCCAGTATGAGCCTTGAGAAGTTAAAAACTCTATCTGTAGCTAACCCAACCATAGCAGATGCTATATTTGACCCAAACTGCTCCCAAGAGGTACTCTTAGCACTTATGCAATGGAGCAACACATGAACCAAAAACTTCCAATGCGGACAAAATAATTGTTTTCTAAATGTTTGTTCATTCAAAGATCCTTCATAGCCAATATGTCGAAAAGTATCCCATATCAACTGCTTATCAAACCTTAAAGCCCCATCTGAATCATTGAACAATAAATCTTCTCGAATGGAGTCTTCAGTAATCTTAATAGTTCTTCCAAATTTGTTGATCTAATATAATATTCGTCATTCTCCATGTTATCTCTAGCATTAGCCCAAAATTCCTGAATCCAAGGCTCAATAATATCCGGCTCCACTAAAAGAGCATAACTGATAGGCGAACCAGTAAGATAATCAATTATATCATGAAAGAGTATATTCGCATCAGTCTTATCCAAATTAGCAACCATGTTATGCTTAGAAACAGTAGGACGATTTGCCATTGTTGATTATGTAAGCAAAAAGAATTTAACGCGAAGAATATGAATATGATGAGAGAAAGATGGAAAAGATGCTAATGTGTCAATATGAGAGGGAAAATCGGAAAGTAGGTATTTATAGGTGAGATTTGAAAAATCACGACCTTAAAATAACATTGTTACCATTAGCATTAAATTACCCCTCAAGATAACCATTGGAACAGTACTTTAATAAGACAAACAAGTACTTCCACAAGCGGTACTTCCAAGCAAGATTTCCAAGCAACTTTCCAAACAGTACTTTCCAAACAGTACTTTAACGAAAAATAGTACTTTTCCAATTTCTCCAGTATTAACTAAGTATATATAACTATCCTCCCCTCAAGCATTACACAGAAATATACAAATACTAAATAGTCCTCCCCTTAAATGTAGCTCAGTAGTTAATCATTCCAATGCTTACCACCAAGTGAGTGAATCTAGAAACATCAAAACCTTTGGTGAGTAAGTCAGCTACATTATCATCTGTGTGAACCTTAATCACATTAATAAGCCGGTGCTCATAACAATCTCTGATAAAGTGATGCCTAATCTGTATGTGTTTGGTCTTGGAATGATAAACTGGATTCTTCACAATACAAATAGTACTCTCATTATCAATGTTAATAGGAGTATTCTTGAAGTTGAATCCATAGTCCAAGAGCTGATTTTGCATCCACAAAACTTGTCCACAACACCTTGCAGCAGCTACATATTCAGCTTCAGTAGAGGATGTTGCTGCAATTGTTTGTTTCTTGCATTGCCAGGAGACTAATCTTCTACCAAGATATTGGCATCCTCCAGTGGTTGATCTTCTATCATAGTTATCACCGGCATAATCACTATCTGAAAAAGCCTCTAAGTGAAAAGGTGACTCTTTAGGATACCACAACCCCAACTTTGGTTGTTGCTTTAAATAAGAAGATTCTTTTTCTTTGCATTCATGTGAGAAATCTTTGGTGAGACTTGATATCTAGCACATAGACAAACTGCAAACATGATATCAGGCCTTGATGCAGTGAGATACATAAGAGAGCCAATCATTGATCTATAAAGCTTGACTTCAACAGGGTGTCCATCTTCATCTTTGCCCAATGAATTGATAGATTTAATGGGTGTAGTAACAGCCTTCATATCATCAAAATTGAATTTCTTAAGTATGTCAGTAACATACTTGTCTTGACTGATAAAAATACCTTCCTTTGACTGCTTAACTGAAGTCCTAAAAGAAAGTCAACTCTCCCATTGAACTCATTTGAAATTCTTTACTGCATCACCGGTGCTCAAACTCCTTAACCATGGACTGTTTGGTAGCCCCAAAAATAATATCATCAACATAAACTTGAACTAACATGATATCTTTCTTGTCTCTCTGGATAAACAAAGTCTTGTCAATAGCTCCCCTTCTATAGCCATGTTGCAATAAGAATGTGGAGAGTCTCTCATACCAAGCTCTAGTTGCCTGATGAAGGCCATAAAGAGCCTTAACCACCTTGTAGACTTTGTTTGGGTGTTTAGGATCTTCAAAACCAGGAGGTTGTTTGACATAAACTTCCTCTGTAATCTTGCCATATAAAAGGCACTTTTAACATCCATCTGGTAAACTTGAAAGCCCATATAAGAAGCAAAAGCAAGAAATATTCTAATAGCTTCTATTCTTGCTACAGGAGCAAACACTTCATCATAATCTACTCCTTCTTCTTGTCTATATCCTTGTGCTACTAACCTTGCCTTATTCTTTATAACATTTCCTCTTTCATCTCTTTTGACCCAAAAACCCTATCGGTTCCAATAACTCTCTTCCCATCGGAAGATCACATAAAATCCAAACCTCTTGAAGTTTAAATTGAAGAAGTTCTTCCTGCATAGCTTCAACCCAGCTTTCTTTAGTCAAAGCTTGAGCAATATTCTTGGGTTCTTCTTGAGAGATAAAACAAGTAAATAGACAGGTTTGATGGTCCTTATGATTCAACCTGTTTTGTTTATACACAAAGCTAAGTAAAGCATTGTGAGGTGTAGAAAAAGTCTTAGCTCGGTGTCTAGTCAGCACTCCAGAAGTAGAAGGACCAATGATTTGATCGGAAGGATGATCCTTATGAGTTCTTAAGTTTGGAGACTGGAACTCCATAAGTATCCTCCAAATTAGTAACATCAGCACCTTCATTGGAATTTGGGAAAATACCTTCATCTTCAAATTCATCATCAGTATCTTCTACTCCAGGCATGGTTTGATCATCCAGATCCTCTAAAGTACTGTCAACTTGTGCAGCAGTACTTTGTTCAAAAGTCTTGTCCAAAGTCTTGTGAGAGTACTCTACAGTCTTGTTCTTCTTCTTTGCCTCTTCATAAGTTCTCCTTTGTTCATCAGTGTAAGAATGTGCTAAAACATCTTGAAGAAGCATCGGATTAAGTTCCTCTTGAATAGATTGATCCTCAGCAGATAAAGAAGATTCTGAGCAACAGTACTTTCTTGTGGGGCAACAGTACTTTGTTTGGGAACTTCAGTACTTTGTTTTGGACTAACAGGATCTTCATCAGGAACAACATCAGGTCTAATATGAACTCCATGAACAACATATTGTAAATCTTCTCCACTATGCACTGGTTGATTTTCTTCTCTAACAAGTACATAGTTCATAGATGGAGTTAAAACCTCAAGATCAAACATCCAATCAGGACCTTTACCTTTCTCATTGTCTTGATCTTCTAAAAACTCAACATGAAGACAATCTTGAACCTTCTTAGTAACCTTGTTGTATACTCTAAAGCCCTTACTGTTAGTGCAATAACCCAATAAGTATCCTTCTTCGGACTTGCCATCAAACTTCCCTAGATTATCAATAGTGTTTAAAATAGTAAGAGGGCATCCAAAAGGTTTCATAAAACGAATGTTGGGTTTATTGCCCATCAGCAATTCATAAGGTGTCTTCATCTGTGGTTTAGTGGTGAGACTCATGTTAAGTACATAACAAGCGTACTTACACTTCTGCCCAGAACTGAATAGGTAGGTGAGAATTTGCTAACATTGTTCTTGCTGCTTCAATCAAATTCCTATTCTTCCTTTCTGCAACACCATTCTTTTGTGGTGTTCTTGCAATACTAAACTCCCTTTTTATGCCTTTGTTTGCACAAAATTCATCCATAAGTTTGTTCTTGAATTCAGTCCCATTGTCACATCTAATACCTCTAACCTTGAGTCTCAATTGGTTTTCAAGAGCAATAATCAGTGTCTGGATAGCATCAAAAGTATCATCTTTAAAACCCAAGAAAAATACCCAACGAATCGCAATCATCTGTTACAACTAAGCGGTACTTTTTCTTGTTTAAACTTGCCACAGAAACAGGTCCAAACAAATCCATATGCAACAGCTCCAAAGGTTCTCTAATAGTTCTCTCCTCAAGCTTCTTGCAGGAAGCTTTGTGTTGTTTACCCTTCTTGCATGCCAAGCATGATTGATCATTCTTGTAAGTCTTTGAAGGTAAACCTCTAACTAGATTGCCTTTGACCAGTTTATTGATATTCTTGAAGTTAACATGGCCCAATCTTCTATGCCATTGATGTGCCTCTTCAGATGTTGCTTTAGCCACCAAACATGTGGCTCTTCCATAGGAATGTAGACTCTTCATGTCTAAACTATACACATCATTTGTCCTTGGTACTCTAAGAACTACTAATTCATCATCAACAGGCTTAAAGTCAGAGGAAAGGATAAGACATTCTGTGTCAGTGAATAACACAGGATGCTTTTTATCACAGATTTGTGATCCTGACAATAGATTGAACTTTAACTCCTTCACATATCTAACATTCTCAAAATCTATAAGCCCTGCTTTGATAGTCCCTTTTCCAGTAATCTTTCCTCCATTGGGATCATTCCCAAATGCAACTCTTCCTCCACTAATCTTCCTAAAATCAGACAGGATCTCTTTGTCTCTGTCATACTTCCAGAGCAACCACTATCCACAATAAGATGATCTTTAAGCTCCTCTTCGGGTTGCCACTGCACATAAAGAAAAGAGTTAGAAACTTTTAGGAACCCAAGCCATAACTGACTTGTGTTCCCCTTGTGGAGTTACAAACTCAAATTCTTTGAGTATGTAATTTCCACAATCTTTCGATGATGATCCGAATTATCTTTTTATCATGTGGTTTTTCAAAACTTTCTGGTTTTTCAACACAAATATCTTTTTCTTGTAGCACAAAACATCGATTCACTTTTGGTTGAAAGTCTGTTTGTCCCTCTGCAGTAATTTCCCTCTTAACCCATTCTGTTTTAACACTTGGTTCCTGTGATCTAAATCTCCTATGTGAATTGTAATACCTTCTAGGTTGATAGTAAGATCTCCTAGAATTTCTATACCAAGTATATTGATCGAGTACCTTGTTTTATCTGAGCGTACTTTGAGAAAGTACTAGGCGAGTTAACTGTACTTTGGAAAGTCTTGTGAGATCTGAAGGTTTTGAAAAAGGTTTTCGCTGGTGTGGGTATCTATGATCCGGTGAGAAATTTCTGCGATTGTCCCTATTTGAATTATTCCAAACTGGTTTGTGCTCTCTAGGTTTCGGTTGGCATCTGTTCTTTGGAAATTTTCTAAGGTATTACGAGTGATGTTCACAGTCTTTAATTAGATGAGTAGAACTAAAACACACAAAACACAGTTTCGACCCATCTTGTCAAAGTGACATTTTCTATGTCTATGCCCAAAATTATTTTGCCTTCTTGGTGAGTGATTAAACTTGTTTTGACCAAAATTATCCCAAAAAGGTTTAGCGATCTTGTTTTGAAAAGGTTTTGAAGAAGGTACTGCTTGTGGAGCAGTACTTTGATTTAAAGGTACTGTTTGATTTTGAACATTGTTTTCAACAGATTCTTTGGGTTTTTCAGACTTAGATTGAGCAACTAGCTTTTTCCTAAACTCTAGACTGTCTACTCCAAAGCGAAACATCGACCTAAGGGGTTGATGAATGCCAGTGGGATGTGGAACGGCATGATAATCATTAGCTTTCTTATATTCAGGAGGTGAGTCACTTATTGAACCATCATTACTAGATGTATCTACATAATTAATGAGTTCTTCATCACTAGTGGTTATATCCTCATACTCACCTTCATCCTGATTACTAGATTGGTTTTCTTCTATCTTACTAAAATCCATTCCAAAACCTAATCCAGTTTTAAGGTAGGCTCTTTCCTGTTTTTGAACATAAGAAACATGTGACAGACCGGCTTCACCCCAAGCAGCAAACTTAGCTAACAAATCATCTCTTTCCTTAGTTAATTTCTCAATTTCAGCAATTTTACAGTTTAATTTCCATTCACTAAGCTTTAACTGGTAATCCTGTTGTGCATATTTTTCACCCCAAGCTACTTCATTAGTTTCATGTGCTAAGATTTTGGCTTCCATAGATTCTAAGGTTATTTGATAACCTGCTACCTCAGACCTAGCCTTAACACAATTATCTCTCAATCACATAACTGCTAAGTAATTTATGATAAAAATCATAGCAATTTGAGCATACCTCGGAGATAGGAGATTGATTTGGTGAAGTAGCCACCAATGCTAGTTGAGCAGGATCATCTTCACTTTCCTTGCTCCAGTCAAATCCTCCAAAGCCATCATCGATTCCGAACGGCATGTTCGGGTTCTTCAACAAAAATCTTGCTCCAATCCATTGCTTCTACTGAATCTACAATTTCTTCTTCCACGCTACCATGCAATAAGTTCTTGGTTCATCATCAAATTCTTCACTCCAGTCAACTTCAGATAACTTCTCTTGAGCAACCAAAGCCTTTGTTTCAGATGGTGGAATTTCCTTAAGCTCAAGTTTTGGCTTTTCAGATGTCCTATTTGCTTGATACTTAGCAAACCTGCACTCCCTTGCAAAGTGACCAGTCTTTTGACAATTGAAGCATTCAATTTTAGATTTGTCAAAAGTTATGCCCTGTTTTGGTTTGAAATCAATGCTTTTGCCTGTCTTCTTCATGTACTTTTTGATCCTTGCAGTGATCATAGCAACTTGCCACATGATATCAATTTCTTCAAGTGCATCTTCTTCAATCTGTGCTAGATCTTCTTCATAAGTGACAGGTAAACTAGCTTGTTGTGCAAAGAAGGAGCACATAACTTCATCTGAGGCCATAGTGGTAGTTGGTGGGGCCTGTTGAACATATGAGGGGGTGTATAGACAGTACTTTGAGAACAGATTACTTTGAGGAGAAGCAGCACTTTTAATGGAAGTACTGGCCTTCTTTTCAGATGATAGAAAAGCAATATTGTGAGACTTAGAACTTGTTTGACCACTCATCTCATGCTCATACACCTTAAGTTGATGATAGAGATCATCAAAGTCCATGACATCCAAACCTTGTTGTCCTCGGATCATTGTAGCAATCACATGCCATGAAGATGGCAAACTCCTTAGAAACTTCAAATTAGCATCCTCAACTGATACTTCGGCCTTGTATAGCTCCAACATGTTGAGAAGATTCTGAAACCTATCATATGCAGCATCAAGACTCTCTCTTTCACCAACTGTGAAAGTTTCAAACTGTTGCTTTAGCAAATTTCTATGCATCTTTTTAGAGGCTTCATTCCCTCCAAATCTGGTCTTGAGAGCAACCCAAAGCTGCTTAGCATCTTTAGCATCATGAAATTTGAGAAGATGACCATCTGGAATGGCAGATAAGAGAATGTTGAGTGCCTTCTCTTGATTCCTTAAGGTTGCTGCTGGTATCTTGGTTTAGGTGCCTTGGGTTGTCCAGGAATATCAATGGGGGCTGGTACAACTTCATTCCCATTCACAATTACATTCCATAGAGCATGATCGTAATGGCAATGTCTTGCCTCATCTTCATGTACCAGAGATCATATTCTCCCTTCTTGATTATTGGAATTCTGAGTGAGGTGATTGAGGGTGGTGGAACAGCTTTAGTCGACATCTTGAATATTATAGAAGTAGGGTTTCTTCCTAGTCAGAGTTTCCACACAAGCTCTGATACCACTTGTTGGATCGATATACTTTAATCAAACTAACTTAACTAGCTTGTTAAGGTTTAATAACCTCGGATAAATCCTAAGTTATTAACAAAGAAATACTGAGCAATCTTTATCAAGTAACAGGAATTTACTTAATAAAGCTAAGAAGAATAACCTTATATTATAAACTCTAAATCTGCTTATTATGCAGATACTCTAATACAACTCTAAGATAATCGAACTTCTCTCTAAAACACTAATTAACTTGTGAATTCATAAACTCTAAAACTCATAGACTCGTACATCTAATGCCAATCTAGGAGTCCTTTTATAGGCTCAAGGATATCCTAGTCGGTTTACAATTGATAACCTTGTACGACAAGTAATCTAAACATAGAATACAATACTTTCCATAAACGAATAACAGTTCTTTTGTTCTTGCAGTACTTTGACTTTTAAGTGCAGTACTTTGACTTTGTCTTTAGCAGTACTTTGACTTTTAAGTGCAGTATTTTGACTTTGTCTTTAGCAGTACTTTGACTCTTTGACTTTTCCCAGTACTTTGCAGCTTACAGTACTTTCATATCTTCAGTACTTTCATGTCTTCAGCACTTTCATATCCCAACAAAAAGTACTCAAACGCTTTTTCAAAACTAATGAAAACAAATTTTGAAATGTCAATGATGGGTAAACTTACGTTCTTCTTATGACTTCAAGTTCATCAATCACCCCGTGGTATTTTCCTATGTCAGTCCAAATATGCTCTTGATATATTGAATAAACATGGAATGCAAATTTGTGACACTTATGCAACACCAATGGCACATACCAACAAACTGGACGCTGATTTACTTGGGAAATTGGTTGACCCTACCAAATAACAAAGTATTATTGGGTCTCTCATGTATCTAACAGCCAGTAGACCCGACATTATATTTTCTGTATATCTTTGCTCCCGTTATCAGTCAAGACCAACTGAAAGACACCTCACCGAGGCTAAAAGAATCCTCCGATACGTAAAGGGAACCATTAATTTGGGGATCTGGTATCCGAAGGATTCTGGTTTTGAACTAATAGCTTTTTCAGACTGACCATGCAAGATGCTTAGATTTACAGAAAAGTACTTCAGGAGGTTTACAATTCCTTGGTGATAAATTGGTGTCATGGCAATCGAAGAAACAAGACTGTACATCACTGTCCTCAACTGAAGCAGAATATGTAGCCATGTCTGCGTGTTGTGGTCAAGTCATCAAAGAGCATGTGGAAAAGGGTACCGTTGAATTATACCTTGTAGGTACTGAACACCAACTGGCGGATCTTCTCACTAAAGCCTTGGCTCCATCAAGGTTTACTGATTTGATTCACCGGATTGGTATGAGGTGTTTGACTCCAGAAGAGCTGGACGAACTTTTAACACATTCTTGAAAACAGTCAAACACCAAAACCTCTTTTGTAAATAAATTTTTTCAAAAACATAATATAAAAATATAAAATCTGATAAAATCCAAAAATATTCTTCTATCTAAATTTCTTTCAAACATTGCAAGTACAAATCTTTCGTCAACACTTTGTTCCATCAAACCTTTCACCATTTTTTCCCGAACAAGTGTTGAGGGGGAGAATATAAATATGTTTTAGTTTCATAAAACCTTGTACTTGCATGTTACCTAATATGTTGTTTCTTCTAAAGTGGTGGATACATTTCTTGATATATACTCTCCTCGGACTCAAATGTTTTAAAATTTTATCATTGCAAAAGTCGAGGGGGAGTATCATCAAGCTTCTTTCCCAAAATATGTTTTGTCTAACCAAAGTGGAAGTTATTGGGTCTTGGTTGAAAAAGGTTGAGGTGGAGGGACTAATTTTGTCATTTTTGAAAAGTTATTTTAACAAAACCACTCCACCTAACATATTCAAACACATTTACTTCTAACATTTATTACTTCAACCACCAAGATCCACGCCTAAGATTCATTCTTCCAATCCGTGTTTCCAAATCGAAATCTGTAAGTTGCAATAGTTTTTAATCATGAATTCAAACATTGGTTTCAAATATTTTTCAAATCCAACGGTTAAAACTATCAAAACTTGTGATTTTGTGATTTACGCGTATGCGTAAGATTATGAATCTGCAAATGTGAGTTTTTGATGTTATGGGTAGTGTAAAAACCTTTTCTAATATGTTTTAAAACCATTTTCATCATTCGTTCCAACCCAGAAACATGTTTTGATGATTATTGAACATTTAGGGTTTATGAAAGATTTGGGCATTTTTTTGTTTGAGTGTATTGCTTTGATTAGATGCTTAGGATAAGTTTAGAATAACATCAACGAAATGCAGAATTGAAGTTTTAGGGTTCATAGGTCAAAGAACATGTATTTTTTTATTCAGTAGGTATTTTGTGTTAAAATTTGTTGTAAGCTATTCCTTAGGCATCTAAGATAGTGTAGAATAATTCTCATTGATTTTCCATGGTTAGATTTGTTATGCATAACTTTAGGGTTTAGGGTTTAAGTAAAAGTTTACACCTAAGCTTCTTTACTCGTAACTGTTTTGGTCTGCGACATATTTTGTGATCTTGAAAGTGTTAGGATTGTGTTGTAATCAAGTTGTTGTGTTTAAATTGTTACAGGTTTTCTACGCGTAAAGATCAGAATTAAGGTGTTCATAGATTACGCATATGGAATACCTTATGCGTAAAGGTTACGCATAAGAGCAATCTTACGCGTAACACTTACGCATAAGGGTCTACAGTGGGACTACGCGTATCCTGGAAGGATATGCGTAAACTTGGATGTTTACGCCTAAGGGCTACTCTTACGAGTAAACCTTACGCGTAACTCCTTTGCCTAAGCTTACGCGTAAGCACATAAGCTACGGGTATGCTTTTACGCGTAAGAAATTCTTACGCCTAAGTACTACCCTTACGCTTAAGCTTACGCCTACACATAAGGACCATTGTTTACGCATAAGCTAACAAGTTTACGCCTAAGCCAACTTGTCACTTTAATTTGCAATGTTACGCGTAATGTACTTGTAACAAGTTACTCATAAGTCACAATAACCAAAATATCACTCATAAGCTATAAAAGGATAAAATATTGTGTGATTAAGTGAAATTTGGACATTAAAACTCAAAATTAACATACTCACGTAACTTATCTCTTCAACTTCGGACTATAGGACTAAATGTGACTTTGGACTCGTAACATTCATAAACATGATAACTTCAATCAATAATTGGACAATAAAATCAATCTTAGACTAACATAATGTCTTTCGATATGATGGTTCTTTTGTCTCAATACCTTTCAAATCGCGAAATGGACGTCAACATGGAAAATCTCAATGCCTCTAATGAACTCACAATGGAAGATATCTTCCCAATGGGTTATCATAAAACAATTGGAAAGAACATCCTCAGGGTTGACTTTGAAAACTTCACCTGCTCAGAATCATCGTGCAGAGTAGTTGTGGACATTCTCAAGGAACATCCCTACCGTCTTATGCTGTCTAACTCGGCTTCATTACCAGAGATCTAAATTCATCAATTCAGGCATACCATGGACAAAATCGATGGTCAAAATGCAGTCAAAGTGATCCTTGGCACCAAGGAAGTTACAGTTACAGTAGCGGATCTCCGAACTATTCTTCTTCTTCCAGTCATTCAGTCTACCGATTACGTTCCAACTCCTACTGAAGAGGCAGTAATGCAATTTATGGTTGACATCGGTTATGACGAAGCTGCTGGCATCATCATGAAACACTCCAGTGTTGATCTCAAGAACATCCCCCAGCCCTGGAGGACTCTCCACACCATGATCGCCAAGTCTGTATCTGGAAGAGATATCGGTCATGAACATCCTAAACTGATGCACCTTCAAACATTTTGGGGAATGGTCAACAAGCAACACATTGACTATGCAAGCCTGATATGGGAAGATATGATGCAACATCATAAGAAGCCTGGGTCAAAGATTCCCTTTATCAGATATACTAAGTTGCTGATCTAAAATATTCTCGGGAAGCACCAGGACCTCCCAATGAGAATAAATGACCCCAAGACTCACACAATGATATATGAGCCAACCTTGAACATTGTCAGATTCAAAGACTCATCAACACGTAAACAAGGTGCGGAATTACTTGATTGTTTGATTACTGATGTTATCAAGGCTCTTCCCTCATACCTTCGTTATAAAGAAGCAGTAAGTGCTAGTAAGGTTGGGTGTATGGATGAGAAGTCTACTTCAGTGGCTACCACAAGGGCAAGAAGATCAGGAAGCACTGGAAGCACGGGGAGTACCAATAAGAATAAGAAAAGAAACCCATCCCGTAAGAGGAAAGTCCCCGCTTAGATCGTTCATCCTCAAGAAAAACCAGAACTAATTCCACATGACGACGACTCTGAAACTAAGTCAGATGAGGTGACTTACTACTCTGAATCGCAACAAGATGACTTATCTACTCAAAAGTCAGAAGACAAACCTCCTAGTCCCTCATCCGATAAAGGATAGAAGCCAGTGGCAGAGGAAGAAGATGATGATTCGGATGAAGAGAATGATCTGAAAGATGAAGACAGAGAATACCAGAAAACTCTGAAACGACTGAGGATGGAGCAAGCTGCCAAAGATTTTGAAGCTCAACAGTTGAAAGGCCCTGGAGGTTCCAGTTACACCAGTTCTTGATGCGGTTAATCAACCCGATAAGGGAAATGGTGCTACCACCAAGGAATCTATGGAGCAGAAGCAGCAGGAGTACGAAGTTAAGTTTAATTTTGAAGAAGGTGAGCAAGAAAATACTGAGCGGATAACTGATAAAGATGTGGAGGAAACTGCAAGGGAAAAGGCTAGAGAAGAACTTGCTAAGAAGGAAGAAGAAGAAAGGATCAGAATTGAAACAGATAGCTACCTCCAAGAAAATCCTGATCACAGTCCTGAGCAACCCTTAGAGAAATCCCATGATTCCTCCACAACTGAATCCTCATCCTACTCATCACCACCACCATCAAAAGAAACAACAACAAAATCATCATCCACGTCAATCAAGAAAAAGGCAGATACATGGGCGTCTCGTACCAAAGCTAAGATCCAAAAAGTCGTACATCAAGCAAGAAAATGTAAACAAAGTCTAGTAGACTGAAAACTAAACTTGCTAGCTGACAGGGTCAATTTACTTGGTCAAGAGATGAACACGTTCATAAAGGAGAGAGATCAGATAAAGTTATTCCTCAACAAAGACGTTCAAGGAGAAATGGACGAGAAGATTAAGAATTACACTCATCAGTTCCTTCTCCAATATGTCCCTGGAATTACTAAAGACATGTTCTCAAAACAATTCTACCCAACATTGAGAACACTGATCAGACAAACAATCACAACTACACCGGTGATAATGAAAACTAGACCAGTCCCGCCCCCTCATGTCACTAAAACTGATCTTCTATCACAGTTGATAACTCAGATGTCTGCTCGATCTTCTACAATCACATCTGATGAATTGAAGTTTCTCGAGGTACTCCTTGCTCATCAACTGAAGACAACATGCAAGGAAGCAATTGGTCTAGAAAAGCGTCTAAGAGATGATGATGACACGGACAAAGACCCGAATGCAAAACGTCAAAAGAAAACTGGCGAGTCTTTATCATCCATGCCACCACCACAGCCAAAGACCACCACCACATCCACTACTCAGGCTTCTCAGCAACCTCCATCGTCTGAAAGACCTCGGGATACTGAGTCTCCACCACCACTGGAGAAAACCGGACTACTTTACCTATACCGGTGGTGAAGACGAAGAAAATCCTGAGCCCCAACAACAACCATCACCTCCACCATCAACTAAACAACAACCGGAATCATCCTTCAAACCAAAGAAGAAGAAATCAAGTTCAGTCGTCTCCTAGTTAGACGAAGGTGACACAGAAGAGTATGTCTGGTTTAGTAAGTTAGTTGATGCCACGCCTCGATTACCGGAAGGACAAGAACCGGTAGATGGTCGTACTATGGAGCAAGTCAAGATTATCCAAGATCAGTTTAAAGTCAAGAAGATGACGAAAGGGGAATTACGCGGGATCAAGAATGACGCATTTCAATTGTTCAAAGACTGATCCAGCAGTGCTATTGAAGTCGAATATCGTCTCGACAACATTGCACGAGCCATGTCTAATAACATTGACTGGCTAAACCCCGAGTCAGATGAGATGAAAGGATAATCAAGAGGTTGGATGAAAGGATGTTTCATCGGGATCAGATGAGGAGACTAGAGACTTATGTGGGCAGAAGACAGAGTTTCTCGATTACAATGTTTCAACGTGAAGAGAGAACTCCAGGTCTAATTGTTTGGTACTCCGTAAACTCTTTTGATTAATATTTTTTGATGATTGATTTATATTATTCATAATGGCTTGTGCACACATATCAGTGTATAACCCGTACTTGTAATGAAAGGACCATGTGGTACGCTTCAGTGCCACAATCCTTATAAAAGGAGCGAAAGCTTCTTAATTTTGAGTAAAACTTATCAAAACTTTCATCATTTTCAAAGTTTTGCTCAAAAGAACAAGTACTTCCCCTTATGTTTTCAAACCCTTAAAAGTTAGTATTACTTGTTGAGGGGGAGTATTTGCAAAATATCTTTGTTCACAAAATGTTATTCATGGAAATCTTCTCACAAAACTCAAAATGGACATATTCGATATCAAATTTCATCAAAAACAACATTTATATGCCATTTTTGAGGGGCAAAAAAATGGTGTGATACAAATATGTTTGATTGTGATTGAATCTTCGTGTGATTAGACTTAACCAATGAATTGACGAGATATGAAATGTCATAAATCGAAAAGAATTGTCTTCCAAGACTTATCCGAGTAGATCGTACCTATTCAAGAAACTCTGGATAGACATGAACTTTGACGGGTTTGACAACCTTTTCAAGGTTTTTCCACACCTTCAAGGTAGTTATTAGAGCTAGTTGTCACCTAAAAGCTGACAATGTATCTCTTTAACTATGCAACATAACCGTGTCTCGCGGGGAATTGTCTATCTTGAGTCGATCAATTCAAAAGTGCGAGCTCTACCCTCACTATGAAGATTTCTGTCTAAACACTTAAGCACATGTGGAGGGGGAGTATTTTTGAAAATGCAAAACTCTCGAAGTGTTACAAACATGTTTTCATTCATAAACACTTTGAGAGATTTTTGAGAAAATGGTTTTATGGCAACATAGGATAGTCATGGAGTTATAAGGTGACTAAGTTTAGGGATAAACGTCCTATGATCTGCCAGAGCCGGAGGGATCTACCCAAGGACACCACCAATAGTTAATATTTAGAAGTCCTTAGGTATGATTTTAAAAAGGAGAAAATGAGAATCGGAGGAAGAAGGAGTTAAAGAATTAAAAAGAAAAGTAAAAGAAAATGGTGAAAATAAATAGCCATCCAAATTATTCAACTTAGGGCAGACACCGGGTTCAATTCATATGCTACTGGCTGTCACTAGATGACACCGGTATTGAATATTAAAGTCGCCATGGACCCGGTGACGCACTACACTAAACCTTCTTAGCCACTCAAGTTTCTCTCAACAGAAGCCTGTTTCATTCTCACAGGGAACCCAACGTAAACTATCGACTTTCTCTTAGAGATTGTTGGTATTTGTTGGATCGATGTACTCTAACCAAACTAACTTAAATAGCTTGTTAAGGTTTAATAACCTCGGATAAATCCTAAGTTATTAACAGAGAAACACTGAGTAATCTTTATTAAGTACGCGGAATTTACTTAACAAATCTAAGAAGAATAACTTTTATTATTAACTCTAAATCTGCTTATTATGCAGATACTTCAACAATTCTAAGAATATCAAACTTCTCTAAAACTCTAAATAACTTGTAAGCAATCGTAAACCCTAAGACTTGTTTTCTCGTACCTCTAATGCCAATCTAGGGGTCCTTTTATAGGCTCAAGGATATCCCTAGTCGGTTTACAATTTGTATCCTTGTACGACAAGTAATCTAATAATGAATATTCTAGAATTACAAGACTTTCTATAAACGAATAAGACAGTTCTTTGTTCTTGCAGTACTTTGACTTCAATCAGCAGTACTTTGACTTTATCTTTAGCAGTACTTTGACTTTTTGACTTTTTCCAGTACTTTTATCATTCTTCAGCACTTTCATATCCCAACAATCCTCCCCTAACTTGAATTCTACTAGCTTGACTTCAAGTTCCTTTATGAATATATCTTTAACAGCTCCATCTTTAAGGAAAGATTATATCTTAGTCTTTGGATTGTATCTCTGTAGTTTCTGGGCTTGTCAAAGTATCTTTAGAATTATTCTTTTACAGCATCATCCAGCAAACTCCATCTTTTCAGCAACACAGCAACATATGACAATTTGTACATTAATTCAGTTTAAGTTGCAGTCTATTCTCATCACTTCCAGGTGTGTTAACTCCTGTGAGAGGTGAATCATTGAAAATTTAATGGATTTAAGTTCTCTTTACCAAAGCCATTAACTCTGGAGTAGCCAAATGTTTTGGTGTGTAAGACCATGGTACATTGATAACCATATGATTTTTAGCAAAACATCAGCTATCAACAGATTTGAGTTGTCTTTACCAAAAGATGTACCCTTCTGGACTAGTTAGTTCTTTCATCATGGTGAACTAATTACCATATAATGGTTTTTCCACAGCCTTTACCACAAGCCATTTTCTTGTGGGCTAGCCAACTCTTCACATTACTGATATGGTGAGTTGATAACCATACAACTTATTAGCAAGTTGTTAACTAAAAACGGATTTGTCATATCTTTACCAGAGCCGTTTGCTCATGGATTAGCCAATCCTTTTGTAACCATGGTGGATTGATAACCTATTGTTGTTACCATCTCAAAAACCATTTATTTTATTCAACCTTTGTTCCAAAATATTTGTTACTTAACAAAATGTTTCTTTCAAAAATCACTTAACTGGTTAAAAAGCTGCAAGCAGTACTTTGATGTAAGTACTGTTTGATCAGTAGTACTTTGAATAAAGTACTGATATTTCAAAAAGAATTTATTCTATTAAAATTCATACCAGTTATTCATCATCATCAGCAATAGTAGTCCAGTTGATAAACAAATTGATGACCATACAAGCAATTTCATTGTCTTCTTCAACTTTCATTCCATGCTCTAACATCCTCCTCATAAGATCTATTGTTAGAGGATATCTTCTATTTTCAAACATGTGAATCATTGTACCATTTTCCAGCTCTAGAACATGAACTCCAGATTCTTCAAAGAATCTCCAGCAAACAATTTCCCAATTCTCTTGATTTTTCCAAATGTCATCAGTGCTTTGCTCTTCAGTTTCCCATACAGTTGTGAGATCTCCAAGCAGAACTAAACCAATTCCTTCTAATGGATTTTGTTCAAAGTAACTTCGCACCACATGATATAAATAGAATAAATCTACTCTGTCTATGATGTGCAATAAATCCCATAGCCTGTTGAACACTCTGAAGCTTTCATCTTCTCTATGAAACATCAGATAACATCCATCTTTGGATTCCACAACTTCAAAAGTAATAATTTGAGATTTGTTCATCTTCATATCAGCATCTTCCTTAGAATACTCAAAATCTACTATCCTTAGATAATTTCTTAGTTTATCCCTAGTCTCAGATCTTAGCTCAACTTTTTCTTTCTTTGAGAACTGAACATCTTTAACTTCAGTTTTTCTTTTTTTTTTTAAACTTTTCTTTCTCTCTTCTTCTTTCCATTTAGCTTCATCTCTAAAATCTTTGATGCTTTCAACATTTTTCTTATAAGCTTCTCTAGCAGCATCATACAATCATTTCATCTCAAAATAATTAAACCTCTGCAATCCTCTATACCCTTGACTTTTAAGATAAGCCATCATAGCATTTCTGTCTTTAGCTTTATTAGGTCTTCTTGGTAAGAATCTAACAGGAATAGGTGACTCTAATTGTTCATCAGCTTCAGCATTCAATTCCTCTTGCAACTTCTTATCTGCTTCTCTACTCTGAGCTTCTTCAGCTTCCTTAGCTTCTCTATCTTTAGCATTGAATTCCTCTTGAATCTTTCTAGCTGCTTGTTCATTCAAAGCTTCTTGGGTAGCTCTTATCTGTGCTAAAGTTAGTTTCTTCTTCTTTACTTCTACCAAAACACCTTTTCCTTTATCCTTAGGATCAATAGCAGGTTGAGAAGTTCTTTGTTGTTCCTCTTCTTGCACTCCTGGAATATTAACACCACCCCTTGGTTGTGATAAACCTTGCAAAATTACAGCAATGGTTTCTTCATCATTTGCAGTATGGATAGGTTTTGGTGTAGCTTCCTCTTCTTGTATAACAGTTGAGGGACCAACAACTTCTTCATGTATAGTTGTAGAAGGACCAGCTTCCTCTTCAAAATCTAACAACCTTGGAGTAATCAAATCTTGCCTGTAGGATCCTTGTTGTTGAAAAGCAGTACTTTGATCTTCAGTACCTTAATCATCAGTACTTTGAACTTGAACATCAATAACTTGTTCCTCAATTTCTTGAATAACCTGTTCTTCAGTCTTTTCATGTTCTTCAGTACCTTCAGGTTCATTCTCCTTAACAACATCTTCTTTCAAATTCTCTTCTTCTAAATTCCTCCCCAATTGGACAAAAGATTGTTTGTGAACCTTTTGGCGTTTGGTTTTCTTAGACTACCTTTGCTCCTTCTTCTTTGATTTGACCCATATACGATGATGTTGAACCAATGGCCAAACAAAATTCTTTAGCCTTCTAAACTTTAGCTTCAATTTCTTAATCTGCTTAGCTTGAGCCTCAGTAGTCTTTTTCAACTTAACCAACTCCCTTGTCAAAACATAATTATCCAATGTTAAACCTTCAGGGGATATAGTATGTGAATCATCTCCTTGAACTGGTGAATGTTCCTCTGGTTGAGAATCAGGAACAGATCTTTGTGGAGATGGAGAAGGTGAAACTGCAACATCTCCTTGAACTTCAGTACTTGGGGAAGCAGTACCTTGAGATGCAGTACCTTCTGGAGATGCAGCACTCTGAGATGCAGTACTTGCAGATGCAGTACTTGCAGATGCAGTACTTGCAGATGCAGTACTTGCACTAGCTTTGTTCTGGCTGCTTCAATCAAAGTCCTATTCTTTCTCTCTGCAACACCATTCTGCTGTGATGTTCTTGCAATACTGAACTCCCTTTTGATTCCTTTGTTTGCACAAAATTCATCCATAAGCTTGTTCTTGAATTCAGTTCCATTGTCACATCTAATACCTCTAACTTTGAGTCTTAGTTGGTTTTCAAGTGCTATTATGAGTGTCTGAATAGCATCAAAAGTATCATCTTTAAATCCCAAGAAAAATACCCAACTGAATCTCCTGCAATCATCTGTTACAACTAAGCAGTACTTTTCTTGTTTAAACTTGCCACAGAAACAGGTCCAAACAAATCCATGTGTAACAGCTCCAACGGTTCTCTAATAGTCCTCTCCTCAAGCTTCTTGCATGAAGCTTTGTGTTGTTTACCCTTCTTGCACGCCAAACAGGAGTGATCATTCTTGTAAGTCTTTGAAGGTAAAGCTCTAACTAAATTTCCTTTGACCAGTTTGTTGATATTCTTGAAATTTACATGGCCCAATCTTCTATGCCACTGATGTGCTTCTTCAGATGTTGCTTTTGCCACCAAACATGTGGCTCTTCCATAGGAATGTAGACTCTTCATGTCTAAACTATACACATCATTTGTTCTTGGTACTCTAAGAACTACCAAGTTGTCATCAACAGGCTTGAATTCAGGAGAGAGGATGAGACATTCTGTGTCAGTGAATAACACAGGATGCTTTTTATCAAAGATTTGAGAGACTGACAATAAATTGAACTTGAGCTCCTTCACATATCTAACATTCTCAAAATCTATACGCCCTGCTTTGATAGTTCCTTTTCTAGTAATCCTTCCTCCATTAGGATCATTCCCAAATGCAACTCTTCCTCCACTAATACATCTAAAATCAGACAGGATCTCTTTGTCTCCTGTCATACTTCCAGAGCAACCACTATCTACAATCAGATGATCTTTAAGCTCCTCTTATGGGTTGCCCTGCACAAAGATAAAAGAGTTAGTGACTTTTAGGAACCCAAGCCATTACTGACTTGTGTTCCCCTTGTGGAGTTACAAACTCAAATTCTTTGAGTATGTAATTTCCACCGTTTTTCAAAACATGATCCAGAATTATCTTTTGATTTTTAGCATGTGGATTTTCAAAACTTTCTGAATTTTCAGCACAATTCTCTTTTACAAGTTCATTCTCTTTTTCTTGTATCACAAAAACATCTGATTCACTTTTTGTTGAAAGTACTGTTTGTCCCTCAGCAGTACTTTCTCTCTTAACCCATTCTGTTTTAACACTTGGTTCCTGTGATCTTGATCCCCTATGTGAATTATAATACCTTCTAGGTTGATAGTAATGAGATCTCCTAGGGTTCCTATTCCAAAGAGTGTGATCAGTACCTTGTTTTGACTGAGCAGTACTTTGAGAAAGTACTGGTCTTGGCTTAGCAGTACTTTGGAAAGTACTGTAGGATTCTGAAGGTTTTGAAAAAGGTCTTCTCTGGTGTGGGTATCTATGATCTGGTGAGAAGTTGTTGTGATTAACCCTATTTGAATTATTCCATACTGGTTTGTGCTCTCTAGGTTTCTGATTGGCAGACCTATGCTTTGGAAATTTTCTAAGGTATTCTGAGTGATGTTCACAATCCTTGATTAAATGAGTAGGACTAAAACCCACAAAACATAGTTTTTGACCCATACTCCCAAAGTGACTTCTTCTATGTCTATGACCAAAACTATTTTGCCTTCTAGGTGAATGATTAAACTTGTTTTGACCAAAGTTATCCCAAAAAGGTTTAGCAGTACTGTTTTGAAAAGGTTTTCCTGAAGGTACTGCTTGTGGAGCAGTACTTTGAGTTGAAGGTACAGCTTGACTTTGAACATTATTTTCAACAGTTTCTTTGGTGTTTTCAGACCTAGATTGACCAATTAGCTTTTACCTAAACTCTAGACTGTCAACTCCAAAACGAGAAACATCAGGCCTAGGGGTTTGATGACTTCCAGTGGGATGGGGAACTGCATGATAACCATTATCTTTCTTATACTCAGGAGGTGGTTCACTAATTGAATCCTCATTACTAGATGTGTCTACATAATTAATGAGTTCATCATCACTAGTGGTTATATCCTCTAGGTCATCATCGACTTGATTCTCTTCTATATTATCAAAGTCCATTCCAAAACCTAAGCCAGTTTTAATGTAAGCTCTTCTCTGTTTTTGAACATAAGTAACATGTGACAGACCAGACTCACCCCAAGCGGCAAACTTAGCTAACAAATCATCTCTTTCCTTAGTCAGTTTCTCTATTTTAGAAATTTTACAATTTAATTTCCATTCACTTAGTTTTAACTGATAGTCCTGTTGTTCATACTTTTCAGCCCAAGCTATTTCATTATTTTCATGTGTTAAGATTTTAGCTTCCATAGATTCTAAGGTTATTTGATAACCAGCTACCTCAGACCTAGCCCTAACACAATTATCTCTTTCAATCACATAACTGCCAAGTAATTTTTTATAAAAATCATGACAATTTGAGCATACCTCAGAGATAGGAGGTGAACTTGGTGAAGTAGCCACCATTGCAAGTTGAACAGGATCATCTTCACTTTCCATGCTCCAATCAAATTCTCCTAGAAAATCTTTGGATTCCAAATCAGCATGTTCAGGTTCCTCATCAAAAGCTGTGCTCCAGTCCAATTCTTCCACTGAATCTTCAGCTACTTGTTCCACTGCTACCATACAGTAAGTCACTGGTTCATCATCAAACTCTTCACTCCAGTCAACTTCTGATAACTTCTCTTAGGCAACCAAAGCCTTTGTTTCAGTAATTGGTATTTCTTTGAGCTCAAGCTTTAGTTTCTCAGATGTCCTGTTTGCTTGATACTTAGCAAACCTGCACTCCCTTGCAAAGTGTCCAGTCTTTTGACAATTGAAGCATTCAATTTTGGATTTGTCAAAAGTTATTCCCTGTTTTGGTTTGAAATCAATGCTTTTTCCTGTCTTCTTCATATACTTTTTGATCCTAGCAGTGATCATAGCAACTTGCCACCTGATATCAATTTCTTCAAGTGCATCTTCTTCAATCTGTGCTAGATCTTCTTCATAAGTGACAGGTAAACTAGCTTGTTGTGCAAAGAAGGAGCACACAACTTCATCTGAGTGCATAGTAGTAGTTGGTGGGGCTTGCTGAGCATGGGTGGGAGCAGTATACGAGACAGTACTTTGAGTCACAGTACTTTGAGTAAGAGAAGCAGTACTTTTGTTGGAAGTACTGCTCCTCTTTTCAGATGATAGAAAAGCAATACTATGTGATTTAGAACTGGTTTGGCCATTCATCTCATGCTCATACACCTTCAGATGATTGTAGAGATCATCAAAGTCCATGACATCCAAACCTGGTTGTCCTCTGATCATTGTAGCAATCACATGCCATGTAGATGGCAAACTCTGTAGAAACTTCAGATTAGCATCTTCAACTGATACTTCTGCCTTGTATAACTCCAACATGTTGAGGAGATTTTGAAACCTATCATATGCAGCATCAAGACTCTCTCTTTCACCAACTGTGAAAGTTTCAAACTGTTGCTTCAGCAGATTTCTGTGCATCTTCTTAGAAGCTTCATTCCCTCCAAATCTTGTCTTTAGAGCAGCCCAGAGCTGTTTTGCATCTTTAGCATCATGAAATTTGAGAAGATGACCATCTGGAATGGCAGACAAGAGAATGTTGAGTGCCTTCTCTTGATTCCTTAAGGTTGTTGCTGGTAAGACTGCCTTAGGTGCTTTGGGTTGTCCAGGAACATCAATAGGTTCTGGAACTTCTTCATTACCATTAACAATTACATTCCATAGAGCATGGTCTGTAATGGCAATGTACTGCCTCATCTTCATACACCATAGATCATATTCGCCTTTCTTGATGACAGGAATCGTCATTGAGGTGATGGAAGGTGGTGGAACAGAATCAGTCGACATCTTTAGGTTTTGTTGTAGTAGGGTTTCTTCTTAGTCAAAGTTTCCACACAAGCTCTGATACCACTTGTTGGATCGATGTACTCTAACCAAACTAACTTAAATAGCTTGTTAAGGTTTAATAACCTCGGATAAATCCTTAGTTATTTACAGAGAAACACTGAGTAATCTTTATTAAGTACGCGGAATTTACTTAACAAATCTAAGAAGAATAACTTTTATTATTAACTCTAAATTTGCTTATTATGCAGATACTTCAACAATTCTAAGAATATCAAACTTCTCTAAAACTCTAAATAACTTGTAAGCAATCGTAAACTCTAAGACTTGCTTTCTCGTACCTCTAATGCCAATCTAGGGGTCCTTTTATAGGCTCAAGGATATCCCTAGTCGGTTTACAATTTGTATCCTTGTACGACAAGTAATCTAATAATGAATATTCTAGAATTACAAGACTTTCTATAAACGAATAAAACAGTTCTTTGTTCTTGCAGTACTTTGACTTCAATCAGCAGTACTTTGACTTTATCTTTAGCAGTACTTTGACTTTTTGACTTTTTCCAATACTTTTATCATTCTTCAGCACTTTCATATCCCAACAGTATTGAAGAAGGAGACCCTCTCCCTAGTCTTCGCTTAGGAAAACCAAAGCGCACTAATTGATTCTAGAGCCACGAGATTCATCAAAATATCTCTTAGGAACACTTGAACTTTCATCACTTGTCGTTCAACATTAAGGACGCAAGTGATACATTCTAGACTCCTTCGCAGATCCTAGCAATCTGCCGAGAACATTTATGAGGGGATTCACAATTGTGATCCTCAGTGATTGAATGGAAACTTCTGCCAGGGTCAACATCAAACAGCCCGTCGCTTCGGTAACTCCTTGTGGGTTACGCTTAGTGTTGTCTCAAACGGTCTACAGTTGTGAGGTGATGCTTCGGTGTACCTCAGCTACTCACCTGAACTATAGATGTACTTCGGTACATCGTGTTATCCTACTTGAGGGACTCCAGTTCATGAACAGCCTTTGCTAGAATTAGAGATGTGTTTTCACACTATGCTGTTAACACCCTCGAAGTTTGAACTTGTAAGTGTTGGAAATCCCGCTAAGGAGATTCCTTTCAAGAATCGATTCCTGGAAATGTGGGTCATTACTTGAACTTGTTTAATGTAATGCCAACTGTCCCTCCACGGGATTCGGACGGCTGATTCGCCCGACCAAGGTGAATGGAATCAAGACATTCATCAGTAAAACAATCGTAGTGGTCAATTCTCTAAGAAAAGACCACCGTGATTGATTGGTGTTTTTTACTAACCCATTTATATGTTTTTTCTGATGGATGCTCCTGGGAGGAAAGATCATGCTGGCTCTCCTCATGCTCATACCAACACAAATGAAGTTCTCTCAAAAGGCAACTCAAAGTCAAAATGATTCTTCATCAAAGCCAAAGAATCTACAAAGTTTAAAGACTAGAGAACTACATCACATCTGAAATCCAAAGTCAAAAGGCGTGTGAGCATGTTGGAGAAAGACGTGGAGACACCTGAGCAACGTAGCTGACCGGAGGCAGACAATCACATACTATCACCACATCCACACCATAACAAAGAACAAAGAACAAAGAATACTAAGACGTCAAAGCTGAAAACTTCAAAAGAAACAAGATCCTTATTCTGGGGAGATTGTTGGAATCAAAGCACTTCTTCTCACAAGAAAGAAGAATGCTAGAAGACGTCAAGCAACCGCTATTACATCATCACCAACAACTTATTCAAGATTGTTGGATTCATCACTAACACTTAGGGGGAGATTGTTGGAATCACTCCTAACTTGTATTTCAAGTGTTAGTCATTAATATGTAATAGGTTGCTTAATTAGGCTTTTATGTTAGTAATTAAGGCTAGGCTCATGTAGAAAGCCCATGAGCCTATGCAAAAGCCTAATAAGGAAAGGAAGGGACTAGATGTGTTACCCTAGCTCCCTTCCCCTATAAATACATTGTATTATCTCATTTGAGAGGTTAGTTGTTCACTCTTAATACATTCCTACGCATAACTCTTCTATATTCATACGTGTGTGTGTTTTGTGTGTTCATCCAATCACCTTCAACTATATTTCTTACATATTGATCCTGGTGTTAACTTATTGTGACCTAACAGGGGATTATAAGTGACTTGTTCCCCCCATTACTCCGTAATAAATATTCCTAAACCCATGAGCCCCAATCATCCAAAAAATGTATACACAATATATGGCTTGACTTAGCAACCATGTAATCAACTAGACAATTAACTAAGGGTTTAACAAATAACAATAATGCACTAAAAATGAGTGCATACAAGGAAGGCTAAGGATATTTGAGTGTACATTTGGGGGTGGATTATAGACAATGCTCTCCATTAATATTCCGGAATCCACCGAAATATTATGAGAACCGCGAAAATGATAGGCTTAGATGGGTTAACTAGGGGTATCTTGTACTAAAAATGATAAGATAGCAAGGGTGTAGGGTAATTACTTGGCCAATGTAGCTAATGTAATTATAATAAACAAGTTTAAAACAAGGGTTATCCTAATGCCTCTTATCATTTAGTTAATCCTAACTACACGAATGTAGTCCCACTAGTGATCTAGGAATGCATCACAAAACAAGTTCTAGAATCTATATACTACCGGTACACTCATAAGCATTAAAAATGAATGCTTTTATCATATATATCTAAAGGCGAAACTCACATTTTTTTGGTGGAATTTGAGTGGAAGGGTTTTTGTGCTAGCTATTTAATTCCTATCTATGAGACGCTTTATTAAGACTAAATTTTCATTCATAAATGTCATAAAAAATTTAAATTTTGTGCTAAAATTACCCTAACAAGTATTTCTTTCGGTTTATTACACAATTACTAGAAAAAAAAACAAATATCGTGAATGCTTTTTCTTTCCACACTTAAATTGAATAATGTTATTTCTTAAAAAGTACAAGATATGATATGGGAAAAATGCAGATAGAAGAAACTTGACGCAGGGCGATAGAAATTGGTTAAATCCTCCTCGAAGATTAGATCTGATATACTTCTCTTCTAATATGCTCTTCTTGCCAATATAACCTGATGGTCATTCTAACATTCATTGTCGTAGAGGGCGAGATCCTCTCACGATTCTTCCGCATTCTTATCACGAAGCTTACCACCGGCGATTGATGTTAAAAATAAATTAAAGCATTTTAACAAATTTATTCGAAACATGGAAATTAAACAATAAAAATGAAACATATATATGACACAAGAAAATATAAATTAAAAACAAACAAACAAACAAGCAAACAATTAAAAACATGGGGTTGCTCCCGAGTTTTCTTCATTTGGTTGACAGACTTAAAGATCATAGAAAATTTAATTTTGGTTTTATATTCTTAATTGGACATTCATTGTAAACCATTCTTCTTCATCGATAATCAACCTCTTTTTTATCCTCTTCATTCATATAATAGATTGATTGCTTGAGTTCCTTTTCTAAGTTTGGCATTAGTCGTTATTGTTCAAACGACATTTTTTGTCGGTTTCATCCATAAACGTAAAGCACTTTAGAAATTTCCACGAAACGAGACAAACAATAATCAATTGTCACTAATATCCTACACTATCGCTAGCATTGTAAATTCCCAACAAATACGTGCATCCCTTAACTCTCCCCACAAATACTTACTTCACCGTTTCAGGTACTAATTATTTTCTGACCCATGAGTATATCCTAGTTAATATTTATAGGGACTTAAGGTCAACGTAAGCTTTCCACTCATGAACATATTGCATGGTAATTTATGTGGGTTACATTTGGATGATTGGTAGTGTCGTTAAGATGGATTAGGATTCTAACAAATACCTATGTAGTGGGAAACTTATTAAAGTCTCCCCATTCTTATCATCCTAGTTTTTCTTAACCAATTGGTTTTAATTTGATGTCATTTTCAAAATGTCATTCGTTAACCCTTGTTTGTGTCTTTGGTTAATTTACTCATAGGTTTTATCAATTGATTGTTAAAAGCCTTCAACAATTTGTCAATTTTATTTGTCATCTCGCTTTGTTGTTGCTTGAAATCGGCTTCAAATTTTGACAACCTAGCTTCTTGAGATGACAAAAAATTAGACATCAATCCTTCGAGATTGTTTGAATTGTGAAAGCGTTGTTAAAACGATAGGTGGATTTGAGAAGTTGTTTTGAAACTTTTGGTTTTGTTTCCAAAAGTTTGGGTGATTTTCAAGGGTTATATGAATCACCTAATTATTTGTGGGTTTGAAAGTGAACACTTATCTCTGAAAAGTAAAAAGCTTGGTTCCATGCAATCACGTATGGGACCACTCTTATGATATTTTGTTCACTTGAAAATGTGTTTACTTAGATTTCTTTACTTCATAGTTATCTCTTATTGATTCGTCGAATTGTCACATCCTTGTTTTAAGTGGAGCGTTGTATTCACCTTGACGTTGTTAGAACATCAAAATGTCATTCGTTAACTTAGTAGGTTGAGGTGCGAGTCAAATGCCCTAACTCTATGAGCGTATAAGTCTCCCCTAAGAAGCTTAAAGTCTATTAAGTATCGTAGGATCTACAAGCTGCAATTCATGCAATAAATACAACGAGAAAAACCACTAGTGCCTCTAGGGTTGTATTTAATAAGATGGACAAGCTAGTTACATATAGGAATTAAGCTAGTTTTCTTACCCTCACGCGAGGCAACAAATTAAACAAGAGACGAAAATCAATAATTAATAACTATGTTTTATTAGATCTAAGCAAACACTAATAAATCTAGCCTATCATGTTAAAGTAAAGAAAAGAAAAGTATATAATCAAACAACACATAGACATATTGAATGATTAAAGAGGGATTACTTAACTTCAATTAAACATGAGCCAAAGTGGCTGAAAAACCTTCACAAAAGCTGTGAAATTTGTCTAGGGTTTTGCCTCTCCAAAGTCTTACACAAATAATGGAAAACATGCGAAAATATATATAGTATTACAACTGTGACAGCGTCATTTTATGATTGTGACGCCGTCAGCTCGCCGCCATTAGGGTTTCGTCCTTTGTAAGTTGTTGTGAAGTCGTAGCTTTGAGTCTCTGACGACGTCTGGATGTGTCTTGACACCGTAAGCTATTAAAAGATCTGAGCCGTCATGTATAAGTTTTACTCTGAATTATGGTCTTCAAATACAAGTGATGCTGTAAGGTGTTAAGGTCTTCAAAAGTTCTGAGTCGTCACTTGTAAAATTTCCATCAAATCATCTCGTCCAAATGCAAGTGACGGCGTCGCGTGTAAACTGTGACGCCGTCTAGACCCCTTTTCTAGACAGATTCACGACTTTGTCGTTTTCTTGACTTTCTTGTCCATTTTAGCCCAAAATATGCTGGTTTTCATCTTTTGCCTACTAAGTACCAAAAATATGAAAAGGAACGATTTATGGTAATAATTAATCATAAATGTACGAGTTTAGAGTTTAAATGACCCCTTAAAAAACGCACGTTTTAAATCCTTATCACTGTTGCTTGAACTTTTAAGTGTCATTAATATATATTTGTCATCAATAAAACATTACGGAGGCTTTGGTCATCGTTGCACCAACAATATCACCCTTTTTGATGATTACAGATATATTTCCGAATGAAAATGAAAGTACTTACGAAGCATGGTTAAGAAGCCGGTGATGGAGCTTGCATCTTGAACTTGCTAGCTTGAAGGTCTTTGACTTTTTGATTCTTGAAAATGGCTTATTTTTTTACCTAAACTGGTTTAATAAAGGTCTTTGACTTTCTGATTCGTGTCATGTCGATGATCATGTCGAAAAGTACTCCCGAGATAAACCGTTTTAATAAAGTTCTCTATTAGATAAGCACTCCCGAGATAAACCGTTTTAATAAAGTTCTCTATTAGATATCGACAAAGGGTGGTCTCCAAGTGTAGCTTCAACTTTTTTGTGTATAGATTATGATATCACACCTTTGTCATGTAACACATCTTCGAAAAGTCTATAATTCGATTATTCTTAGATGCATGACGCACTAACCAGTCAACAAGTAATTATCTCAAAATGCTTACCTGTTTTATGTTTATCACTTTATCTAATTGATGTTCAGCAGGGCCGTCTCATGGATTTTAGGTGCCCTGTTCATTTATAAAAAAAAATGCCCCCACCTTCTCCTTAAACACGAATGATTTAAATACCAGTAGAATTTTTTTTAAATTGATAAAGTTGAAACAAGTGAGAAAAATATAAATAAATAAGAAAAAATTAACGGCAAATTAATGAATCACTATAACAAATAGCTATATAAAGCGAAGTTCAAAATTTCTGTGATTTGTGAAAATCAATACTAAGCGAAATTTGTTGATTAAAGATACTTTATCTTATTTTTAAAAAATACATTTCTGATTAAAACTTTTGATTAAAACTTTATAATAAATTATGTACTAATGAATTAAGTTATTTAAATTTTTAATTAAGATATTTGTGGTAATTCCTCAAAAGGTAAAACCTACATCGAGCATCAACACGACCAACGTCAAATATCTATCTAAATATTTAAATAACTTGTAAAGAAAAAATAATAAAAAAAGAACGATTTACAAAAACAATTTGCTTAAAACAATCAATAAAAAAAATAGCTAGTAAAGAGAAAAAGCATATAAGTAGAAACAATTTAATAACAAAAATACCTTTAGAGTTCGTCACTGTCACAAACAAGATTTGGGAAGATGTTTGTGTTTTACGATGAATAAAAGAATGATGGAGGACATTATTTTTAAGGAAAAAAAAATACTAACAAATCATGGAGTATTTGACTAGATCTTGAATGTAACTTGGTAAATGGGCCTACTGGTAAATATGTCTATAGAAAATTTTGGTGCCCCTACAAGATGATGGGCCCTGTTCACTTGCTCATGTTGCACACCTTTGAATCCGGGTCTGAATTGCTCAGCTATGGAATGAGATCTTTTTAAATTGAGAAGTATAACTTGACTCGAGTTCAATGTTTATAAGTAATTGGATTTGATTCAATGGTTCAAATCAAAAGAAGTTTTTTTTATCTAAGCCATTAAATCAAATCTAATAGCTCATGATACTTCAACTTAAATCAAGTTATACTTCTCAACTTGAAAAGATCCTATTCCCCTAAATATATATTGAGTATAGGCCGGTATTGAGTTGGATAGGTAATTTAAGGCGTTAACATGCCTCTGTCAATTAAGTCAACCACAATCCGGATGCAATGACCACCACTAATCATAAACAATTAAAAATGATCGTCTCTTGCTTATAAAAATGTATTAGTGACAGGCACATATTTATACAATCCATTATCATACATATTTTTCTGAATAACCAAAGAGATTAGCGATGAGCAAAATAAGTAAATTTAATTATATTTATACGATAAATATGTATAAACATCCTGAAACAACGTAAAGCATTTTTTTTTAAGACATACATTTATTTGGTTATGACTTATGATATGTAATGTTGAATCGTGGTTTGTCTGGTTATGTTATATTAGCACTCATTGTGAGAGTCTGATTTACAGATTAACTTCTGACCGAGAAGTACATAAGATATGATTAGTTAAAAAATATGTAGAAATTATTTTTTGGAAATATCTCAGAAAATTTTACAAAATCAAAATGACTGATTATAGAAAATTCGATGAAGGAAAACAAAGAAAAAGAACTTGTGCTAAAAAATTGCCAAAAAAAACAGTTTTTGCACTAAAGTTTTGTGCATTAGATATTTTATCTTTTTTTTTTAACGGCGGATATTATTAAAAAATGAAACTAGCAAGGAGCTAGAGATTACAACGTTACAAGATAAGGATTTTTAAGCCAATCAACCCAACTAAAAATTTTCTTACATCTATGCTTACACCAAAGAAAAGACCTAGCCACTACCTCATTAAAAATTAGCGCCTTCGAAGGACAAGTCGGACCAAATAAACTCTTGTTACGAAAACTCCAAAGGTGCCACCACATAACATAGCAAACTCCTTCAAGCAGCTTTTTATGCTTAGACTAAAGAGGGGTATTCAAAAGCTACTCTAGCCATTCCTCGTAAGAAGATACTTCAAAAACATTTACATACCACCAGCACGCAATCTTACGGAAAATCTCTTTAGCTATATGACAAGTGAAGAAGATATGGCTAGTCGATTCCACTTCTTTATCACATATGAGGCATAAAATAGATTCCATATCCATACCTCGTTTAGAAATATTCAATCTAGTAGGTAAGCAATCAACCTTATTTTCCAGGCAAGAATATTAACTTTGATAGGCACCGCATTTATCCAACGAGTCTTAGAAGAAACTACGGGTAAATTCCTATCATCAAGTATCTTCCAAACGGAAGTAACCGAAAAATCTCCGGATCCTTCTAAGGACCAATACCACCTGTCCTTTACGTCGATGAGGGAAAAATCCTCCATATCATTCAGGAGCAGCAAAAATTGTGACTCTCTAAACCACCTCTTGGAACTCTACGAAACGAGAATGACATATCACCGTGAGACATCTTATTAGCGACATCTTATTAGCCACTGTAACATATTTATGTGCCTCCAAGGCGTACAGTCTAGGATACATCGTTTTGAGATTATTTTCGCCCCTCCATACATCTTCCCAAAAAAACGTATCTTCACCATTACCCATCTTCTTGTGAATGAAACCTAGCAGATCCATTCCCTGGTTATAACATTTATTTACCTCACGAACAATATCTAGCCAAACGGACGGCTGAAAGTTTTTAACTTGCATACCTAGTTTACCATCTTTGCCATGGATTCCTTTAATAACCTTGCACCATAATGACGATTGATGAGTACGAAAACACCACACCCATTTAAACAAGAGAGCTCTATTTAACGCGTAAAAACTTGACACACCAAGGCCACCGTTGTCTTTAGCCGCCAACACTTTATTCCATTTAGCCCAAATCTGCTTCTTACCATTGTGCTCAACTCCATTAAAAAAATGACATCTAATGGATTCCATTTTTTGAAGAACCTTTGAAGGAACTTTGAATAACGACATATGATAAATAGGCATCAACCCTAGATTGAGAAGCGTTAGTCTTCCTCCAATAGATAACGTCTTCATCTTACATTTGGATAAGCGAGAAGTGAGCTTATTAACAATCTCATTCCAAGACTGAACACGAGACATTAAGCACCCAACTTTCGAACCTAAATAAGAAAAAGGGGCATAAAGAATCGCACAACCTATTTTCCTAGCCGCCTGCTCCACCTTATCGCTAGACACCGATATCCCCATGAGTTTACTTTTATTCATATTAATACGTAAACCCGAAGCACGATGAAAACAATCCAACACGTGAAGAATAGTCTTAATATTGGATTCATTCCATTGTCCCATAAAAACACCATCATCTGCGTAAAAAAAGATAAGACAATTGAAGGGAAGGATCAAGATTAATGCCTCTAAACATACCTGCATCCACCACTCTTTGAACCTTGATATGAAGGCTTTCCATGATCAGAAGAAATAAGAAATGAGAAAGAGGATCACCTTGCTTAAGACCTCTATGAAACTGTAACTCGTTTGTTGGGCTACCATTTACAATAACCGAACCTTTAGAAGAGTAAAGGCAGCTACGAATCCATCCACACCACTTGTCCCCGAAGCCAAACTCCTTTAAAACATCATCCAAGTAGTCCCAACGAACCGAATCATAGGCCTTCTCAAAATCAACCTTAAAAATCATGCTTTGTTTCTTTTTTTTATTGCAGCATTGGAATAACTCATTTAAAATGAACGGGCCATCTAAAATTTGTCGATTCGCAACAAAAGCTGATTGAACATCGTCCACAATATCCCCCAAAACATTTACAATACGGTTTGCCAAAATCTTAGATATAATCTTGTATAAACTTCCGATTAGAGTTATCGGTTGAAAATCTTTCACCATTTTAGCATCATTAGTTTTAGGGATTAAAGTAATAAAGGAAGAGTTACCACCTCTAGGGAATTTCTCGTAAATGAAGAAGTATAAAACAGCCTCCACCACATCGTTTTCCAATAGAGACCAGTATCTGCGAAAAAATCCAAAGGAAAAACCATCGGGACCGGAGGATTTATCAACCCCACAATCCCAAACCGCCTTCTTAATTTCGTCTCTGGTGATATTGATTTCCATGTCGGTCTACTGCTCGAAACTCAATCTGTTTGGGAAATCAATATCGACATGTAGACGATAATCCAAAGGTTTTTCAAAACGACTAGCAAAATGAGAGAAAAACTCCCTTTTCACCAAATTAGGAGATTCAATCCAAACACCTTCAGCTAATACACCTCGGATAGCAAGTTGATTTCTTTGTTTATTAAAGACTCCGTGATAATACTTTGAATTTTCCTCTCCTTCGATCGCCCATTTGATCTTGTTTTTTTGTGCCATCTCCAACGAATCTAACTTGTCTAACTCTTGTAACGATTTAAAAATATCCATACGTTTATTGATATTATCCAAACTTCCTTTCCCATTATCTAACGAGGTATCAATTTTGACAAGCTCATCTTTTAGGCCCTGCTTATAGTTTTTTTGATTTATCTTTAGTAACTTTAACCCACATTCGAATCTTCTCTTTAAGAGTTTAAGGTACTTCAACTTTTTCATTAACCTTGTCATAGCGTTCCTATCATCTACGTGAGCTTCGTTCCATGTACTTTCCACTAACTTATCAAAACCTTCCAATTCAAACCAGTAATGGAAAAAACGAAATGGGGTTAGGCCCATTATCATTCTTGACATCAAAATTTGGTTTTACATCAAATAAAATACGTTAAACTATTTGTGCATCAATTTTTTTTTTTTTTTTTTTTTTGTACTTTGCTTTAAAATTTGGTTTTACATCAAATAAAATACATTCAACAACGCCCTAAAAAAAATAAAAAATATTTTTAAATTTTTTTAGAAAGTTTGCGTGGTTCCTCACGGCAACAATCTTTTTGTTGATCTATCCCCACTAACAAATAATCATTATTTAGTTTATTTATTCACAAAATATGTGTTCATCAAACATGTGTATGAATTTAATATCTACTAGCCGGGTACCCGCGCGCACAGCGGCGGCGATAAGTATAGTTATATGTGTTTGCTTACCCGTTTAGTGAATTCGTTTCACAACACTTCGAATGTATATGTGTTAGTTGTAAGTGTTTGTTTGGGTTACCCGTAACTTTCTAGTAGCTTTCCCGCGACATCATTATTCCCGCATATAGAAATACCCTCGCAATCTCTTACGCGTCAAACACTACCCCAAAGTATATGATTTTGACGAATCAAGATTATATTGATTGAAATAAATGAAATAAATGTTAAAGTTGTAAAAATTTGAATTAAAATAAAATAAACCCATTAAAAATATAAAAACTAAAAACTTATAAAAAAATATATCAAAATGGATGTTGAATTAAAGAGCATAAAATTTAAAAAATATTGTGAAATTAGATTATAAAAAAATAAGTAGATAAAAAGATATTTTAAATTAAAAATAAAGATGATTTTTTAGTTAAGAAATGACACATGTCATTTTATAATTGGAGCTCTTTATCTTAATTTTTAGTGGTTAGGAGTTAGGTTTGGAGTTTGTTAGAAGTTAGGCTTGAAGTTTGTTAAGAAGTGACACATGTCATCTCATGATTAGAGCTCCTTATCTTAATTTTTGGTTAAAAAACTCTTTCCATAATAAGCAAGTAAAAAAGTCTGAATTTTTAAGCATTCTAATTTTAGAAGGTCTAAATGCATTATAAAGCAGTAGATATTCCACAAATTAAATATAGTCTTCTTTCGACTAGTTGACAAATTTGATACCTCCGTCGATGGCCTAATATCCCTTTTTTCATTCCACAAGTTAAACATCTTTATATTTATATATACTAGACGAGTACCCGCGCTAACAGATGTTTTAGCGTCAGATAATTTCACCGATGCAAGCAAACGGTATAAATAATTAAAATCGTTCTTGTTCATTTTTATAGGATGAAACTAACAACACACGTTGAGAAAAACTAACAAGGATCTAAAATTAGCGTGAATATGATTAAGCAAGTGTGTGTTTGGGCACATTTAGCCCCATTTTTTATGAAAAGCGTAGCATATTGAAAAGTTGAGTCGAAGCCATCGGTTTTGTGTTAGGTGAACGGAAGCCGGTTTCGACCGGGTGGTTCAACCGGTTGAGCCGTTCCCGTCGAAAAACGGATCGATCTCGACATGTTGGGTCAAAACGGGTCAAATTAAACAGGGTTGGATTTTACTGTGTCAAAAGTGTTAATAGTTTCAAATGGTTTTCCTTTATATATAATATAGCAGGTAACGTACCTGTGGGTGCTGATTCACCAGTTTGTATCGGTTTTAACATGCAAACCGATGGCGCACCGGTTTCGGTTGAACCGTTGGTCGGTCCGACTATCATTGTTAGATGTTTTATTAATTTGTATAATATGTATAATAACATGTACTTTTCATTTTAGGGTCATTACTTGTTTAAATTATGCCACTGGTAATTGTTTTTAATTTGTTAATTAGTAGATACTTTTAATTGGTTGACAATTTAAATTATTGTACTTTTAAGTAATGACGAGTATAGATTTCACATATTTCACCAATGCAAGCTATAAACGTTTTGTTCATTTTCTTTGAGAATAACTCATTTCAAGTGTGTGTTTAATGAAAAGAGTATAGTGAGTCGAAGCCATCGGTGAGGTGAACGGGCCGGTTAGAGGTTTAAGTCTCGTAAGTTTTATGTACACGAAGTATGGGTGCTCAACTTTCGTGCAAAACATCTGAATCAGAGGTAATCAAATTTAGTAAAATACGAGTCGTGCAAATGGATGGTTCCTTGGAGGACTACGAAGATCCAGCCACGGTTGATCAAGTGATCAGTAACTTTCCAAAACACTTCTTATGTACTCCTATTGAGATTATTCAGTCAGGTTTGGTACCACTGAATCTTGACCATTATCTCAAATCGGGTCAAATTTACTTCTTACTCCCAAACTCGATCCTTAGGTTTAATACGTCTCCAGAAGACTTGGCCTCTCTAACAAAGAAACTCATAAACATAGCCAAAACGGGCCGTTGTTGTACAAAGCCTGTCCCAACAACTCCTGCTAGTGCGATATGCAATCCACAAGCTACAAGTCCGAGCCAGTTTTTGGATAGCCGATATGGTGAAATTGGAGAAGGATGTATGCTAAGATCACAAAGATGGAAGCCAATTTTGGCTGCCATAACAGAAGGATAGTTCAATATCTCGTATGGTATTAATTTTTTGTGCTTGTCAATTAATTTGCATAACACACGTTTGGAAGTATACACTTCTAGCTGGGAATTCGTTGATGTATATATGTTATTTTGGCTTTGTTTAAAATATCGATTGTTACAAACTCGATAAGTTTAATTTTTAATTGTGCGTAGTTTAGATCAAGTTAATGCATTTAGATGTTACTTCAAACAAACAATATATATCATCCCTACACGTTTAGTTCAAATAATAAGGCAAGTGATTGTTTTCAACAAAAGCCAGCTCTGTTTTTTTCCACACGACGAAAAAATATCATCCCTGTATGTTTAGATGTCTTTATGCATTTCCTTTCTAAAAACTAAGTTTAAATTAGTACGGTAAAATCTATTTAAATTAATAATGTTGGGATCAAAGTACGGTAAAATCTATTAATTAGCGAGATATTATTAAATCGAGAAATTAATAATTTATCAATTTAAAGAGGTTTTTAGATATAACATTTAAAATTTTAAGTACAATATACTAGTTACAATGTATACTAATTAAAGATGAAAAATAAATCAGAAAAATAAGTTTCAATTAACATTTTATAAATTCACATTCACAAAATAATTGTATCTGTCAAGTTCTTTGTTTTTGAATTTGTCAAGTTCATTGTTTTCAACAAAAACCAACTGATTAAAGATTTATTTTTTACCGAACAATCTTAGAGTTTTGAACTGTATCACATATATATACGGAATTCTTTATTAATTATTAATTTATAGTTTCGTTGAGACTAATATATATACATTTGGGTTTCAAAAAAATTATTATCTTATTATTTTATCGATCGGAGTCTAAATTTGTACTGGTCTCAATTTAGGACTAGACAAATTATTAACTTTATCGAGGTTATTAATTTATCGAGTATTAATTTATAAAGATTTTTTGTATTAAAACAAAATTACAAAAATAAAATAAAGAAATGTTATGGCTTTGCTGACGGATAAGGCGCCAACCCCTATGACTCAATGGGGGAGGGAGGTAGGGAGGTATAACTCAAAGTCCGCGTTATATGTTATAATTCAAGCCTACAACTTGAAACACCGGTGCTCTTAACATGTCATGTCAAATAATTTAATGAGATCAAAATGAAAGTTTTTTCTCCACGTACACAATAACTATTTGGTTACTATGGGTGAAAGGACCACCACTATCTTCACCAACCACGCGCGAAACCCATAGCATCGAGTCATGGCTCGCACGATGATGGCATTTTTGCAAGCTTTTTGGTGGTCTTAACTTTTTTTTTTTTGAACGGCAAATTTTATAAACTAGCAATAAGCTAGAAAAAACATTAAAAGGTAATTAAATAAGGGTTTTTCAACCAATACTCCCAAGAAAAAGAGCTACGACATCTATTAATGCACCAAAAGAAGGAACGCGAGACAATATCGTCAAAAAGCACCGAACGTCTTGGAGGAGCCTCATCAAAGATAAAACGAATGCGGAAAGACCAAATGAACCACCAGGAGATATAAAAAAACTCCCTCCAGCATGATCTTTAGCTTCGAGAACAACCGGATAGAGCCGAACCAAACATCCCAATCTTCAAACGAAGAAACATCAACCCAATGGAGATCCCACCAACGACATATCCGATTGAAAATAAGCTTAGCCATGTCGCAACGAAATAACACATGCTGGACATCTTCTAAAGCCAAGCCACAAATCGGACATAAAGAAGAGTCAAGAAAAACTCCTCTAGAAACAAGATTACCTCTACCGAACAGATACCAAGACAAAGTAAGAAAACGTGCAAAAACACCTCTCAACGGTCATTTTTTTGGTTTTTATAAAAAAAACTATGTTTATATGTGAATATGTGTGTGGCTTGAACAAAGAAGAATACGAAATGTTGAAGAAGGTGGGGTTAAAAGAGGTTAAATAGTTATTATTATTATTATTATTATTTTTATTTTTATTTTTTATTTTATTTTTTTTTATAAAAAACATCACTTTATTAAAAACTTAAAGAATTTACAAGAAATTAGTGAGAAGCCGAGAAACCAACTGGGCCCCCACTCCTCTAGCAATAGCAAAACCAATGCGATTAAAAATATGAACCGCAGCACGAGCCCCAATGTCTAGAGTCAAGGAGAAAAGTCTAATACGTTTTAGTAAGGTTACCGCCTCTTTCTCGAGTTCTCCAAAAGAAGAAAAAGAAAAGGGGAGGAACCCATATCCGATATCTGCGCATTTAGCCTCATACTTGGCATGTTTACGTCGTGCAGCCTCACTAACCGCACGCCCCGGCACAAAATCAAGCAACCGTTTAATTATTATTATTATTATTATTATTATTAAATTGTTTCATAAAATAAAATATTAGTTATTATTATTATTATTATTATTAAATTGTTTTTATAAAATCTCTATTGATAAAATAAAATATCTATTTAATGTAGTTTTTTAATTATGAATGAAAGTTTAATTTAGTTTTCAATTAAACTTGTTAAAAAAAAATAGGTTTGGTAGTGGGTTTGGCGGTGACATAACACATATTTGATGGTAGGTTTGATGATGTGTTTCATAGTCATGTGATGCTAATGTGAAAACGGTGAGTTTAGTGACCATAGTCCTAATCTTAGGCTAGTCATAATGGGAGTGAGCCCTCACCCGTATCTCCATGGTCACGCACCACCATCATTAACCAACACTTCCTGGAACCTCTCACGCGCAACAAAAAGAAAAAGAGAGATAGTGAGGACCTTGGTCACCTTTCACGAATGCAAGCAAAAAAGAAATGGCTAGTTTTTTTTAAAGCTTTCCTCCAAACAATCACCTTAAAAAAGTAATAAGAAAAAGTTTACCATTATATTAACTCTTAATACCTTCAACCCTCATCATTTTTATGCACAACATCTCATTCTATTGACTTTCATTTTATATTTACTCTCATTCTCATCTTCTACAAAATGTCTCATAAACACTTCAAAAACGAAAACCTCAAAACGTTTAAAATAAAATGCCCAAATACCCAATTCAAATTTTTTCGAGCCCCATCGTTTATTTACAGAAACCAACAATACCAAACCAACCATTCATCACTCTACAATAAAATATGTATCAACCATAATACCAAAACCCACAAATATACGATCCGTCGAATATTGACGGTTTTTCACAACAAAAATTGCTCATCCAATAACAAAAACGACGACAAAAAGACGAACTCTTTTATATGAGCCTTACTGATCACTTTAGTCGAATCCCCCTCGATAAGGTGTTGCTGATGAAGGAGGCGATTAAGGCGAAGTGAAATTTACCATATTAGTTTACGTTTTTAATTCGTACATTTAAATTTTAATTATAAACATAATATTTTTAATTTATAAATAAAAGTTAATTTAGTTTTTAATTGACTTTTGTATAGAAAAATAGGTTTGGTAGTAATAAAGGTGATGGCCATTAAAATTGGAAGGTAATAAAAGTGATGGTGTGTTGAATGATTATATGATGTTAACGTTAAATTAAAAATATAAGTGACCATCAAAACTAAAACTAGTCTTAAACCTCGACACCCATCACCACCATTCAACATCCGCAACAACCATTTAAACTTTGTTTTGGACAACCATTTGGCTTTATATGTAAATTATGTAATTGTATAATTATGGGCCGTGTTTAGATGTATTGTTGGGCTCATATATGGAAACCAGAGTAACAATCTTATGTAGTTACTGTATTATGTAAGGCTAAAAGATAGCCTAAAAGTGATAGGAGCATAACGAAAGATTACATTCAATAAACATAAAAACATCTCTACTATGGTTTAACTATAAGCGATAAATTATTACTGTTATTTAATTAGTGAGATTTGGGTGTAGATACAAGTCACTACTTACGTGCTCTTGATCTCTTCTTATTATTTTTCTCTCCTGTATAGATAAGTTAATGGAGACGGCGTGCAAAAGCTTATGTGATAACCAGACACAACGACCAACAACATATGATACAAAGGCCAAACTGTAGAAACAAAAGAACGTGGTCTTTAAACGATCTAGCTTTAACTTTAACAAATGTTTAGAGAGAAAAAACACATATTGTTAAAATTTTTTGTAGAAAATGAATTTTGAGGCAACATGTTACACATCGCATATCCTCGTTACAGCTAAAGCACAATGGCACGTATAAAAAAGTTGCACATTTAAAGCGGGAAAATTGGGAAATGGGTGTTACAGAATCTGAGAATCATGCAACTGACATGACGGTTCCACTCCCACTATCTTGGTGCCTTACGAAACTCCTTCCCATCTCATCATCTTCTTATTCTTAATGCTCAATAATCACTACTACTTATAATACACAAACCACTCTCTCTCCTAATTAATTTTCACACTTTTCAGACTTTTCAGACTTGAAAGTGTTAAAGCATGATGTACAACACATTAAAGCCCAAAAATTCAGACTTACAACCACATATGTATAATATACAACACATTTATACACATATTAAATATAGAAACCACATTAATGCATACAATTAATACACCCCATCACCAATTAATACAAAATGTAAAGCACAATGTACAAACCAATACCATTTATCAAAATACCAAACGACCTCTGTTTCAGTTGAACATCATCAGTCCATGAAAAATACAAACTGAAAACGAGAAACTGAAAAATATCCACATATCCGAAACACAAATCCATCTCAACTATTCAACATCCAATACATCTATCCTATCCCAACTCATCTCATCTCATTCAAAACCTAGACTCAAATCGAAAAGTATAATCAATCTTTGTAATGGTTAACATTTTTTTTCGAATATAAAGAACGAGTAATAACAAGTATGTTACTCTCACTCTTTGGTTCGTTCTATGACCAAAATCAAAACGATAACAAATCAACAACCTACCTGAGACCATTGTAAAATGATCTTGAAGCCGATTACATACATATCTTAATTGGGTTTATTGATTTATTCTCGGATTTAAACGAGATGGTGTGATGTTTGATTTTGATATTGCAAGAAAGGGAGATTGGATTGCTGTGTTTGAGATGAGTTCTACCTTTGGAGAGAATAAGATGGGGGCGTACTATATGTTTTAGGGTTAAGAATGGTTTTAGGTTAAATGATTTGTGTGAAATGCTTTATTAACCGGTATGTAATTTACCCATTTGGATCGGGTCTGAATTTTTCTGAGTTTGGATCGTGCACTTCAGAAACCCAAACGGTTAGCTAATTGGAAATGGGCCTTGTGTCTTAAAGTTAAACGTGGGCTTTGATGTATATTAAAAGCTTTGGGCTGCATGTGCTAAATTAGATTGAAAAAGAAAAACAGTTATCCGAATATTGTGAAAGTATTTGGATGAATTTTTTGTAAAATGTGGTATTGGCTACTCAAATCAAGTTACCAAATGTTATATTTAAAAATATAAATACACATTAACTTGGAACATCATTAGCTATTGACTTGAAATATTTTTCATTACCTTTACTTGGTGCAATCACATAACCTTTTAACTACTTGCAATCACATAACCTTTTAACTACTTGCAATTATACTATTGTCTTATATAATTTTATTGTTATTTGTAAATTAATTGTTAAAAAGATATGTCCGTATAACATCACACTGCAAGAAAATATAGTCACAGGGTACCCGCCGCCGCATCGCGCGGGTACCCTGCTAGTCAATATTAATCATCCGACTTTGCAAATCTTCAACTGCTTCCACTTAACAAAGGTTACTTTTCTCTTTTTATATATTATTTTTCTTATTTCATAGTTTCTTCAATTTAAATATGCTTTATGATATGGGTTTTCTAAATTACTCCCACCAACCCAAATTAGTTATCCATCTTACCTTTGCTTTCGGGTTGTCCTAAACTAGTTATCCACTACTAAAGATAAATGATGAAGTTTGATCGACTTTATTATCTTATTTTTAGTTAAAATTATTTATTACAAGCTTAAAAAAAATCATTTTTTTTGTGGAAATGTGAAAGATATATTATTTTAATACTTAGAGCATAGGGTGTCCTAACACAGGGTTAAACCTTAACTCAGTGTTACGTCAGCGTCACATCAGCTTTAACCTTTTTACCTTAACTAAAAAAAACATCCCTTATCATAACTCAACCTTAACTCACTTTAACTCAAATATTTTCAAATTCAACCCATAAACTAAAACTAATACTTCATTTAATAAAAGACATAACATTTAAAACACGAATTACTTTAAACATTAAAGTTAAGACACGACTTACATTAAACATTAAAGTGAAACACAAAATACATAATACGATTAATACAAACTGCTACGAAAGTAATGAAAATAAAACTAAAAATTAAGCAAATGAATCATCTGCGTTATAACCCTCCTCACTCGAATAGAACCTAAACTCGCCATATCAAATGGATCATATCAAACGGATCATATCAAACGGATCATATCAACGCAAATGAATCAGAGTCAAGGATCGAGAAGTCATGAGAATAAACCCTTACTGAGAAAGGGTAGAATATCTATACCTCAAAAAGCAGATGCAAAACACACCAAAATACATAATGATCAGAAATTACTCCTTCTCCAGCGAATCTACACGAATTAATGATCGTCTTATCATTTAAGAACCATTTCATAAGTTATTACTGATTCAATACTTATTGTTGTTCATATTGACATATTAGGGTCTCCTGCTATATATAGCAACTTTTCGTATTTAGTAACCTTCAAATATAAGTAACTTTCCTGATTTGGTAAGTTTCCATAATTACTAAGTTTACAGAATTAGTAACTTAGGGTAGGACTCACAATTAGTTAAATTAGGGTTTCAAATAAATACAAGTTAAGTTTAGGGTTTACAGTGTAATTAATTTCCTGAATGACCAAATTAGGTTTTTTATGCATTAATTAGGGTTTGGCTGAAATGCTTTACTTTGTAATTAGGGTTAAGTCGATTTAACACACAAGTTAAATATGTTTTAGACCTTCATACGAATTTAACACAACACAACTTACATGATTAAACCCTTTAAACCCGATTAGCAATAACCGTATCCATACATAATTTAAGACGTAAATACCTACTCTAATATACCCACCATGATGACATAAAAAGTAACGAGGCACAAGTCAAGTTTAACGAGACCACAATCGACCCAATATTCCAACCCTTGATCCGAATAACATACATGTGTATGGTTTATTTCACGTATCACGTACACATGTTTTAACAGCCCTTAAAGATTCACATAACACACTCATGAATATCATTTAACATGCATAGGTTTTTAGATTTACACGCCTCATAACGATCAAGTACAACAGATTTTAGATCTCGTTTAGATTTGCATTAAGGTCGACCAAAGCTGAAAAAAACCATCCAGACATCCCACTCATACCACACCCAAACAGTTCATGAGATCGCGAAATAAAATAGTTTATATGGCGTATAAGTTTATTATTTCGTGTGACACATTTTCAATCGAACACTCATTTTAACGAAGCAAATATTAGGTTACATGTTTTGTACATATACGTTTACCTTATTCATCTTTTCATGCGACTTACAGATCTCATTCATGTGGTCATATCACATGAGACTTATTAGGTTTAGTGTTACGTTTCCATGATCTAATGGTCGTATATTAGTGCATGAAGACAATAGAAGTCGATTACCTTTAGGATAATATAAAAACTGATCGAGGACGAATCAAGAGAACCAAAGACGAAAACCATTTGAATCTAAATTACCCACAACCACAACACGAGTTAGGACACCAAAAACGCGATTCACCACCTTGCTAGAGCCTTCGTACCCATTGATCTTCTTGGGAGAACACCGAAATGAAGCTGTTGTTTTTGTGTTTAGTTTAGGGTTTAAAGCATGTGAAGAGAATGTGTGTTGTATACGGTTTAATAAAAAAACGGATGAGAATAAAAGATGGAGAAAGTGCTGATTCTTTTCCAAGTTTCAATTTATTATTATATCCATATCTTAAGTTAAGTAGTGTACAAAATAAAATAGAAATCGGACCCATTCCATGACCTCTTCAACGTGTTACATCTTCTTAATTATACATATGGTGTCGATTTTATTGTAACTTAGGTTTCGGATTTCGTATTTTGTTGTTTCCCTTCATAAAATATAGTCTAAGCTTTGTCACAAGTTCAAAGACTTTAGGTTACACTCGTAATAAAATTTCAAACGTTATTCGGATTTTCAGGTCGTTATAATTCTTCCCCTTTAAAAAGAAAATTTTCGTCCTCAAAATTTGAAGCCGCAAAAGTTAGACGGAGACGTACCAATTCACGAAAAGAAATGGCAATAAATATCCTCGCGCTCGGAGATGTTCTTCCAAAAGAATCTTCATAAACGGAATGGTTTTATTTCTCATGACTCGATCCCGACAACTAGGATAGCCCCAGGCGCTCCACAGAACATAAATCATAACAATTCTGATCCAGCGAATACAAAACAAATATGTAGCAGATGACAGTTGTAATTTCATAAAGAGATACATGAAACACATATGCACTTGAGGTAAATACGGAGGTAGTGCTAAATGGTAGAACTTCATCAACTCTATCCAGATTCTAAACGAACTGAGGAACTTGCTAAATCGGAGAAGCATTATCGAATTATCAAACATATCAAGAGTTTCATAAAGAGATAGGTAACATATTTGTACAAACGATCAACAAAGCACATATCGTAGTATCACAACGTATCAGAAAGCATAATGGAATAGGTAGGCTAATCGTACGGATAAGAACAAATCTAAGGACTAACGTATCATGAACCAAATCTTTCCTATATGCCAAAACGTCCAACGCTTATGTACCGGAACCCATACGGAGCACACAAATTCCCGGTCTAAAATTCCAAAGTTTCTCTTCCACAATGATAACTAATCCATTAGTCACTGTAATCAACTCCGGACCTTCAATAAACAACTCCCCGACATAACTTAACCAAAAGGTGTTCTACATCTCCGTTCATACAGAACTATAAAAATAAAATCCTTGTCATTTGCATGTCATCTATCTTAGTAAGCAAACACAACCAGACTTATTACTTGTCAAATTTCCTGCTCAACATATCTTCTAAGTTCGAATAGTTGTTATGTCCATCCATCCTTCTGAAGGTGAGAAGTTGTACTAAAACCTGAGTCCAGTTCCCATAGTCTTCTGTATCTCTTTCTGGAAGTGTGAAGCAAAACGCGATTCTCTGTCACGATCACTGCAGGTGCGCCGTGTAGCTGGATAACCTTCTGCCAAAAGAAATCTATGCCAATCTTCTAAAGTAAGCCGACCTAGTCAATTTATCCACTACAGCTCAATTCGTATCATCCTTCCTAAATGTTTCCGGAAATCCCGTTACAAAGTCCAGGAAGGTTTAATCCCACTTCTACATACGAACATCTAAAGCTGAGGAAAACTGTTAGGAATTGGAAATTCCATAGTGAAGTGTCGGTCACCCCAAATATAATCTAGCATAAGTTAGCTCGTAGACATATCATTATTTACGTTGTTTTGTAGTTCATTAGTTAGTTATTAGCTTAGTTATTAGTTTAGAGCAACACCGTGAAGGAAGGACGGGTCTTTACCCATTGTATGCCTGATCTACAGCCCGACAGGAGGGCGAGTAGTTTGTAACTATAAATACCCTTCCCACTAATGGAAGGGTGGTGCTTCTTCATAATCTAACCTTTCTTTTGTTTTTACTTTCTCTCTCTAAAACACCCTCTCTACTCTCTTTATCTCTCTAACATTGGCATACTTGTTTAATCATAATCCTAGACCACCCGAATCATCTAAACAACATAAATATACGATCCTACAAATGGTATCAGAGCCCAGGTTGTTTTGTTTATGTTGATTCTTGTGGTTCAACGCACGGTTTTTATGCGGTTTCTGATGAATTCGTGTATGCGGTTTGTATGCTTGAGTTTGATGCGTTTTGGTTTAAGTTCTTGATGTGTGCTTAATGTTGATGGTTGATGTTGCTTTATCTGATTTTTGTTGCTACTGTCTTACATGAATGTTACTGGTTTTTGTTGATGCTATCTGATGTTAAAGCTGCTGTTCTGTTTTCTGTGCGGTTTGTCACTGATTCTGAGATGCGGTTCAGTTTTCTGGATGCGATCTGCTTAAATGATTCTATCATGCGATTTGTGTCCAAAACTGTCCAAATGTGCGGTTTGTCATATTATGTCCAGATTCGACGTACTGGATGCGGTTTGTCACAAAATGCCTATGCGATTTGTGTAAATGTTGGTGATGCGGTTTGTTACTATGTGACTGCGATTTGGTGTTATTATGTCGAGATTCAATGTTCGGTATGCGGTTTAACTTTTTAGTCAAATGCGGTGTGTCAAAAACTGATGCGATTTGTGTATGAATGATATGCGGTTTATCAATAACTGCAATTGTGCGATTTTTGTTAAGGAAGTATGAGGTTTGACAGGATGCGGTTTGTCTATATTACGGATGCGGTTTGTTGAAAAGTCAAATGCGACTTGTTAGAATGAAAGGATGCGGTTTGAGGGTGATGATAATGAAAGCAATAACATCATGAATCTAATTTGTCTACATCAGATCACAACACTATTATCAAGCTGAACTTAATCATTAAACATCATACGCTATAACATTTGTAAACATCATTCATCACCATTAAACATCAACAACAACTCACGACATCAACCAGATTCGACATCCAACTGCAAAACTCAAATCTGTGATTCATATGACTCGAATCTGATTTTTAAGATCTCAGTAGTGGTTCAACAAGTATTAATCTTTAAAAGATTTTTTATGAACCTATCTCATCATCGATCTTGTGAAGCTATGCTTTGTCTTATATCTGAAACAATATATAAAGATCATAACAATTGTGTTATGTCTCTTTATTGATTCGGTTCAAAGTAAATGTAAAGATTAATAAGTGATCTCAGATTTATTTCGTGTGACATACAAGAATCATCATGACTCACAGGTCATTAAACACGAATTTCTATCCATCATCGATCCGAGCTCAAATGATAATATCCGATGTATATTGACGAATGAACAAAACCAATTATGGTTTCATCCAATCCTCACAATCGGTTAATGGGATAATACAAGAAACGAATCCAAAATGAATCAAGATCTCAGCCATCTCCTTGTGTGAACCATGAATGGTTAAAGATTACAACCACAAGTGAGTTCACCTCATCGATCATTGGTCTCGAAGCAAAGCTTCATGGTTTTATCCGAACTTCAAGAAAAAGGGTAAATAACAATTATGTTATCCCCATATTCCTGGTTCGTGTGATAAAATTAAAACATAATGAAAAATTACCATTCGACTTGTAGATGTCTCGAAACCCTTATAACCATCCCTGTGGCCTATTCGTTCTACCATTAGCCATCCCTGTGGCGAATCAATGTTATTCGAATCCGAAACCAAAGCCATCCCTGTGGCATCCTCTATCTTAGGATAAATGGTTTGAATCGTGTTCAAGATCACTGTGATGAGAAGAGTGAGTGAGTGGTGCGCTCAAATTTTTTTTGGTCGTTGATATATTTTAATCCGTGTAAGGATTGGGGGCGGATGAATTTTGGTTAGGGTTAATAGTGGCGGCGGATGAATTTTTTAGGGCAAGTGTGAAATGAGTGGAGTTTTATAACCCCCGAATTATTAGGGTTTGAGTTTGTTGAATTAGCTTTGATGAGGCATGGGCCTTAATACCGATCATGGGTTAAACGAGTGTTTTTGTGGTTAAATGTGTTTGTGGGCTTCATTGGACCTACATGAGTTAATGTGTATTTTTCTGTTGATTAATGGTCGAACGGGCTGTGAAGTGGTCATGTGCTACGTCCACTGTGTGATTTTTGTTCGACCTCATGGATTCTAGATTTGGTCTCGTGAAGTATTTTTCAAAATGAATGCGCCTAAATTTGTTGGTGTTTAAATGAAAACCGGATATTTAAGTTTGTGTTGGGCTGAGCAGAAATATTAATGAAACATGTGAGGTGTAGTAATATTAATGGATCGTGGATACATTTCGTGACACGGCCTGTGTGATTATTGGATATGATAGAATTTGTTTGCTTGATGAAATTGGATTGATCAGGAGATATGTTGACGGGCTGACAATGTCTATGACCGGATATGGGCTTGAATTGATATCCGATGTGCGGTTGAATTTATTTTGAACCAGGTAAGATATTAATTGGGTATACTTTTGAACCGGGTCAAGATATTTTTGTATATTTGGGCCAGTTGATGATTATTCTACGATTTAAGATATGAGATTTGTGATAATGAGACTTGATGATATGATTTGGAGATTCGTCATGTTATGAGAGTTGGCAATTTGGTGTATACATTTTCATGGAGATTATTATGATGCGACTTGAATTGATGGTTGAACAAAGTTGACTACGGGGTTGTTTGTATCGATATTTCTTATCTGGAATTGAAGTGAGGTTTTCCGGGCGCGTTTACTTATTTTGTCTTCTTTCTTTCTACCCTTCCGCGAAGATGACTTGTTTGGGCATTTATAGAGTGTGATAAAGACTTGGCTATTTAGTTACTTCTGTGATTCTTCCTCGCTTAACACACAAAGTAACTATCACTTTGGTGTCTCACGCAGTTGAGGATACGTCAAGAGGTTTTGTACATTGGGTACACCGTTTCTTCTTCACAAGGATTAGTACAAGCTTAAGTAACAAATCTGGGGAATTTTACGTCATGTTCAAGTTTGGAATATCGGGTCTATCTCTCCAAGTAGTCATTGCTATAGCTGTCAGAATACGTGAATGGTGCGTTTACCAAAGTGTTTAATGGTTGAGATGTGATCAACAATTCTCATGGAATATTCTTTGCTACAAAATGTCAATGATACTTCACAGTCTAAGCAAAATCTTTCAAGAATCTTCAACGTCAATCATGGTATCATTGTTGGCTAAGGATTTTTCAAGATGATTGCCTATGAAAAGAACTTCTCGTGCAAATGGTCGTACATGTTATTGACGCTTCCTAAAGTTCGAAACCATCATGGGGGAGAAACGTGTACTTTGATGTTTACGGTCAACCTCCAGGGGAAAGTAGTGTACACTACTCTACTTAGTATGGTTTGTTAAGTATTATACATATGGGAGAAGAATTGCTGATGATGGAGATGAATTGTTGATGAACCGCTGCATGTTCCCCTAAAACAGATATTCACCGAAACCAACGTTGTCCTAAAATTTTCAAGCTGACATTGTTTACGGTTTAGTCTTGATTTTGTAAAATCCCGTGAAAGAATCTATTTCTCGGTTTAAATCATAGACTTGTAAAATCCCGTGACAATGGAAACATCCTGGTAAAAGTAAAGTGCATTTCTGGATCTATCTCTCGGTTTATTCTTGGTTTTGTAAAATCCCACGAAAGAAAGTATTTCTCTGTTTAAACCATAGAATTGTAAAATCCCGCGATGATGGAACCATCCTGGAGAAAAAGTGTATTTCAGGATCTTATCTGATGCTGATGCTACGGTTTCTTCTTCGAAGAAGGGATAAAAGGCTGTACTTCATGAATTGGGTGATTGTTTGGATTGTCATCTTGGCATTTTGGTTATTTCAAAGTTTTACGGGGTTATGTGCTTTTAACCATGGTTGGGATGAAACCATTATCATAGTTCACTTAAAACGTCAAAGGAGGCTAGATTTGAATTTTAACTACAAGATGTGACAACGACGTTAATTCAGTATTATCTATTTGAGGTTGAAGTGAAATGTCACGGACAAGTGTACTTAGTATCTGAAGATATCGGGGATGGTTGGATGAAGATTCTTCAAGATCCTTGTTCGAGCTTATTATCAAAAATGAAGACTTGGAAATCTAGTTATTGTTGGGTAACTTTTTCCTTTTCTTTTTTAACTTGGGGGAATTGGGCTCTTACCACCACAAAATAACTATCACTTTAAGGAGTTACGTTGTAGTGCTCAGTGTCACATTCAATTGTGGATTTTCAAGAGGTGATGTACATCTAATACTTGATGGTTGGTTGGTTGAAGAGTATAGAGTACTTAGAGATTCAAAAGGGCATGAATTCTCGACACCGCTCTTTGTTACACATGTGCAAGTTTAAGTCACAAGTTCGGGTTATTTTACTTCAAGGTCAAATTCATCATATTGGGTTTTCTCCATCAGCTGTCACGACAAAGAGCCTACTGAATGATAATGGGATTGATTACAAGTTTGCCAAGAAAGGCTGAAAAGAGAGAGATTATGACGTTTGAACACAACAGTTCAAGCCTCGTACCTCAAAGAAAAGAAAAGTGTACGTGTCAGTGCGCTTTATCTTCTGAAGAAGAGAAATCTTCTTAATATGACCATTCTCATCAACATGCTTCATGCTTTTTCCATGCGCGCTAATTCATCAAGTGAACCAAGTTATCGTTGCTAGTAATCTTATTCCACTTGCTCAGTTATAATGGCGATGGCGACATCATATGCAAATTTTGCGGGGGAGAAGTATGAATAGACTATTTTATGAAGATATTCACTTGCTTAATCAAGAATGGCATCTCCGTATGCAATTCTTGAGGGGGAGAAGAAGTGTGATAATTTTGCATGTTGAGTCACTTCTGAGAATACATGGTCATACGGCTCCTAACTCATGTAAGAACCGAGCTTCTTCTTATCGGGTCATCTTTACATGGTGTTTCTTCTATGAGCCGCTGGTTGACATCTTCTCACGGGCTGATATGATTAATGACAAAGTGCTTCCAGTTGCAAGGCTGATTTCTTTGATGAACATCTTTCTGTTCTTGTTTGATTGGGAGGGATTTTAGTTAAGGAGATTTGCTATTTGTAAGTTAACGGGAATGCATTTGGTGTGTTGAAGATGTTGACATTCTATTCCCCAATTGGACAATCTTGAAGAAGGTCGAGTCTACAGTCGGTTCTACATTTTCTGCTACATGTTAGAAGACTAAAGACGAGTTGCATTTAACGATCTAAAGACTTCTTCTTAATTCAAGCATTCATCATAAAGATTGTCGGTTTAGGGGAGAGCACTAATTAGGGGAGAGTGAAAAGCCAAAGTTAATCCCCAATTAGACTTGCTCACTTTCTTCAGCAAGTTGATTCTCACAAAGATTAAAAATGTTCTTCTCAACAGATTTCAAGTATTTGGGCTTATAATGTTTTGCTGATTCTGAAGTATCAAAACCAGCAAGGGGGAAGGAGACGCGTATCTAAACACGAGTAAACTTGATTAACTTAATACTTCTAAGTGATTGAAGAAATATCGGGAAGACGAATGTCATTACCGCAGAGAAACTCAAGCTTTGACTCATGGCTTTTAGTGTTCTTATTCCAACTATGTGGGGGAAGAAATGGAAGAGTCAGTTTCTGGTGATAAAAGAGGTACACAAGTGTGTGATGATTTCGATGCTATCGCAATCATCAGGGGAGAGAGATTGTGTACGTTGGGGACGCTCAGCTGTTTCACTTGAGAGCTTAATCAGTGATTCAGAGATATAATCACTTATTCCGAAGTTGACATCCGCACAGATTGTCATCCGCAGAGACAATCAGTGATTCGGCCTGCTTCTTCAATGTTATCGGTTATTCTCTCTTTGGGCATTCAGGTACTTCGGGTTCTTTAGCTTCATACACTATCATCAGGGGAGAGAAAAGTATACATCGGGGTTATTCTTTGGCTATCGGACTTAATCTGCTACTTCGATGGTATAAGTCTCTCTGTCTTCGGGTATATGTGTATTCGGGTTCGTGAGCTCTAGTCTAATTGACTTTGGCATCAATTCATCTACTTGGGGAAAGTGGTCTCTTGACAACTTTTTGGTATGGATAAACGCTTGACTTCAGTGGAATGAAATTTGAGAAGAGTTATTTATGTGTGGGATGATACGTTGTTGTTCTTTTGGATGATATAACCTCGAACGAAGAATCACAAAAATTATTCTTAAAAGGAGCAGCAAGATCGATGATAATGGTGTGCTTCTTTGTGCACCTGGCTAAGGAAAGCTTGAAAGAAAGCTTTGAATCTGCTCAGCTAAAGGATTTTTGGTTTGGGGGGAAGCTGCCAAAGTCTCGCATTCTTAAAGGCTCAATTCCTTCTTTTCAAGAGCCTTGGAAGCTTTGGTGGTGGATTTTTAAGAGATGACAATTTCTATCTTCTTCAACGAGGCTGTTTGATATCCTTATCTCGGTACTCGAATCATCATCTTCTTAAACTATATCATCTACTCTATCTTTGTAAATATTTATCAAAAACCAAATACAAAAATATAAAACCAATAAAAAGAAAATAGAAAATTATAAAACCAACAAAAACCCATAAAAATCAGAAAATAAAAAATGTTTTCTCAAGACATGTCTTCTGATATCGATAACATCTACGGTCTTAGAAATGTCATTCAACAATGGCACGGGACCATAGATGAAGTTCGAGCAGAAGGTGTAAATATTTTTTCCAAAACATGTCTCAAAATATGGCTTGCAGTTATCTCAGACTGTGACCCGTGCTTAAACCATGGCTTGCTGTTATTTCAGATAGCAACCCGTTCTTCAAGAAAGGAAAGTGCTGCGCTAAATAAATTTTCAAAAATTTCGTGCACTTATCCTAAAACAAATTGAGGAAACTATGTCGAAGGACTGCTGTTACTACTCAAATATTTTTCCTTCTAAAATTCTTTAGAAAAATATTTGTTTTAACTAAATGGTGGTAAATGAGTTGCTTGAAAATCAATAAGATTCAAGTTTTCATAAATTTGCAAAACCCAATCAATGACTTCAGCTTATTTAAATCTTTTCATAGAATGAGTCATTGATTGAGGGGGAGAATTTTTTCAAATCTTTATCATCTATCGGGCTTATCTAATTATCCTACGTGCTTAACTAAAAATGATATTTGCCTATGTCGAAGGACTAGGAATTTAGGATATGATTGTTAGGATTAGATGATTAGAGTTTGATGAACACATAAATCCCATGCCTTATATGAACTGATTGATATGTTGAATTGACTTTTATTAGTCGATTGTTGTTTGGGTGTTGTCGACCACCATATATGTCTATCTGTGTTCACTAACGTATGCAGATAACATGGTTTAAAAGAATGTTCCCGATCCGGATCCCACATAATAAGATGATTGGATGTCGAAAGGAAAGGGTAACTATTTCTTAGGTCGACAATGAAGAAACGGAGCTTAATTAGATCTCCATGGATAGTTGGCACGATAGATGCAACTTCAGAGATCTCACTGCATCAGCAGACGATTTTCTTTCATCCTCTCAGCAACAACAAAAGCAGCTTGTAATTCTCTCCACCTAACGTATCTTTGTGCAGGACAAGTAGTGAATAATACCATTTTTAAACAATTTTTGAATAATATTGTTTTGAAAAATGGAAAAATATTGATTTTGAAAATAAATTGGACTAAATTTTGGAAATCACCGGACTTCATTTTATCAAAACTTAAGTCACTCAATCAACGAATGCGGTCGTCGATTGAGGGGGAGAGTGATTTAAAATAAAATATTTTCAAACGATATTTCTTCATAAAAGTCAGTTTGTACGAAATAAAGTGGTGATCTAAAGATTTAATGTTATGTCATGGTATGATTTTCTTTAAAACTCAAAGATATTTCAAAATGAAAGTTTTCTGTTCTTGTTTGATTGTGAAATTGTTTTATTTTACTTAAAGATCTCTTAAAAACTATCATACCTGACACTAACAATCTTTAATGTCGAAAAATTGGCCCTTATCAGTCAATTTCAAAATTTAAATCTTGCCACGTCTTTCCCCAAATTTTTCTAAATGATTTAAATCATTTGGGATCACAAATCTCAAATGGTTTGAAATTTTTGATCGGGGGAGAGATCGTGATTTAAATCTCAAATCGGTTTTAAAGGGTGATTGTTTCAAAAGCACTCCTTCCTTCTTGTGCCAAACGATTTCAAATACATGATGCACATGATTGAGGAGGTGCATTTAACCAAAAACCAAAAGAGAATTTAAACCACGCATATTTTCTCCCATGTTTTCTAAACCTATTTAAATCACTTGGGATCCAAAATCTCAAAGGATTTGATAATTTTTGATCGGGGGAGAAAATGTGATTTAAATATGAAATCTGATAACAAGTGATCATTTTTTATTCAAAGTGCAAGTTCTCTCTAATATGTGCTAAACTCTTTCGTATATCGATGCACATATTGAGGGGGAGCGAATGGTTTCTATTGGCAATCGTGGATGTACTTCAAAAGAATTTTTTCCTCTATGTGATAAAATGATTTCAAATATCCTACGCACATATTGCGGGGGAGAATTTACCAAAGAAATTCAAATGGCTTTTTCTAAGGAAATTGTGATCAAGAAATTATTTCAAAGAACTCTTGCCTCCATGTGCTAAACAATTTCAAGATAATATGCACATGTTGAGGGGGAGCATTTCTAAATGATCAAAACAATTAAGGTACAAAATGCTTTGATATTATATCACAAGTACCTTGATTGATTTTCCAAATGATTTTTCAATTGGTTTCGAGAAGGAATGAACAATACCAAAAGACCGACCAATTTACTTTATGCATGGTGTTATAAGGATGGTTAGGTTAGGTATTCGTTCCCACGATCCCGCCAGACCCGGAGGGATCTACCCAGGGACAATCCACTAGATAGTGTAGAAGTCCTTAGGTATGATGAAAAAAAGGGAAAAATGAGAATATGGGAAGAGTGCGGACTGAGATAGAGCTAGAACTGGAATAAACCCAACAAGGTTCTAGTAATGAAGTCTCGGTAAGCACTGAAGGGGTTGAAGAATGAAAAAGAATTGAATGTGAAAAGGGTGAAAAGAAATAGCCCTCCATTAATTCAACCTTAGGGTAGAAACAGGGTTCAATACATATGCTACTGGTGTTTACTAAGGTAACACTGGTATTGAAGACAAGACGTCATGGACCCAGTGACGCACTGCACCTAACTTCCCAAGCTACTCAAGTTCCTCTTAAAAGGACTTGTTTCATTCTCATGGGGAACCTACATAATCTATCAACTTTCTCTTAGAGATTGTTGATATTGAAGAAGGAGACCCTCTCCCTAGTCTCCGGCATAGGAAACCAAATGTGCACAATTGAGTCTAGAGCCAAGAGATCATCCACAAAATCTCATTAGGACACAAAAATAATGAAGACTTGCTGTTTCACACGATGTGGAAAGTAAGAATATATTAAGAGTCCTACGCATTATCCTTGTGGTATTGCCAGAACATCCGAGTGATATGTAAAAGTATTCACGATGAAGATGGAAATCCTTCTAGAGCCAACATCAAACAAGATCTTGGTGGGTGACATGTGAGATCTTTTCAAAAGATCAATCTTGTGACAACTTGATAGAAACGATGGGGCGATTTATTCTTGAATCAACCTTGGTCCAGGAATGGAATTGACGAATACTTTTGGAAAAACCGTTCGATGTGCAGATCTTCTTTTCTCTAGCACATCGAATGTGTATTCATGTTTTCAAACACAAAAAGTATCTCTGATTGAAAAAATACTTTTAGAAAAACCGTTCGATGTGCGAATTTCTTCTTTTCTCTAGCACATCGAATGTGTATTCTCTTTCAAATACAAAAGGTATTTTTGATTGAAAATTGATCTTTCTCATAAAACCTTCGTCGTATTGCAAAACTCTTTCTTCTAAGCAATACGCGATTGTTTTCAAATCAATTTTTCATCAATCCGTGAATCTCAATTTGCTGGTTTACTCATTCCGTGTTGTCTTCTTTGAGACGCTCCGGTTTGAGAACGGCTAAAGCAGCTGCGAAACCCTGTCAAGGAGATTCTTCGGAATTATACCTGATCACAGGCAGTACTTGTACTGATCAACGGGGAACCGTGGGCCGTGTACCTCAATTCAACGAAAGTGATCAAAGACACTTTCGTGTGTTTTATTGCTAACTGTTGTTTGCAGGTACATTTGGACGGTTGCAGCTGATCGATATTGAGAAGTCAATTCATAGCCGCATGCTCACAAGATCCACACTTAATTAAAGAAATCATGACAAGTGCCTATCTACTTAACCTGGCTTAGATCTGCTGCAAATATCTTGAACCAGTAAAAGCTTCCGCTACTCTGTTGAAAAGATGTCATGATCCAGAAAGTGTGAGCATGTCGTTCCAAAAGTCACAACATCACATGAAGGCAAAACAACAAAAGGATGATCCAGAGATTTACTGTGGCTGATGATCTCAAAGAAAGCTCGAAGATCATCAAGATGTGGATCAGCTCAAAGACCTCCACTGAAAGTAAAAAATAATCGGACTTTGAAGAGTCACTGCTAAAGCAAAAAGATTTTGGAATTGAAGAATTGGAGTCTACGAGCTCTGAACTAAAGACAAAGATAGAATGCTAGGATGCAAAATGTGAATCATGGGGTGACCTCCCTTAGGGGGAGATTGTTAGGAATTGGAAATTCCTTAGTGAAGTGTCGGTCACCCCAAATATAATCTAGCATAAGTTAGCTCGTAGACATATCGTTATTTACGTTGTTTTGTAGTTTATTAGTTAGTTATTAGTTTTGAGCAACACCGTGGAGGAAGGACGGGTATTTACCCACTGTATGCCTGATCCACAGCCCGATAGGAAGGCGAGTAGTTTGTAACTATAAATACCATTCCAACTAAAGGAAGGGTGGTGCTTCTTCATAATCTAACCTTTCTTTTGTTTTTACTTTCTCTCTCTAGAACACCCTCTCTACTCTCTTCATCTCTCTAACAATGGCATACTTGTTTAATCATAATCCGAGACCACCCGAATCATCTAAAGAACATAAATATACGATCCTACAAAAACCACTTGTACGTTGATGCTAAATCTTAACCTGTTAACACGCTAAACACTTCACCACCAATGTAGTCACAATCATGTTCATAACATTCCATCAAAATTTTGCTTCAAGTCTCTATGCATAATAGTACAAATAATATGAATAGAGCAATTAGAACTATGTGCTTCAATCAAAACCTCTTCCTTCAAGTTTTCCAACATAGATCATATTCCACTGTCTTGCTCCTGAACTTCTTCATGTCTGTCACAGATCACTTCAAAGTCATGCGTCGGATAATGCACCTCATACGGTTCTAGTTGTATTGATACATAACCAATAATCTTTCCGTGTTGCATAAGGACATAACTAAATCTCCTTCTTGAGCAGAAATATTACATAGAGCTTCTTCTGACGTAGAAATTTCAACACAAAATACGAAAATAATCCCTGTATTTATCTTCAGTCTCTGAATATACCAATATGTCATACTATGACAAATTGTCCAAGTATTAATGAGAGACACGATTTATCAAGTCCATAGGAACAGTCGGAGCAGTAGCCAATATAATTGGAATCACCATTACTCATGAAGACCATAACGAATATGAAAGGAAATTCTAGGAACATCTTTCTCCTTTACACGAAACTGAAAATAATCAGATTTTAAATCTATCATTGAGAAAATTTACACCCAGAAGTTGATTAGACAAATTTTCGATTCGAGGTAACGGATAACGGTTCTAACCATTATATGATTCAGTTTCTAGAATTCAATACACAACCTAATATTATCATCAATCTTCTTTACGAATAAAACTGGGGCACACCACGGATACACACTCAGAAGGATAAAACCACTTCCTAAAAGCTGGTCCTTCAATTCTTTCCATTTAACTGATGTTATAATCTACGGAGTTTCAGAATTTGGCAAAACGTCGCTCTTATACAGATAGAATTCTGACTCAAATAACTTACTGATCTCAGGCACTTCTTAAGACATCCTATGATCCTAATAAGTTCAATTTATATGATGTAACTATTATCACGTTTGCCAGACGTCATAATACTTTCATCATATACACATGCCTTTATTGCAATCACATTCTACCTCGAGTCGTGACTAAAAAAATTCTCATAACCAGATAAAAAAAACTTCACATTCAGATGGTAATCTTGGTAGTTCATTAAGGAATACATCGCGAACATTTCAAACGACCGAATAACTCTCGACACGAGTTCATCAAATGAAGTATCTTCACAACCGCAAGGAATTATTTACCAGGTTGGGAACCATGGTACAGAATTTTGAGTTTCTCAAATTTCCAAAGATGAAAAATCTAATATGACCGTTGTTAGCATCTCGATGCTCAGTCAACAAATCCATATCCATAATAATATCGAATAAAACATTCCCAAAGGAAACAGATTAGCAGAACGAAACTTATCTTCAAATATCTTCAAAACGTACCAGACAATTCCGATACTCGTGACGGATAATCACAAGATTTCTCATAGAGCTGGAACTAGGTATAGAAAATTCTAATAGTGTTGAGAGGACCTTAATATGCTTAGCAATAGCAATGGGAAACCACAGAATGTGTCGAACACATCGGATTCATACATATACGAATACTCTGAACAGACTGAAAGGCATCTAAATGAATGACAAACACATCAGAGATCGAAATTCGAAAGAATGCGGTCACATCATAAGTGAAACCTGTAAGGCATTACTACAAAAGTCTCAAAGCATTCTAAACTTATGTTTCGTATCTTGATAAATGTTCTAATTCTCCGAAACGAATGATCTTATAAAAGCTTAACTGAAAGCAAAGGCATAAATCAGAGTGGTGCGGAAGAAAAATAGTTAACCAATTCCTTATCATACAATCTACCTAATCCTCATCGGTCATAACTAAAGTTCCTGGGGGAGAAACCTAAAGCAAATCCTTCAAAGGTTATTTCATAAGCTCCTACAGTGCAAAATTAAGGGTCCAAATCTCGACATGCCATAACTTATTTGCTACAAGTCGAAGCCTGGGCTCTGATACCATAATTGTAACACCCCAACCCGACAAGGGTCAAAATGCCACCTTATGGTGTCAACAGAACAAACGCAGGCGGAAGACTTTTATTAATAATAAGGTTACATACGTTCAAAATGAAACTAAGGGAAATATAATTCTAAATCATAATGAATTCCCAAAACTAAAATACAAATCTAAACTAAATCTAACTGAAGATAAATCCAAAATCTAATCCAGAAGCAAAAGGCATATATCATCAGGATAGTCCACTAAGAGCTCCTATGCACTCTTCACTCATATCCCATCTTCCAATCTAAAACCTGCCGTAGGAAAAGAATTACAGCTGAGCTTAAAAATCCCAGTAAATAAAATGTCATATATCATAAGAAGTAAAATAGAAACGAGTCATAAGTATCTTAAGGAAATCCAGAATCAAACGGAATCAAATCATCATACAGAAATGCCAAAAGAGCTCAGAAAGCATGCCACATACTTAGTCACTTAATCTAAATGATATCTATATATCCGTCAAATCATAAGTGTATCTGGAAGGGAGACCTCCAAAATACCAAATGGAGTAGCTAGCTCCCATAAGTGAAATGAGGTGCATGGCACGCACAAACCAATTTATAAATCATATCCAGAACATAACAGAACAAACCTAGGATGCATCTATACACTCCCTCCAAAACAAAATACATATGCCAGTACGAGACTGAACATACATATAAATAATGGCCATGTGCACAAATATCATAACAGAACAGAAGGGAACACCGTTGATCAATCACACCTCCACAGAAAGTGTCATGCCATTGGTGCCTCAATGACATGGTCATGGTACCTCCATGACTAGTTAGCTCGGGCAACAGAACAATACAGAACAAAGCAAAGCTATCCATAATCATAACGAAACAATCATAACATAATCAACAAAGCATATCAAACTAAACAGAATCTCATATCAAATGAGATAGCATACTGAATATCATAACAAAATGGATAGCAAACTGAATCATATCAAACGGATCATATAAACAGATCATATCAAACAGGATCATATCAAAGCAAAGAAATCAAAGTCAATGATCGAGAAGTCATGAGAATAAACTCTTACTGAGAAATGGTAGAATAGATGTACCTTAAAAAGCAGATGCAAAACACACCAGAATAGATAAGGATCAGAAATTACTCCTTCTTTAGTGAATCTACACGAATTAATGATCGTCTTATCATTTAAGAACCACTTCATAAGTTATTACTGATTCAATACTTATTGTTGTTCAAATTGACTTATTAGGGTCTCCTACTATATATAGCAACTTTTCGTATTTAGTAACTTTCCCGATTTAGTAAGTTTCCATAATTAGTAATTTTCTAGATTTAGTAACTTAGGGTAGGACTCACAATTAGTCAAATTAGGGTTTCAAATAGATACCAATTAAGTTTAGGGTTTACAGTGTAATTAATTTCCTTAATGACCAAATTAGGTCTTCTATGCATTAATTAGGGTTTGGTTGAAATGCTTTACTTTGTAATTAGGGTTTAGTTGATTTAACACACAAGTTAAATATATTTCAGACACTCATACGAATTTAACACAACACAACTTACATGATTAAACCCTTTAAACCCAATTAGCAATAACCGTATCCATACATAATTTAAGACGTAAATACCTACTCTAATATACCCACCATGATGCCATAAAAAATAACGAGGCACATGTCAAGTTCAACGAGAACACAATCGACCCAATATTCTAACCCTTGATCCGATTAACACACCTTTGTATGGTTTATTTCACGTATCACTACACATGTTTTAACAGCCTTTAAAGATTCACATAGCACACTCATGAATATCATTTAACATGCATAGGTTTTCAGATTTACACGCCTCATAACGATCAAGTACAACATATTTTAGGTCTCGTTTAGAGTTGCATTAAGGTCGACCAAATCTAAAAAAAAAACATCAAGACATCCCACTCATACCACACCAAAACAGTTCATGAGATCTCGAAATAAAAAAGGTTATATGGCGTATAAGTTTATTATTTCGTGAGACACATTTTCAATCGAACACTCATTTTAACGAAGCAAAGATTAGGTTACATGTTTTGTACATATACGTTTACCTTATTCATCTTTTCATGCGACTTACATATCTCATTCATGTGGTCATATAATACGAGACTTATTAGGTTTAGCATTACGTTTCCATTATCTAATGGTCGTATATTAGTGCATGAAGACAATATAAGTCGATTACCTTTAGGACAATATCACAACTGATCAAGGACGAATCAAGAGAACCAAATACCAAAACCCTTCGAATCCAAATTACCTATGATCACAACACGCGTTAGGACACCAAGAACGTGATTCACCACCTTGCTAGAGCCTTCGTGCCCCTTGATCATTTTGGGAGAACACCAAATATGAAGCTGTCGTTTTTGTATTTAGTTTGGGGTTTAAAGCCTGTGAAGAGAATGTGTGTTGTATACAGTTTAATAAATAAAATGAATGGGGATAAAAGATGGAGGAAGTGTCGATTCTTTTGGGATAAAGGGGAGGACCAAATCTTTTCTAAGTTTCAATTTATTATTATCTCCATATCTTACGTTAAGTAGTGTACAAAATAAATATAAATCGGACCCATTCCATGACCTCTGAAACGTCTTACATCATCTTAATTATATATATGGTGTCGATTTTATTGTAACTTAGGTATCGAATTTCGTATTTTGTTGTTTCCCTTCATAACATATAGTCTAAGTTTTGTTACAAGTTCAAAGACTTGAGGTTACACTCATAATAAAAGTTCAAACATTATTCGGATTTTCAGGTTGTTATATACTTACCCGAATGTGTTCTTAGCTTTAAACGGTAATCCTTGTTATAAATTTAAAACTAGTAGTCGCAAGACACATCAATAAGGTAACTAGAAGATCTATAATTGGTTATGATGTGTTTATGGGAAATAGTCTTGTTTCTTGGAAGAGTAAGAAACAAGATGTGGTGTCCAGATTCTCTACTGAGGCTGAGTATAGAGCAATGTGTAATGTTTGTTGTGAGGTGATGTGGATTTTGAAGATCTTAACAAATCTGCAGGTTAATACAAGTTTACTTGTAGAAATGTGTTGTGATAACACTTCAGAAATTACAAATTGCTGCAAACCTAGTTTTACATGAAAGAAGCAAACATTTTGAGATAGATTTATATATTTTGAGAGAAAAAATTGCAGCAAATTTTATAGAAACTAAAATGGTCAAGTCTAAAGAAAATATGGCAGACTTACTTAGAAAAAGGTTATTGTAGCCACCTGTAAAATTTCACTATCATCAACTTTCATATTAATAAACTAGATTGTTTATCAAAACTTATTTGAGCTAAGTTGAGCATTTTAGCATGTACGTTTCATTTTATTGCATAAAAATTTATGCATCTCCGAGTAGTCTTATTTAATCATGCCCGATATTTACTGATAGCTAAATCAGTCTCACAAGAAATTTTCTTGTCTTACGAGCCGCACCGACACTCAGTTAATTATAGCTAAAGTCAAATAAATATTTTTCTGCGTTGAAATTAATATTTTTATTTTTACCTTTATAAAAACATGCTCAAAATTATATATTACATGTTCTGCCCAAAAGCGTCAAACCAGAACACCACGACACACACTTAAGCTCAAACGGCACACGAAATACATAATGTAAAATTTTTAAATAATCCCCCCCCCCTCCAAAATTACAACTTTTCCGCCAACAATGAGGATAAGAAATCACATGGTTACTTAAGTAAATGTGGCAAAGTTACTTTAACATTCTAATACATAGATAATACATAAAAAGGGCTATACTTACTAATATCCACTAGCTAAAATGGGCCAAAGTGATTCTCTTTTTTGCTTATAATCGAACAGCACATCACATTTTTGGTTCACCATTTACCAAAGCAAGTCACCATATCACATGTTTATGTTAAAAATTATGAAAAAAATACTTTAATACTTAATATTTGGATAATAAGGATCAAAGTACCATGCAATCTATTAACCATTTGTTAATTTGATAATGCAAGATCTAGGACTTCCTGGTTATATATCCACTCGACACCCACCCTTCACTTCACAGTTTTCCTTCAAAACTTTTACTAAACTATTACTTCAAAATTGCTAAGATAAGTGCTTGGAAGATCTTGGGTAAAAGTCTTGGGTAAACAAGCAAATATTTAGAGTTTTGCGTTAGGAAAATTTGGTTCTTGGGTTGTCATTCCATTCGACATACAAACAACTCATCCACTGTAAGGAATTCAACTCCTTTAATTTTGTGCTTTCCTTGGTCATTTAAGTTACAAATATGTAGTACTGTATAATATGATCTATTCTTTAAGTCTTGAAAACTAAAATATGTTTCTTGTTTATCCTTACATTCGACCCATATACATGCATACTAATAACTTGTGTTTCGAGCTTGTGTGGTAATCTTGAAATTGCTTAATACTTGTGAACATCTCAAAAATAAGCTAGTGCTTATTTGTTTGCTTACTCGACACCCCCATAAACTTGTGACTATTTTGAGTTAGTTTGAACTAAAAATGACTAAGAAAACATGGATCTAAAGTTAACTTGAGTATTGGTTCATCTTTGGAAATTTCCTATTATCTTAATTATGGCTTATTTTCGGTTTCAAAGTGTTTATTAGTTTACTTTTGGATCTATGTTTCCATGCGTCAAGCACAAAACCCATTTCATACACATGTAAAGTTGACACATTATTCACTGTAAAAGATATAAAAGGATATCACTGCGCTATAACTTAATATAGACAAACTATTTTGATAATATTACACAAAAGATGGGCTAGTCCGATGGTAGATGCGTTGGCTGCTAAGCTAGAGGTCTGGGGTTCTACTCCTACTGCCATCCTTTTTACAATTTAATTCTTTTTAGAAGTTTTCCACTCTTAGCACTTGAACCGTTTAAAAATATAATAACACACTCTCTTAATAGTAGCATATTACTAGACCTCTTTTACTTAGCTATATTATATTTTTATTTATCATATTTTGACAAGGAATACTTTGCGTCACCAAATTTTAGATGGAAAACTAAAAATTACGGACGGGTCATGCCCAATTTTTGTTAAAAATACTATACTTAGTTTGTTTTCATAAAATTGGCTAAATTACGAAAACTAGATATTAAATATAACATAATTTTTTTTTTTACTCATCACCCACTAATTTAATATAGTATATATATGCATACATATATAAATAATTATCGTAGAACATAAACACTTATATTATAAATACTTGACGTAAGTATTTATTATTTACCGACGACGTATAAACATCACAAACACTTTACTTGTGAATATTTTTCCGTACTTAGTCATTCGGTTGCTTTCAAACCAAGGACTTATTCGTCATGACTATTTTCATATAATTATATACGTAAGCACTTTTCCAAGAGCCAAAACTTACAAGCGTTTTGAAACTTATTTAAACTTAACCATTGCCACACAAGCGATAATAAACACAAACTCTTGAGAATACTTCAACCGTTTTCAATACATTAAATCATGGATAAAAACAATAAACTAAGACTTGCCATACTAATTATAAGTCGCGTGACGGTACTTCGTGCATCTACTACTTGATCTTTACACTACTCAGATACTACTTTGCTAAGGTGAGTTCATAGCCTCGCTTTTACTTGTTTTTCAACCCCCGCGAGGGAGATACATGCTATAAACTAGAACACAAGTCTTTTCTTAAAATGTATGCTTACCTGATCATTATTATTATAGCCTAAGTTGCCTGCCAAAAGTCCCCTTCATCATGAACCATTAATCACTTGCGAGTGAACGCAAATATTGTGGATAGTACTATGGGAATTAACGACCCCGACTCGGTTATCAGAAATAACCGGGGCGCACTATATTTGGTTAACTATGGAATTGACAATTTCATCTGAGGGCAATTTATTTACTTACACCAGTAATTAGGTGTATGCAGTTAGTTTGGTGTCATGAGCTTAGTGCCTAATAATAATCTATGTTTTTCCATGGTAATTGTCTTCGAAGCGATTATCATCTCTTACTTGTGTTCAACCAATTTATTAAACCTATGAATATCACTCAACATTTTTGTTGATCTTTTTAAGCATGTTTATCTCAGGTACTAATTAGGATATCATGAAGGCACGGAGTAGACGTCATGGGACGCTGGAAGTGGTGTTGTTTTTAAATAAAGTTATCATTTCATAAACATTTGAACTATCTTTTGTGTAATTTCAAAACTTGTGGTATTTTCTCTTGTGTTCCAAAACATTGAGTTTTATGAAATGGTAACAATCTTTTATTAAAACGTCTCTTTTAGAGTCGTTTTCTATGATTTATGACTGTGATCCTCTACATAACAACCCAAGTAGTCTTCCGCTGTCACATTGTGATTTTGGGGGTGTTACAGATTGGCATCAGAGCCTAGGTTATAGAGAACCAACTTGTATTTTCAAAACAAATTGGACTATAACCACGTTTTCAAATGGACCGTTTTGCACCACCACTTCACGTCCTCCACGCCTACTGTTACCGATAACATGTATGAGATTTGCTTAACGGATAATACATGACTAGTAAAACTTTGCATGATAAAAACTTATAATGTTATCTTTCATTTAGTTAGGCATTTAGATTTGCGTGGCAGATTATGCGCGACTAACTAAATCCTATTTAATGCATGGCATTGCTTATACTTACAAATGCATATTTTCTTTCGGGTTGTTACAGTACCATGTCTTCTGCTTCACACCATATTGATCTGACCTCTGACACTAAGATCGAGGACGCCATGTCCTCTACTACCGTGCCCCTGACAACGGCTGTTCTAGCACCTGGGTCCCCGACTGCGACATCTGGAGAGACCGAACCCTTTGAGGAGGGTGAGGTCGCTGCTACTCCACCTGCTCTGGTCATACCTGAGCGCTTACCTGTTTTTGGCCCCCTACCTATGATCAGTATCTTGAGTCACAACAGTGGTTGTCCCCTTCGGACGTTGTATCTTATATACCTTCACACACTGATTATGCATCCTCCACTGCTTCTCGCCCTTCATCATTACCTATCCGTCGAAGGCGGAAGCGAGCTAGGGTTCTCAAACCCTACGAGCACCGCCCTTCGGCAAGCCATTCCGATACCACAAGGATGGTGCGATTTTCATACATACCGCTCGGAAACGAGTGAAGGCACCCACCACCTTTGTTTCACCTATTGACATACCATCATCTTCTGCTTTCCCACCACTAGCTCCACCTACATCATCACCCATACCTACTTCACCACTACCACCACCTACCACCTTCGTCTACCAGACCACTACCGTACCAGTTTCGTTTCCATCCCATGCATCATCAACCTTGGTGATGCATACTGAGCCTGTGATATCCCTTAGGGAGAGGGTCCATTTCCCACCTTCACATTCCGACCCATATCATTATGCTGTGACTTGTACCTGTGAGCCGGGACCTCATAGGAGGGTTGACGCTAGACGTTGGTCCTTCTTGACGCCAGTCATTAGTCAATGGAGGTTAGAGGAGGGTTCACCGAGTGCTATGGAGCTTGAAGATCATTTGTTTGCTGCTGCTGAGACGCATCCTGTTACGGGAGAACCTCTTCACCATACCGTTCCATTGTTAGCTGGACAAGTTATGCGATGTGAGGAGCAGCTTGAGGAGGCTATGTCATTCGTCGATGAGGTGCCACTGGTCCGGATCGAGAACATAGAGGACGGGGTTGAGGATCTCATTATTGGGAGGACCACGATGGAGGGAGTGCTTGATAGGATTGGTGCTCAGTCTGAGCGAGCCGGTGAGGCAGTGACAGTTCTAGAGAGGAGGATGGAGTCGGAGAGATTGGAGCTGCTGGACAGAGTTGAGATGTTAGAGGGAGTTGTACGGCGACAGTCTGAGCGGATAGGGATCATGGAGACTCGTACTGCGACCCTTTAGCAGAGATTGGAGGCGAGGGATCGAGAGATGGATGACTAGGCTGAGCTTGTTCGTGATCTGCAGCATCGAGTGAGTGTCACACCCGACAGTCCTTAGATCAAAGACTCATCTACTTAGTTTTCTTAGTACTTTAGCCTGCCTCCTGTGGCGCTGATAGAGGCTTTGTATTCGCATGTTTTGTAAACTATCGAACAAGCTATTGATGTGACATTGTATGGTTATTGTATCACTATGTATGGATGATGGATCTATGACATTATGGTTGTTTCTTATGTTCTTATTTATGGTGATCTTTCTTATTTATCGGCTTATATAAATTGACGTGATCATTTATATATACTCTCTTGTGTGGTTCTAACATGTTGTGATTCTTCTTATGACGCTTATGCTCTATTAATCTAATGTGATGATCTTGACTATTATGAAATCATTTTTGTAATAATTCACACTTATGTTGAATGATTCTAAAATCTGAGTGTATGTCTTTAGAAAAATGGCAAAAACAAGATCTACACCTACTCCAACTCCTGAGATGACCCCTGATGCAATTCGGAGACTGGTTACTGATGAGATTGGTGTTGCTTTTGCTGCACGACCTACTGAGGTGGTTCAAACAAATGAAGCCGCTAATCAAACCAACCAGAATGAAACTGTGGTGAATCGCAAATGTGGATACAAGGAGTTCATGAATTGCAAACCTACCTTCTTCAAAGGAACTGAAGGCGCTGTTGGCCTTATTCATTGGTTCGAAAGATCTAAAACTGTGTTTCTCCTAAGTGATTGCTCGGAAGATTGCAAAGTGAAATTTGCTACTGGTACTCTACTAGAGGATGCATTGTCTTGGTGGAAAGCTCATGCCCAACCTATTGGCATGGAAGAAGCTTACAAAACCACTTGGACTGAACTGAAGCAATTAATGATGAAGCAATACTGCCCAAGAACCGAGATCAATAAACTGGAAGATGAGTTCTATCATCTGACTACTAAGGGCAATGATCTCAAAACCTACTTCAAGCGCTTCCAAGAATTGAAAGCTCTATGCCCCTCCATGGTTTCTGATAATGTCAAGTTGCTGGAAAACCTCATTGGGGGATTACCCCGAAGCATTGAGGGCAATGTTACTGCATCAAAGCCCAAGACCGTGGAAGAAGTGATCACAATTTCCTACCAACTCATGGATCAAGTCCTGAAACATGGATCCATGCAAGGCAATAACGACAACAAAAGGAAATTTGATGACCGTCGAGGCAACACTTCAAACAACTCTTCCATCACAACAATAACCGCAACAACAACAACAATCAAGGCCGCAACAATCATAACCAACACCGCAACAACAATCCCAACCCATACCACCAAAACTGAAACAACCACCACAATCTACAAAACCGTAGGCAAGAAGTTCTTGCGGGCTTATGCTGCTACTCCCGCCACTGGAAGAGGCTATGCTGGACCACACCCTTTGTGCACTCGATGCAACCCACATCATGTGGGACATTGTACTACTAAGTGTGGAAAGTGTAACAAGGTGGGTCATACTCACAAGGATTGCCGAAGCCCTGCTACCGGAAGTAACCTTCAACCCATGGGGATAACTTGCTTTGGATGTGGAGAAGCTGGACATGTCAAGAGTAGATGCCCAAAACTGTACGGGCACAACAACAACAACAACAACAACCCTACTAGAGCAAGAGTTTATGTGCTAGGAGATGGAGATGCACAAGAAAACCCGAACGTCGTTATGGGTACGTTTTCACTCATTCATCATTTAGCTAAAGTGTTATTTGATTCTGGAGCCGACAAGAGCTTTGTGTCTTCTAAGTTTGCACCTTTGTTAAAAGTCACCCCAACCGCCTTAGATACCACCTATGAAGTAGAGTTAGCCGATGGAAAAATAGTAGGAACTAATACTGTCCTTCGAGGTTGCAACCTATCCTTATCAAACCACCTGTTCGATATAGACCTTATGCCTATCCAACTTGGTAGCTTCGATGCTGTCATTAGCATGGATTGGCTATCCAAGAATCGTGCAAGAATCATTTGTGACGAGAAGGTCATTCACATTCCTCTCGATGGTGAAACTCTAATCATTCGGGGTGATCGTAGTAAGACCCGATTGAATATCATCTCGCAAGGCCAAGACGCAAAGTACATAGAAAAAGGATGTCACATTTTTCTTGCTCAAGTAACGGAGAAGAAGACCGCGGATGAAAAACAACTAAAAGATTTCCCCATGGCTAGGGACTTTCCTGAAGTATTTCCTGAAGACTTGCCTGGCCTTCCTCCGGTTCGGCAAGTAGAATTCCAAATTGAGTTAGTGCCGGGGGCGGCACCCGTGGCACGAGCACCTTATAGATTGGCACCCTCTGAACTACAAGAATTGTCTGACCAACTACAAGAACTATCCGAAAAAGGATTCATTCGACCGAGTTCTTCGCCTTGGGGAGCTCCGGTCTTATTTGTCAAAAAGAAGGATGGATCATTTCGTATGTGTATCGATTACCGTGAGCTGAACAAGCTAACGGTGAAGAATCGATATCCATTGCCTAACATTGATGATTTGTTTGACCAACTGCAAGGGTCAAGCGTCTACTCCAAGATTGATCTGAGATCTGGGTATCACCAACTGAGAGTTAGAGAAGAAGATATTCCAAAAACTGGTTTTTGAACACGATACGGCCACAATGAGTTCCAAGTGATGCCATTTGGTTTAACGAATGCACCGGCGGTATTTATGGACCTAATGAACCGAGTGTGCAAACCTTACTTGGACAAATTTGTGATTGTGTTTATCGATGACATTCTCATCTATTCCCGCAACAAGGAAGAGCATGCGGAACACTTGAAAGCCATTCTAGAGTTACTCAAGAAAGAAGAACTGTATGCTAAGTTTTCCAAGTGCGACTTCTGGGTTCGAAAAGTTCAATTCCTTGGTCACGTGATAGATAGTAATGGTCTCCATGTTGATCATGCAAAAATCGAAGCTGTTAAAGATTGGTCATCCCCTACTACCCCAACCGAAATACGCCAATTTTTAGGTCTTGCGGGTTATTATCGAAGATTTATTGAAGGATTCTCAAAAATCGCTAAACCTCTAACGGAGCTAACCCAGAAAAAGAAAATTTTTGAATGGGGTGAAGAACAAGAGTTAGCCTTTCAACTCTTGAAACAAAAGCTTTGTGAAGTTCCTATCGTAGCCTTACCCGATGGAGTAGAAGATTTTGTGGTCTACTATGATGCATCACACCTAGGTTAGGTGCGGTATTGATGCAAAGAAACAAGGTGATCGCTTATGCTTTGCGACAACTCAAAACTCACGAAAAGAACTACACTACCCATGACTTGGAATTGCGATCCGTGGTTTTCGCTCTCAAAATATGGAGACATTACCTATATGGAACCAAGTGTACGGTGTTTACCGATCATAAAAGTCTCCAACACATTCTAGATCAAAAGGAGTTAAACATGCGACAACGCCGATGGCTAGAATTGCTTAGTGATTACGACTGTGAAATCCGTTATCATCCGGGAAAAGCAAATGTCGTGACTGATGCTCTTAGTCGAAATGATTGACCTAAACCTCTTCGAGTAAGATCTTTGGGAATGACAATTAAGTCACCCCTTCCATAAAAAATCCTTGAAGCTCAAGCTGAAGCTCTTAAACCTGAAAACCTTCTCAACGAGAGAATCTTTGGAATGCCGAAAAACGAGAACGGTTTTGCGCAAAGATCGGATGGAACCTTATGTTTTGGCGATAGAAGTTGGATACCACTTTATGGAGGAATACGGGAACTCATTATGCATGAGTCTCACAAGTCTAAATATTCCATTCACTCGGGATCCGACAAAATGTACCAAGATCTCAAGAAGCTTTATTGGTGGCCAAACATGAAGGCCGAGATTGCAACGTATGTCGGGAAATGTCTTACATGTTCTCGAGTCAAATCCGAATGTCAAAAGCCCTCCGGATTGTTAACTCAACCCGAACTCCCAGTTTGGAAATGGGAAAGAATCACCATGGATTTCATAACCAAACTGCCAAAGACTGCTAGAGGTTACGATACCATTTGGGTTATCATCGATCGCCTTACCAATTCCGCTCATTTCTTACCCATCAAGGAAAATGACGAAATGGAAACCCTTGCTCAACTATACCTAAAGGAAATTGTATCACGACATGGAGTGCCAATTTCCATCATTTCTGATCGTGACAGTCGTTTTACCTCCCACTTCTGGAAATCTCTTCAAAAGGCTTTAGGCACTCGTTTGGATATGAGTACCGCATATCATCCTCAAACCGATGGCCAAAGAGAAAGGACTATCCAAACCTTGGAAGACATGCTCCGAGCATGTGTGATCGATTTTGGAAAAGGTTGGGATAAACACTTGCCTTTGGCGGAATTCTCCTACAACAATAGTTACCACGAGAGCATCAAGGCAGCTCCATTCGAAGCACTTTATGGTCGAAAGTGCCGATCGCCCGTTTGTTGGTCCGAGGTTGGAGATGTCCAACTCACTGGACCTAAGTTTGTCCAAGAAACAACCGAGAAGATTGTGAAAATTCGTCAACGACTTCAAGCTGCTAGAGATCGACAAAAGAGTTACGCCGATGTTATAAGGAAGCCCATGGAATTTCAAGTTGGTGATCGAGTCATGTTGAAAGTATCACCTTGGAAAGGAAAGGTTCGATTCGGAAAAGGAGGAAAGTTACACCCTCGATACATTGGCCCTTTCAAGATTCTGGAGAGAATTGGCCCGGTTGCATACAAGCTTGAACTCCCGGAAGAACTGAGTAGAGTGCACCCTACCTTTCACGTCTCAAACCTGAAGAAATGCTTGTCGGATGAATCTCTTGTTGTTTCGCTAAAAGAGATTAAACTCGATGACAAGCTCAACTTTGTCGAAGAACCAATTGAAATGATGGATAGAAGTCCGCGACTTAAGCAAAGTCGCATTCCTATTGTCAAGGTTGGATGGAACTCCAAGAGAGGACCAGAGTACACGTGGGAGCGCGAAGACACCATGCGTGTTAAGTACCCACATCTATTTGCAAATTCAACTCCGACAACCACCGTAAACTAAAATTCCGAGGACGGAATTCTCTTAAGGGGTAGGTACTGTAGCCACCTGTAAAATTTCACTATCATCAACTTTCATATTAATAAACTAGATTATTTATCAAAACTTATTTGAGCTAAGTTGAGCATTTTAGCATGTACGTTTCATTTTATTGCATAAAAATTTATGCATCTCCGAGTAGTCTTATTTAATCATGCCCGATATTTACTGATAGCTAAATCAGTCTCACAAGAAATTTTCTTGTCTTACGAGCCGCACGCGTACCGACACTCAGTTAATTGTGGCTAAAATCAAATAAATATTTTTCTGTGTTGGAATTAATATTTTTATTTTTACCTTTATAAAAACATGCTCAAGATTATATATTACATGTTCCGCCAAAAAGCGTCAATACAGAACACCACGACACACTTAAGCTCAAACGGGACACGAAATACATAATGTAAAAATTTAAAATAATCCCCCCCTCCAAAATTTCAACTTTTCCGCCAACAATGAGGATAAGAAGTCACATGGTTACTTAAGTAAATGTGGCAAAGTTACTTTAACATTTTAATACATAGATAATACATAAAAAGGGCTATACTTACTAATATCTACTAGCTAAAATGGGCCAAAGTGATTCTCTTTTCTGCTTATAATCGAAAAGCACATCATATTTTTGGTTCACCATTTACCAAAGCAAGTCACCATATCACATGTTTATGTTAAAAATTGTGAAAAAAATACTTTAATACTTAATATTTGGATAATAAGGATCAAAGTACAATGCAATCTATTAACCATTTGTTAATTTGACAATGCAAAATCTAGGACTCCCTGGTTATATATCCACTTGACACCCACCCTTCACTTCACAGTTTTCCTTCAAAACTTTTACTAAACTATTACTTCAAAATTGCTAAGATAAGTGCTTGAAAGATCTTGGGTAAAAGTCCTGGGTAAACAAGCAAATATTTGGAGTTTTGGGTTAGGAAATTTGGTTCTTGGGTTGTCATTCCATTCGATATACAAACAACTCATCCACTGTAAGGAATTCAACCCCTTTAATTTTGTGCTTTCCTTGGTCATTTAAGTTACAAATATGTAATACTTTATAATATGATCTATTCTTTAAGTCTTGAAAACTAAAATGTGTTTCTTGTTTATCCTTACATTCGACCCATATACATGCATACTAAGAACTTGTGTTTCGAGCTTGTGTGTTAATCTTGAACTTGCTTAATACTTGTGAACATCTCAAAAATAAGCTAGTGCTTATTTGTTTGCTTACTCGACACCCCCATAAACTTGTGACTATTTTGAGTTATTTTGAACTAAAAATGACTAAGAAAACATGGATCTAAAATTAACTTGAGTATTGGTTCATCTTGGGAAAATTTCCTATTAGCTTAATTATAGCTTATTTTCGGTTTCAAAGTGCTTATTAGTTTACTTTTGGATCTATGTTTCCATGCGTCAAGCACAAAACCCATTTCATACACAAGTAAAGTTGACGCATTATTCACTGTACAAGATATAAAAGGATATCACTGCGCTATAACTTAATAATGACAAACTATTTTGATAATATTACACAAAAGATGGGCTAGTCCGATGGTAGATGCGTTGGCTGCTAAGCTAGAGGTCTGGGGTTCGACTCCTGCTGCCATCCTTTCTACCATTTAATTCTTTTTAGAACTTTTCCACTCTTAGCACTTGAACCATTTAAAAATTTAATAACACACTCTCTTAATAGTAGCATATTAATAGACCTCTTTTACTTGCCTATACTATATTTTTATTTATCATATTTTGACAAGGAATACTTTGCGTCACCAAATTTTAGATGGAAAACTAAAAATTACGGACGGGTCATGCCCAATTTTTGTTAAAAATACTATACTTAGTTTATTTTCATAAACTTGGCTAAATTACGAAAACTAGATATTAAATATAACATAATTTTTTTTTAACTTTTCACCCACTAATTTAATATAGTATATATATGCATACATATATAAATAATTATCGTAGAACATAAACACTTATATTATAAATACTTTACGTAAGTATTTATTATTTACCGACGACGTATAAACATCACAAACACTTTACTTGTGAATATCTTTCCGTACTTAGTCATTCGGTTGCTTTCAAACCAAGGACTTATTCGTCATGACTATTTTCATATAATTATATACGTAAGCGCTTTTCCAAGAGCCAAAACTTACAAGCGTTTCGAAACTTATTTAAACTTAACCATTGCCACACAAGCGATAATAAACACAAACTCTTGAGAATACTTCAGCCTTTTTCAATACATTAAATCATGGATAAAAACAATAAACTAAGACTTGCCATACTAATTATCGGTCGCGTGACGGTACTTCGTGCATCTACTACTTGATCTTTACACTACTCGGATACTACTTTGCTAAGGTGAGTTCATAGCCTCGCTTTTACTTGTTTTTCAACCCCCGCGAGGGAGATACATGCTATAAACTAGAACACAAGTCTTTTTCTTAAAATGTATGCTTACCTGATTATTTTTATTATGGCTTAAGTTGCCTGCCAAAAGTCCCCTGCATCATGAACCATTAATCACTTGCGAGTGAACGCAAATATTGTGGATAGTACTATGGGAATTAACGACCCCGACTCGGTTATCAGAAATAACCGAGGCGCACTATATTTGGTTAACTATGGAATTGGCAATTCCATCTGAGGGCAATTTATTTACTTACACCAGTAATTAGGTGTATGCAGTTAGTTTGGTGTCATGAGCTTAGTGCATAATAATAATCTCTGTTTTTCCTTGGTAATTATCTTCGAAGCAATTATCATCTCTTACTTGTGTTCAACCAATTTATTAAACCTATGAATATCACTCGACATTTTTGTTGATCTTTTTAAGCATGTTTATCTCAGGTACTAATTAGGATATCATGAAGGCGCGGAGTGGACGTCATGGGACGCTGGAAGTGGTGTTGTTTTTAAATAAAGTTATCATTTCGTAAACATTTGAACTATCTTTTGTGTAATTTCAAACTTGTGGTATTTTCTCTTGTGTTCCAAAACATTGAGTTTTATGAAATGGTAACAATATTTTATTAAAACGTCTCTTTTAGAGTTGTTTTCTATGACTTATGACTGTGATCCTCTAAGTAATACCCCAAGTAGTCTTTCGCTGTCACATTGTGATTTTGGGGGTGTTACAGTTATCTATTTATGATCATAACAGTTTTTGTAGTTTTCGTGGTGTTCAATGTTTTTCAGGTATAAACCTTATGGGGGAGTATTGGAAGGAGTAAGTTTATACCAAACACATGGAATAAGTTTATACCAAACACATGGGTCAAGTTTAGCATTAAGGAAGAGTTTGTGACAAAAGTGTACCCGCCCAATATCTGAAGGATTGAAAGTGACAATGTTAGAAGATTGCAAGGATGGAGTTGCAAGGTTTCAATGACTAATCAGCAAGTCAAGACTAGGCAGTATATAATGTCTTAATCATCTCATTAGTCTCATGCACTCTCAATATTTTGTGTGTGTTTTGTTCTTATCTCGTTTCATCTCAGTTTTGTAAGAAATATTTGTTTCTGTATACATTTTTAATTTGGTTTCTTGTATTGTAAGAGACGTTGGTTAAGTCTATTAGACTAATTAGTAATAATAGTAAACCAAAGGGAGGTTGGTTGGGTTAATAATAAAGATTGGTTTGGTTATAGTTTTCTTTAAAAAACACTTATTGTTATTGTCTTGACTTTAGACTCATAATTTGGTATATGTTTGTTTTAAACGAGGTGTAAAGGACCGCGCTTCGCGGCGAGACTTTTGAATACAAAATTATTGATTTCCTTTACGAGTCGTTGCCGACCGTGAGGGCCTAGCTCTGTAACGGATCGATAACCCCAAGGACTATTTTTGTAAATCTTTTTTTAATTTCGTTCCGAAATTGTCCTTACGTTAGAGTGTCATTGCAAAGTTAGTTATGAAGGACTTACTTTGCAACGGACCTGTTACATGAATGACCAATCACGTAAATCTATGTTGATTTTTTTTAAATATTAAAAAAATAAATAAAAAAGAAATTTAAAGATAATAGTTGTAGTGTTGGAATATGTATATATTTATAAAACCGTGCATGTCCGGATTCGAACTCGTGACCACGGGATTGCACACATTAACGAATGAGAATTAAAGTTAATAATTAATGTTAATTATTACGATTAATTATTACACAAAAGTCCGTCTAACGATCGTTAAGTATTTAACGGAAATGACTAACAACCGTTAAATGTAAAAGGAGAGAATTTATCGTGAATAACTTAAAAATGGAAAAGATTCGGGTTCCCCTTTCTTCCTCTAAGGTGGCCGGCCATAGGGGGATTTCCCAAGCCCAAACCCTAACTTTTCCTACAAGATATTCTACCACTATATATACAGGTCTAGGGTTATGGTTTAAGGTTAACTTTTGTGCATTGACTTAACCCTAGATCTCTCCTTCTCCTCTCTTGCATAATTTCGGCCGAACCCCCCTCTATAGGGTGTTTTGGTTTTTTTTTTCATAAAACAAAGGCTTGTGTTAGATCTAGCAATCGCTTTGATTCGTGGTTAATTCATGTATACAAAACTGTGGTGGTAAGACACTATTCTTACACCAATTGGTTTGAGTTGTAAAATGGTAAGGGACAACTCTTTAAACCAGTTCATCTTCTTTGTCCAAGAGATCCAACCATTTGCAAGAGGTACGTTACGCATTTATTTCAGTTAGTTCATTACTATTATGTTCTAAGTCTTCCGTTGTGTACTATGTGATGTATACATGTTATTATTTGTATATCATGTATCTTAACCTCAACAGTGGCATCACGAGCCTTGTATAATAAGTAATTAATTACTGAAACGCATAAAACAAATAAATTGTATTGTGTTATTAATTGTATGTGTAGATTAAGGGTTTGCAAAACCTAAACCCTAATTTTTTTTGGGGGGGGGGCGTTTTTTTTGTGCCCTAATCAGGGTTTTGTAAACTTTTGTTTTTAATTTGATTCGAAAATCCTAGGTTGCATGCAATTTTATGTGTATTAAATTGCGTAACTCTTGTTTAATTGCATTAATTGTTAAATGTAATCTATGTCCATGATAAATACATGCATGTTTTGTCATGGATCCTTATTATTGTATGCTTTACTTGGTTAAGTGATATACACTAATTTTTTATAAATCTAATATTGGGGAAGACCTCAATCATTATTATTAAATAAATTATGTGCTATGTGGTATATGTTTTAATTTTGACTTACGCAATCGATGAATCGATGCATGTGGCTCACCTTGTATATTGATAAAAACAGGTGAAAGTCTTAATTAGACATATATATATTGACAGATCTAGAATTGATTATTAATAGGATTTATCAAAAGGTTTGCATGTGGCTATTTGATATGCATGATTAATTGTTAAGTTATATATTCATTATTTATATGTTTATTTTTAAATACTTGCTTGTTTGTTATGTGTGACAAGGGGTATTTTTATAAGAATAATAAACTGACCGAAACAATGGTGAAACATGTGTTTTTTTTAAACATAGTAATCGTAATCGTTTAATTGATTGATTTTTATGCAAAAACTAGTTAGAACGGCTCACCCATTATTGACAAACTGTGTGATTGGTACAAGGTTGGTAAGCATTAAATTGTGACCTTAAAGATGAGGGTATATAATATGCTTTGCGCTGAATGTGCATAAAATCTTAAGGGTGAATTGACCTTAAATTCTACGCGCCACTTTTGTGGTAATTATCCGAATAACTATAGTCTTATGACTCGTGCAACAGTAGGATATAGTGGTAATTAAAGGTAATTCTTTAATTGGTTAACCAATACCTCGATTAAAGTTTGATGATGAAAAACTTAAACATTAAAACAAGGATAAAAATGTTATAACAAAAACTTATGCTACGAAGATGAATGCATGATATCTTTGTACATATTTGATTTGACATCAAAATTATTACCCTTAATTTAAGTTGTATGCCATCCAACGAAATGGAAACACCCGAGATTACCTTTTATTTGCGTGAGAACGTGATTTAGATCGTAATCAAAGGGTAAATTATCCACGTGACGTGAGAACATGCATGTATAATTTTGCAATTTCTTAAGTTGGACAACTTAATTGAGTTAGGCGGTGAGAACTGACAACTCAAGGCATAAGATGGGGATAAAACATGTTTACATGGCAATTGAAATTGGCTAAATGTAAATCTCATAAATCTAGAAATTGCAATTCAAATTGGCAATTGAGCAAGAGCTCTACCATTTTGTATAAATTCATTATTAGCAGATCAACTGACGTGATGAGATTATGACAATTTGGATCCTAGTTTTCAATAATAATTAATTGGTTATATGAATATGAACCTTGGGTATTTAATTTTGTTGAAAAGGAAAATTATCAAAATACTAATTATGGTTTTTTGAACTTTTTCTGTAGATGGCTCATCAACCAGATAACACTATGAGCTTAATGAGTGCTGCTTTCAAAGATATGATTGGAAGAGACAAGCTGCCTGGCCCAAATTTCAATGATTGACATCGTGCACTTAGGATCATCCTTCGTGTTGCCAAAAGACTTGAGATTTTGACTACACCTCTTCCTGATGCTCCTATTGATACGGCTACTGCTCTTGAAAAATAGGAGTATCGTGTCGAATATGAGAAGCACAATGATGTGGCATGTCTTATGCTTTCAGGGATGTCTGCTCAATTGCAAAAACAATTTGAGCACTATCCGCCTATGAGCATGCTAGATGAACTCAAACGTATGTTTGAGAAGCCACCAGAAATTGAATTGTATGAACTTATTGAAAAGGTTCAGAGTCGCAAGGGAGGTTGATAAATCTGTATCCGACCACGTCCTTGAGATGAAACATCACTTGGACCAATTGGAGAAGCTCGGTTGTGGTTACTCCCAAGATGTGTGTGTTGGCCTCATTAATCACTTCCTTAATCAGGAGCGGTTTGGTGATTTTGTGCGCCAGTACAATATGCATTGCACGGGGAAGACAATGAATGAGTTACATGCAATGCTTGTAGACTTCGAGAAAAGATTACCTAAGAAGGCACCTACACCTGCGGTACTAGCAATACAAGGTGGTAGGGTAAACAAGCCAAAGCCGCAAGCAGATAAGAAAGGGAAAGGAAAAGGAAAAGGGAAACAAGTTGTGATCCCACCAGCTCCTAAGAAGAACCCTACAAAGAAAAAGGAGAATCCTAAGAAGGATTTGGCTTGCCACCACTGTAACTCACCAGGTCATTGGAAGCGGAACTGTCCATTGTTGCTGAGTGAGTTGCTTCAGTATAAAAATAAGATGGTGCCTAGCTCATCAGGTATTTTTATGTTTGAATTATTTTGTTTTCCTTATTAGCAAAATTCCTGGATTTATGATACAGGATGTGATACTCACATCTGTAATACATTGCAGGGACTTAGAGGAGCGAAGAAGCTGACCAGTGGAGAAAGATACTTGTACGTTGGCAATGGCAAGCATGCAGTAGTTGAAGCCATAGGGACTTTTAATTTAGTGTTGCCTTCGGGCTTAATTCTTGAACTAAATAATTGTCATTATGCACCCTCTATTATTGGGTGTTATTTCTTTGTTAAAAGATATTGGTTTTATGCACACTTTTACCAGTTATGGAATTTCAGTTTATTTTAATAATGTTTTTTTATTTTAATGCAATTCCTATAAATGGTGTGTTTGAAATTGATATGGATGGTTGTGTGTCCAATGGAAATAATTCGTTGTGTAGCATTAGCAATAAGAAGAGAAAGTCTAACTGGGACTCTTCTTATCTTTGGCATTGTCGCCTTGCTCATATAGGCAAGAAACGCATGCAAAAACTGCAACATGAAGGGCTTACAAAGTGTCGATGATGAATCATTTGACAAATGCGAGTCTTGCATAGCTGGGAAGATGACAAGGAAACCTTTTTCACAGCAAGTAGAAAGGGCTTCAGATCTACTTGGATTGATATACAATGATGTGTGTGGTCCACTTAGACATGTGTCAAAACGTGGTGCTATCTACTTCTTAACCTTTACGGATGATTTCAGTCGTTATGGTTATGTTTATTTACTTAAACATAAACATGAAGTCTTTGAAACATTTAAGGTTTTCAAAAGTGAAGTAGAATTACAACTCGGTAAGAAGATTAAAGCTCTTCGATCCGATAAAGGTGGTGAATATATAAGCCAAGAGTTCAAAGATTACTTAGCTGAGTGTGGAATTGTCCAGCAACTCACATCTCCTTATACTCCACAACAAAATGTGTTGGGAATAAAGATAACAGTTACCACTGATACGCTTGTGGTTAACATTGCTAAAGATTAAACTAGCAGTGGAAACTCATTACCACTGCCAGTACATTATTACCACTGCTATTAGGATAATTGTTATGTATCCGTGTATAGATAAGTATAGAAAAGATCTTGTGTATATTCTATATTGTTAGCATTATACTTATCTTGTAAAGGACTCATTGTGCTATAAAAGGAGATCCTAGGTCATTGTTTAGAGTATGAAGAATTCACATAAGCTTCAAGGTGTAACCCTAGTGATAAGCAAGATCACTCATATTATTCTTAATAATATTGGAGTGTTGTGTTAAACTGTTCTTACTTACATTACATCACATAATCCATCTTCTAAATATTACTAAGTATATTCCGCGTGCTTATTAATATAATTCAAAATATCACTAACACAAGGTGTGTGTTTAGATCCATCAAGTGGTATCAGAGCGAAGGTTCTGATATTTTGATTTAGAAGATTCAAGGAATAAGCTTAACCTACTCACTCAAATCAATGGAGATGGAAAACAACCAGTCCAACTCTTCTCCAAGGCTTCCTAAGCTCAAACTTAATGAGTTTGAGATGTGGAGGATAATGATTGAGCAATACTTTCTCATACAAGACTATGCTCTATGGGAGATCATCTTAACTGGTGATTCCTTCAAGTCTGCTACGAAGATCTGAGAAAGTTGGTGACACGAAGTTGTAACAATTTCTGACTGAGACTAATGATGGAAGAGCAAAGTAGAAGAATGACCAAGGCCAGAAGTGTGTTACTAATGACTCTTCCTAAAGACCAGATCATTGCTTTCAGCAAGTACAAGACATCAAAAGAACTTTTTGAAGAGATCTGCTCAGTGTTTGGTGGCAATGATGCTACAAAGAAGACACAAAAGACATTGTTGAAGCAAAGTTATGAAAACTTCTCTGCTTCAAGAAATGACTCTCTTGACAGCATCTTCACCAAACTCCAGAAGATTGTCACACAACTGACTGTGTTTGGCATTGAGGTAGAAAAGGAAGACCTCAATTTGAAGTTTCTAAGAAGTTTGCCTTCTGAGTTTCATACAAATGTTACAGTCTGGGAAAATAAAACAGAGATTGAAACTATAAAGCTCAATGATCTTTACAATAACTTCAAACTCATTGAACAAAGATTGAAGAAGGCAGGGAAACTTGGTACAAGCTCAAGCAGCTTGGCATTGTTGTCAACCTCTGTAGACTGTGATGATTCTGAAGATGAAAATGATGATGATTTTGCCACTGCTGGTTCTACAGTTTCCACTGGTAATGCTTGTGTTACCACTGCAGGTTCAAAGAAGAAGGTTGTTGGTATTGGAGATCCTACCTTTTATGCTTTTATCTCCACTCAAGTTAATGGCTCTATATTAACTCATGAAGACATAGAGCAAATTGATGAAGATGACTTGGAGGAGATGGATATAAAATGGCAAATAGCACTTCTTAGCATGAGGGCTAGGAAATTCTAAAAGAAGACTGGCAAGCCAATTCACATCAATGGTAGTGAAACTGCAGGGTTCGATAAAAGAAAGTAGAGTGTTTCAATTGTCACAAATTGGGGCATTTTGCTAGAGAATGCAGAAGACCAAGGAACCAGGACAAAAGGTCTACTTGGTACAAGCAAAAGAAAGAACCAATTATGGAAGAACCAAAGGCAATGTTGGCTATTGATGGTGTAAGCTATGATTGGAGTTTCATGGCTGATGGAAAAGAGGAACAACCTTCAGATGCTGCTCTTGTGTATACAGAACATGCTTTCATGGCTTTCTCTGACTCTGAGGTACAAAACTTTGAAAGTTGTTCTAAAACATGTAGGGCCTCTAGAGAATGTGAAAGGATTAATGAATTATATGACAACCAAAGAACAGAGTTGTATGCTGCTAATTATACTGTGTCAAACCTTAAAAGAGGCATATCTGTATTAGAGACACAACTAGTGCATTATAGAGAAAATGAGTCAAAATACAATGATGATATGATTATTCTTAGGAGAGAATTAGATCATAAGACAGCAGTGAATGAGGCATTAAAAGAAGAGTTTGAAAGACTTAAAAAGATAAATGAGAATGTCAATTTAACTGTTGACACCTGTTATTATTAGTCTAAGTCAATTGATAAAATTTGGAATGCTCAAATCACTAGTAAAGTTAAGTCTGGTATGGGATACAATACTGCTCCTCCACCACTAAGGGGTGTTCCATCACCTCCTGGCATAGATTTAGCTCATACAGGTCTAGAGGAATTTTAGGATCTGAATCTTGAATATGGTCCTCCCAAATTTGTGAAAAGTGGGGAAGAGGTTAAGCATGAAACTGATGTTTTTGAACGTGCAAGTGACTCATCTGTTGTAGATGAGAATGTTAAAAAGAATGAAGAGGCTTCTATCCCAAAAGTTGTTAATACTATTACAGAGGAACCTAGGAAACAAGTTAACAAGCCTAGATCAACTGTAAGGTATGCTGAGATGTATAGAAACAAGTCATCAACTCCTAGGGGTAACCAGAGGAGTTGGAATCATGTCAAATCTCAACAACTAGGTAGTGATTTTGTGATGTACAATAAAGCATGTTATATCTGTGGTAGCTTTAATCATTTACATGCTAATTGTGACTATCATGTTGGGAGAAGGGAAGTCCATGGGAATAAAAGGGTGGAGTCTAACAAGTTTCAAAATAATGTACACCCTAATTCACACAGCAAAATGATCCTAAGAGCAGTTCAACTAAGAAGTGGTCTTAAAACATTTGCCACTGCTAAAACTATTAACACTGCTTACCCTAAATCACCTGTTACAAGTGCAAAACACAAAAAAACTTTTGTAAAATCTGCACAAACAGGGAAAAGGTCTTTTTCTGATAAAAGGGTTAACTATAACCAACAGTGGGTACCAAAATCTAAACCAGCAGTTACCACTGCTCAATCAAAATTTCCCACTGCAAGGGTTGTAAACAAGACCAGGGGTAACATGGGAAATGCTGTGAAGGCCTCAGCACGTTGGGAATGGAAACCTAAAGGAATTACCTTCACAACCAATCCCAATGGTGTATCAATGACCTTTGATAAATTTAACTATATTGATACACGAGGCAGATCCAAGTCAATCATGGCTTGGGTCCCCAAAGGAAACTAATTCCTTTCTTATATGTGCAGGAACATCCAAGGACAAAAGATCGATCAAGGCTACACGCAGTGGATGTTCAAGGCACATGACCGAAACAAGTCCTATCTCTCAGATTTTGAACACTATGATGGACAGTATGTTAGCTTTGGAGGTGGAGTTAATGAAAAAGTTGCTGGTAAAGGGGTCATCAAAGCTGGTAATCAACACAGAGCTTTTTGCAGATAAAAGAAGTAAATCACAACCAGTATGATGCAAATGGAACTTAAAGCAAAAGACATGGATTTTTTTTATTATTAAACAAATCTGCACACTGAGTGCAGAGGGTACATCCATTAGTTATAGACAACCAGCATCATTACATAAATGGAAAACAGAAAACGTCATACAACTACCAACTGATGACACAAGCTTCACATTCTACCCCAACCCTACCACAACCTAACCACCAACTACCTCCTAAGGCTTCTTAGGAAAGGCCCACTCAGGCATCACTTTAGGCGCCATTCGCCTATCTATCACCCTCCACACCTTGGGGTATGCTAGCCCCATCACCATTCCTCTAACAGGTGGTGAGGATGATGAAGAGCCCTCTGGTGGTGGTGCAGTCAATAATAGCAGAGAAGGTGGTGCTTGTAGCTCTTCTGGTGGAAGCACTGTTGCAAGGGGAGGAACTACAAGGACTCTAGAAGCTGTTTCATCATCAGACTCTTCATAAGGAGACACATATGAACTGATGTCTGAGCTGTCTTCTTTGATGAGAGCATCCTGAGGAATTGGTTTGAGTGATGATGGACCAGCAACTGAAGGGGTAGTGCTCATGGCCAAATGAGTTCTCTTTCTTAAAGAAACCTCTTCAAACACCTCTTTCTTCACTCTACCTGGATTGTTCAAAACAAAATGCCAAACACTATCATCCCAAACACTATCCGAAAATGAGCTGTCAGATGAGACATTGATAGGGTTTGAATGACTCATGGTGATTTTTGGAGAGAAGTAAGTATGTGTGATATGAGTGGTTTGTGTGTTATAGGTGCTTAAATAAAAGTTAAGTTGGATTCAGTAAGTTAATGTGGGGAAGGTGTAAGTTGTTGAGGAGTAAACGAAGTCTTTGACTTTGGTGGAATGGTAAATGACTTGTAGTTGACTTGTTGACTGGGTGGTTTAGTACTGTTTTAACCACTGCCAGCAGAAATTTTATTCACTTCGAGTTATTTACTAATCACCACTAACCTTAACAATACTTTCAGTGTATGGTTTATATTTGTGATATGCAGTGTTGAAGAATTCTTTGTATACATTGGAGTTGTTGCTGTTTAGTGCTTGTATTTTTGTTTGTCCACTGATTTTTATGCAGAAAATAAGGCTAACAGTGGAAACCACAATGCAAGCAGTGGTAAAAGTTACTCTCACAGTGGAAAAAGTAAAACAGAGAAACTTTATTCCATTCATAAAGAAGATTCATTACATTCAAAGAGAGAGTGCTCACAACCACAATCAAAACACAAAAGATAACAATCTAACACATCCTACATCCCTACACCCTACATCAGCTACTCCATTGGCTTCTTGCCCTTGCCCTCATAGTCATGCTTGTTCTTTTGTGCTCTCTTCATCTTGTTTTCAAAGGTTGACTGCATTCTTGGACAAGCAAAACCAAGAACTTGTGAAGGAGGCCTTGGTAGTCTTGCAGGCTTTTCTGGTATGGATATCTGCTTCATGTTTAAGAGAGCTGTTTCCAATGCTTTTGTCAGATCCCTTGGCAATTCCTTGGACATGGAATAGGTCTCATCATCAGATCATCATCATCGATGAACTGTAGAACTCAAGAGAAGGTGCGTGTGTCCGGCAACAGTGAAGGATTGGTAGTCTTCTTTGTTGACTTTTGGAAGAAGTGCTTGCGCCCAGTGGTGGAAAGTAACCTGCCCACCCTGAGGCCTCTGAAGATGACTCAGAAGCGATCACAAACTCTGTCTCAGAATCAGAGGAGATGCCAATGATGTTGGAAGGATTGCTCATAGTGATGTTTAGGGTTTTTGTGAGTTAGAATGTGTTTTGACAAAGACTATGATGTGCCGAGCCCCTTTTTATAGGTAAAGTCGATCACAAGGGTTCATTAAAGGATATATTTATTTTTCCTTATTTTGGTAGGTTGAAGAGTAAATATAGATATTATCGGGTTGACTTTGGGAAGATATTTTTTAGATAGTGGCTTGGTTAAAAGTAACTTTGGTTAAAACAAGTTGGTTATGCATATTCTTTGAATTATACTAACACTTGTAGGTACATAACCAAACTTGGCTAGGAGTTGATCTTAAAAGGTGTGTAACTGAGACACACAACAAATGGTTATTGATTCACCATGTCTAATCCACGTAAGAATCAACTAGTCCAGAGCAAACAGCTACTGGTAAAGACTTAACAAATCCGTTTATGGTTGATAGTTTATCAAAAACTATATGGTTATCAACTCACCATATTCTTTATGATTAAGAGTTGGCTAGTCCATAGCAAATGGCTCATGGTAAAGACATATCAAATCCGTTGATAGCTGGTAGTTTGCTAAAAACTATGATAAAGAGCAGTCCAATTTTCATATGTTTTTCTTTACCACTGCTCTTTGAAAATTTTTATGAAAAATTACCACTGCTAGTTCACAACTTCCACTGACAGTGTTATTTTTACCACTGTTGATTTAGCCGTTACAACTGTTGTGTCAGTAACAAATTTTTTACTAGCCGTTGAAGAGAAATTGCTTTCCATATATATAGGGTAAAATTTTTAGAAGATTATCTACTTTTCTAATTGCTATTTATCCTCTAAAGATAAATCTTTTCCTTAGATAATCTTTCTTGCGCAAAACTCTTAAACCCTACCACTATATATCTTTCTCTCTCAATTGGCGAGTTAATTATTCAATTCATACTGACATAATATATTTTTCATCAAAAGTCACTATGGCACCAATCAACTTTGCAGATGAGCACAACCAAGTGGCCTATTTGGAAAAGTCAAACGACAAGAGTGGCCCTGTTTTTCATTAGATTGTGGACTTTCTAAATACTACCCATATAAGGTATGCTTTTTTTCTTAATCCAACAATCTATATCTCTCAAATCAAACAGTTTTGGACTTCTATTCAGTCTATAACTATTGAAAATAGAGATACACATGAAACAGTGGATGCTCTTAGAGCCACTGTGGACGGGGTAACTATTGATGTTACTGAGGCATCCTTCAGGAGAATTCTCCAATTGGATGATCTCAATGGTATCATCACATTACCTATGACAGATATTCATACACATCTTTCATCCATGGGGTATGATACCACTGACAAAAAGGCTACTTTCAAAAAGAGTGGTTTCTATCCTCATTGGAGATTTTTGATACATACTCTTTTACATTGTCTTAGTCCTAAGAAAACATCTTATGAACAATTCAGTTCAACAATGGCTTACCCTTTGGTTTATGTAGCCACTGATAGGACTTTTAATTGGTCTAAATATCTTTTTACAAGTATGCAAGGCAATGTAAAGAGTTCAACAAAATTTTTGATGTATCCAAGGTTTGTGCAAGCAGTGTTAAATGAATTTCAACTGCAACCCCATACAAGAGTTTATAAAATCCGTTGCCTTAAGCCTAAAGTTTTTCAAAATATGAACAAAGATGGCAATAGGATTATTACACCTCTTTTTCCTCAAATGCTTGCAAAGACTTCACAGGTACAAAACTCACCCATAATCACTGTTCCAAACATTGATTATACTCCACCAGTTTCTCACACCTATGAGAGGAGGCACAAATAGCCAACTCCTCTTGATGAGTGTGTAAATACTCATCATTTTTGGTCAAATCTGAACTGCAAAACATTTAAAAAATGCTCAGAAATGCATCAAAATACTGAAAATATCTCAAAATTGCATTTTATATGTTTCAGATGCAAAATGTTTAAAATCGGATGAAAAATGAGCTAAGTTTGCATAATTGGCGCTTTCATCCCCAAGTTTCAAAAATTGTCAGAAATAGTCCCTGAGCACTTATTTCAAAAGAAAAGTCACCAAAGGTCCTTTTGGAATCATAAATTGTCATAATTAGTCCTTTGGTGAAAAGTTCCAAAAGTTTTGAGAAATTAGAGTTTTGATCCCTGGATTTTCATAATGGTCATGTTTAGTCCTTGGAATTTCAAAAGTGTCAAAATTGGCCCTTGGTCTATTAAAGATTGGCAAATTCAACCATTGAATTACATTTTTAGATTTACACTTGTGGTCCCTGGATTTTCAGTATTGTACACTTTTGGTCCTTACATTACTACTTGGGTCCATATTACATCCTAAGTCCAAAACCAATACACCTTGGCCCAATACCATTTTAATCCAACCCGCCCAAACCTTTATACCCGATCCAACCCGTTTACCCAAAATACCCACGGTTTAAAATAAAACCACCCAGCCACACTTTTCCTCCACTGCCTCCTCTTCACCACCTATACCTGCAACTCCACCCTACTCCACACTTTGTTCCCCCCACTTCCACCAAACAACAAAAGAAATTAATGCTCCCCCCCTCCTTGCTAGTTTCAGAGCCTGTGGTCAAAAACAGATTTCCCGCCAAAACCAATCCAATGGCCAAGATCATTTCCAGTCATCCAATGGCTCCAATTATGAGTGGGAAACACTCAGAGAGGTGAGAGAAAGCTTTTTGGTGTATAAAAGAGGAAGAGAAGCAAGAGAGAAGACTAGTCTTTAGTTTTTTAATTTTATGTATGTCGTATTTTATTTTTATGTTTTTAATTAAGCTTTAAACTGTAATCTTTGGTTTCATTGTATCAAATTAAGTTGTTTGAAGTGTATTCAAACTATTATCAAGTATCAATTCAAGTATTTATTCACATTTCATATTTTATGGTTACTGTTGCAAATTTCCATTTCAAAATCTCATACCCAAGCTTCAAATAGCTTATTTCTCAGTTTAAACAAGCTTACATAAGCTTATTATAGCTTTTTGTAAGCTTGTATTTAAGTTTCAAGCAAAGTTGGAATTTGGTCAATGAAAGTCAACTGAATCATCATTGGGCAAAGGAAATGGAATTTGGTGTTGCAGAGCATAGATTTGGGTTGATTCAGAGTTAATGGGTTGGTTTATATAGGATAGAGTTCATTGGTTCACTAATTTCAAGCCATTGTGGCTAAGGACCTTATGTAAGCTTATTTTCAAGAATCATTGCACAATCTGTGTTTGTAGTTATAAATGGTTTAAGTCTGTTTATTTAGTGATAATTATAGTAGTTAAACTCAGTTTGATCATTAAAATTAGCTAGTGCAGTAGTTAGCTTAATTAAAATTGCATATCGGTGTTTCATGTGGTGTTTGGATTTGCTACTTAAACTGAGTTAGAGGTTTATTCAGTGGTAGATACTTGTTGCTTTAAGTTTGTTAAGCTCATTTGAACTCATATCTGTCATAAAATTGTGCCTGCATACACTCAAAGTCAATATCACATAAAATCTGTCTCAACCGCACATATCTGTTGGATTTTCACATAATCAAACACTTGTTTTGTGTTTAAAGTTCATAGATATAGCTTGCATTGAGTTTATTTCATTAGATTACATCAATATCAGTCCAAAAATTGGAATCAAAGTTCACAAAAGTCAACTTCTTCATAACTGTTAAAAAAGTCAAAAGTGTAAAAACCCGTTTTGAGGCCAACTGAGAGGATTTTTCATTGACTCATTTCTGAGCCAAATCAAGTGAAACTTGGTGTTTAAAAACTTCAACTGGTCTATTTGCTTATTATCATTTTTGTAGAATTTTTCAATTTTTATAAGTCTCAAAAGGCTTGCCAAATGGGTCTCGAGTTCCCCTGGCAGCTCAGTTTAAGCTGAGTGTTACTGTTTTGTGCGAGAGGTTGCACGAGCTCATAAGAGGTGTGCCTAGGTCTGATCTTTGGTTTGTAAGTAGCCACCCAGGTCTACTATAGGTTCCTTCATTTGGTTTGTAGTTTCAACTTATCTTGAGTGCTTATTTTCAGGCTCATAGTAGTACCCTCAAAACTGTTTTTAGCTCATAAGCTCAATGTATTAAATCTGTTCAATCAGCTCAAAAGAGGTTAAGGATAGTTGAAATTAGTTGCATTTGGGTAACTGTAGCATATTATAGCTTCTGTGCAAGTTTGGTGCTTATTGGTGTTCATTGGCTCATTCTAAGTGCTTATTTTTAAGTACTTTACATTGCAGTTGCATAATCCTACACACAACCCTCTGTTTTTATATTTTTCTCAGCTTGAGTATATTATTTCTAGATTTATCTTGAATTTTTCAGAGTTTTCTAGGTCAGTTTGGTATTTTTCTTCATTTTAATTAGTTTTTAAGCATTTTTAATTAGCATTAAATACAATTAATTAAGAAAAGTTTCAAAAAATAATTTTTCATTTTTCTTAAGTTAAGATAAATATAAAAAGTCAAAAAATATTTTTCCAGATTTTTCTTAGTTAAATTTGTATTTTTAAGCAATTTAAGTAGTTTTAAATAGTTTTAATTCCTAGAAAATACAAAATAATGAAAAATACAAAAATAGTTTTGAAAATTATCTTTTGTTATTTTAGATTTTTCCAAGTCATAATTTTATTTTTCTAGCTTTATTTTCTATTTTCTTGTATTTTAGGCTATTATTAAATAGTTAAAATTAGTTTTTAATTAATAATAATTAGATAAATAGTAATAAAAAATAATTTTCTTTTTCTAAAATTTTTTCTTTTATCATTAGGATTGTAAAAATGTCATTTTCATATTTTTAGGATTTATATTGTTTTAGTTTCATATTTTCGTTTGTACGTCACGTAGTTTTAAATTCAAGTTTTATAAAAAGAAAAATCAAAAACATCAGTTTAAAATTAGTGATAGCGTTTATTTAATATAGTTTATTTTTTTAATTTTCTTTAATTTGCATTTAAGCCTTTGTAATTATAGGCTATTTCTGTAGTTATAATAATTCAAATCCCTTTTTCCGTTCAAATCTCACGATCACTATTCGTTTGGTGATTCATCATACGACTTCACTTGGGACATAACGACCCGGGGAAACACTGTACTCTCCAGATCTTCATTGCATTTGTGTTATGCGAACTGTTTTAAGTTTATTACGGTTAGCCATTCACAAGTGGCTAGCTTGTGTGAGAAAACTTGACGGTTTGGCACAGATCACCTCCCATTACAACACAGCATGTCCCTGATCCTTTTGGTTTAGCTAATGATTGCCTTTTATGGAAGAAATTGGAACTTTCATTAGTACCAATGAATGAACGAAGATGACACTAAGGATTTTGAGAGTGTCAAGTGGAGCTAAATGATCTTGGAGATCAGATAGTGACTTAGGATAATGTTTTGGAGAATATCCTAAAGGCTTAAGATGGAAAAACTAGAATTTGATCAATTTCGACCAATTTTGAGGTAAGGATGATTATGATCAATTTTTTCATAATCGAAAGATTTCCAAAGTTAGATATGAGGGATTATGTGAGAAATGATGTGTGAGCTTGAGAGCGGAAGAGTAATGGGTTTAAGTGAAACGATAGATCTACAAGTGTCTTGATTGTGATCTAGGTGAGTTATGTGTGAGTAGGAAGGATATACTTAACTTGATAAGGACTTAATTTGCCGTAGGACACTATGTCTAGCTTAGTGTGAGGTGTTCTAAGGACATGTTTGAAATACAATGTTTGCAATTGCATTTTTTGTTTGTTGGATCCCACGGTTCCCTAAGAGTAAGGATCCGTCTAGCACAACCTTTGGGATCCGTCTATCTGCTAAGCATAACCTTTACTAAAGGTATGGAATGATTTTGACAATGCATTATATTTCAAGGTTAGTTAAAGAGGTTCTATTACTAAGATATCAAATGTAAGATGTTTTATTTCATGAAGGAAATTGGATTACATTAATAAAGCATGAGTACAAAAGGATTGATCCTATTTGAAAGACCACTAAGTTCCTTGAGCGTTTTTGCTAGAAGGATCATCAAATGGTTGATGAGTATTGGTGGAATCAAGAATGAAGAAAGTCTTCATGAGAGATGTGTTTAGCGGTTCCATCATCTTGTTCACAAGTACGTACAACGGACTTTGAAATTGAGGATGAAAATGCATGACGTTATGATAGAGGCGTGTCAAGAACATTCCATAAGGGATGATTTTATTCTTGGAGCCTTGAATATTTACAATTTGCCTTGCGAAGAAGTAGGCGAGATTGTATGGTTGTTGTGTTAGCAAACAATACATTATGTGAGCACAACAAGCGAGAAGGATTTCTCGATTTCCCCTAAGACTCCAAACATTTTCACGTAAAATGAGTGCAAGAGGTTTGTACTCTTCTCGAATGTCCTGTGTAAAGATAATGTTTGGATCGGAGTAATATGGTCGAGGTTTGCATACTATGCGATTCAAATCCTCTGGGGAGGGTATGTGTGAACAATATGGACTATTTTCTTCACAAAAGTTGAAGAGAGAATCAAGAGACCAATCTTCGGTAAAGGCACATTGTCCATGATTTGGAATCTGGAGGATGTGAGCAAATTGCCCAAGGGTTAAAGCAAACTTTTGGTTTTTGATCCAAAACCAAAGAGATAGAGAGCGATCCTCGTTACGAACGAGTTCGACTTGACGGAAGAATTCCAATACAAACCTTGGACATATTTTCTCGTTAATTTCAAGAAGACATTCCAATCCTATGGCTCGGAAGGAGGTATTGATACCTTCTTCGAATTGTAGAGAGGTGTCTACAATACGTCCTTCATGGAAGTGACGGTTTTCGAGATTATTGAACCCACAGACATGATTTCCAGGTGTGTTGGGCTCAAGGGAGATGTTAGGAGTGTAGACGCTAGTGAGTGAAAAATCAAACTCATATTCATGCGACATAGCGAAACCTATAGGAAAGACAAGTTAAAAGGATGTGACGTATTATTCGTAAAACAATGATTACCTTACGTTTTTACAAGATGTTCATTAACAATGTTTGACTTTTAACTAACTTAATGTTTGACATTCTAGTAAAACATTTCTTTTAGGAAGAAAGTGGTTTTTATTTTGCATGAAAATTTGTTATCCAGAAGGACGGTTCGCACGGTTCCCTTCTATAAGGGATCCGGCTAGTATACTTGCCGGGATCCGTGGGTCTCAGTAGTATCGTAAATGCAGATTTGATAAAACATAGGTTTTACAATTTTATACCAAGATATGTGTTTTAGCCTACATTTTCTTTTAGCATGCATACATGACTTCTAATGTATCATGAGAGAATACAAAACGTATAAATCAAAAGAAATGACAAACACATTATGATAATAATAACCTAGATAAACTAGACTATTAATAATATTTCATTTCAATGCTAAGAATGATACAAAGGATTGGGTATATGATCCCAATGTAGATTAACAACACAAAGTATATGTCTCCGTATGAGAACTTCATCATAGGGAACACAAGAGCGATGAGTGTTAAGGCGATGAAACGCGAGGCGATGTAAACCATGTTGATGGCGAACCTTCTTGGTTTCAGTTTGAGATGAGATGAGATGAAGATGAAGATGGAGTTTTGAATGAGAGTTACTTTTTTGAAAGTGGAAGATTTGAAAAGTGGGGATTTGATAGAAGGGTCGACGGATGGTTTATTTATGGGGAAGGAGGAATTTTTGAGATTTCTGTTTTGTTTTATTATTAGAAAGATATGATTTTTGGATTAAATCAAATAAAACACAAGTTTTATATACCAGGACTATAGACTAAAAAATAACACGTATGTGAGAAAAGGCTTCCTAATGAAGCTTCATGTAGTACATGTATATGCACAAAAGATAATCATATAAATACCTATGTAGGCAGACTTAATTATCAAGCTAATGTCATTTTAGAGATAAGTAGAAAATCATACCTCTAACGCACTTAGGATTGTCTTTACAAATGACACAACAAATGTCAGTAGACAATTCCAGCACCTTTGTGTTTAAGATACCTTCTTAGGGAAGGTATTCTTGTTACCAAGCGATTCCTATGGCTTGGTAGGTATGAGCTTTGACTAATCAACATGACAAAGAGGATTAGTGCATTTAAATAAAAAATAAATAATGAGAAAATGTTGTCATCTAATCAACATCCAAACAAAGAGTTTTAAAAGACATGGTGTTTGTTTATATGAAAAACATTCTTTGTAGTTTTCAATTAACCATGGATCGTATCAAGTTTTTAAAGTACAATATACTTCAAGAAACTTGGTAACGAAGCTCTGATGCCAATTGTGGAAAACTATAAGGGGGGGTTGAATAGTTTTGCCAATTAAAACTTTCTTTTAAACTATTTAGATCGACTTATGTCAATCTATTTTGAAGTGTGTTGGATGTTGATAAACAATCATATAGAGGGATGTAATGAAAAGATAAGAGTAAGAAGCACAAAACCACAACGCGAGTATTTATAGTGGTTCGGCTATAAGGACACCTTCCTTGCCCTACTCAACTCCCCGAGTCACCTACTCGAGAGTTTGTAATCACTACACGACCGACTCTTATGGTGGAGAAACCTTCACAACGTTGCCTACTCTTGTTTCGGTACTAGGCTAACCACCGGGTTCTTTCACACCAAGGTGAACCACACCTACCACAACGTCGCCTACCCTTTATCCGGTACTAGGCTAGATACCGAGTTCCATTACAATGGAGGAACTACTACCCAACACTACACCAACGACTAATCCCAAAGGAGACCAACTCCTTATTACAACATCATCAAGGATATCAATATCCTTGGATCAATACTAATCTATCTTGTACATCGAAACACACCATATCGAATGTACATCTAAGGCACCTTTCACTAATGACTTTAACTAGATCTTCAAGACACCCTTCACTAATGTCTTGTGACTTGACTTCTAGGCACCCTTCACTAATGCCTACCTGTCACGGACGATCGACACCCTTCACTAATGTCTTCGCCTTGACACTTGAGACATCTTTCACTAATGTCTTCAACACTACACTTCTTAGAAGAAAGAAAAGAACCATCAACAAGAGGACTTCAGTAGTCTTGATGATGAGGAAGCATAGCAACTCATGGACTTGAGCTTGCTTGACTTCAAAGGTGGTGATCTCGCCTTTAAGAGGAACCTAGAGAATCACACAAAAACAAAACTACAAACATAGATCACTTGGATCTGGGGTTAGAGAGTTTTAAACTCAGGGAGAAAGTATGTTAGAAAGGGGTGAGAAACAATGAAGAAATGGCTATCTATTTATGGGCAAAACTTGCCACTATTCCCTGGATCCCACGGATCCTTCCCACAAGGGATCCGTCTAGCGTAAAGCTAGGGATCCGTGGGACGCTCCTCTTTGCCCATGGGTATTTTGGTTATGGGTCATGGGTTATGAGTTGATCCAAGGGTCTTTTACTAGATACAATGTATCTCATGATTGCAATGCACCTAGTCAAATGGGTATGGGTCAATACCATGGGTTATGGATATTATCCATATATGATATAAGCATGATGTCATGCAATGGGTTATGGGTCAAGCTCCATGGACTTTGGGTTGTACCCAACTACATTCAATGTATTTGGTCATTGGGTTATGATACTTAAGTTTCTACCCATTACCCAATATACTACATACTAGTTATGTGTATATTTTACCCAAATATGTAAACACTAGTTGTTGTACATATGTAATACTAAATCATCAAATCACTTATACTTGTTTTAGTGTTTTATGTGAAAGCGTAAGTGTGTTAGAAAACTATTGGCTCAAACCATTTACGTATTTTATTTGTTTCGTTAACATGATTTTACGTTTGTTATCGATAAAACATTAGAAGATTGTAAAATATAAATAAACGTTTTTACGGCTTATTTGTATTAACAAAGACTCCACATGAAATATGGACAGGAAAAGCTCCTAACTTTTCTTACTTAAAGGTTTGGGGGTGTGAGGCATTTGTTAAACGTGACTCATCAGATAAGCTCCAACCAAGATCTGTTAAGTGTATCTTTGTAGGATACCCTAAGGAAACTATGGGTTACTACTTCTACTGACCGAGAACAAAGTCATAGTGGCTAGGTATGGAGACTTCCATGAAAGGAATCTCATATCTCAAAAGAACTCGGTGGGAGTATATGATCCGGAATATGATCATGAAGATAAAACACCGATAATACTAGCCAACTTCAAGAAAAGCACAGCTTAGGCACTCCTCACGAAGTTGTTCCCATTCATAGGTGCGAAGAACTATCGTTACTTTTGACCGTCTATGTCTTAACATAGAGGTGGAGGAAAATATGGTTGGGGATCTTAATGAACACGCCAACAATACGGTACGCCATGCACGATCACGAAAAGGATAAATGGCAGTGCTATGAATGGGAAATGCAATCCATGAAGGATAATGATATGCGGATTGACCTTCCTCAATGCTAAAATTCGTTGGAAGTAAGTGGATCTTGAAGAAGAAAACTCGACATGGATGGCAATGTACACACCCTATAAGGCTCGTCGGTAGGTAAAGGTTTTACTCAAACCTATGGCATTGATTCTGAGGAGACATTCTCTCATGTAGCGGACATTAGAGCTATTAGGATTCTCATAGTTATAGCTGCACACTATGACTCAGAGATTTGGCGGATGGATGTCACAATAGCTACGAATGGTCGAGTCTAGATGAAGACATCTATATGGCACAACTTTGACGGGTTTTGTGATCCACTATTTCCTAACGGTCATATGCAAGCTTAAAAAGGTCCATTTATGGACTAAAGCAAGCATCAAGGCAATGGAATAAAATATTTGATGGAGAAATCAAAAGTTTTGGATTTACTCAAAATCTTGATGAGTTATGTGTATATCACAAAGCTAGTGGGAGTGTTACTTTCTAACATTTACGTATGTCAATGACATATATTAATCATGGAAAATCATATACCAAGTCTAAATGAGGTGAAAGCCTATCTTGGTAAATGTTTCTCGATGAGGACTTAGAGCAACATATATCCTTTTCGGAATCAAGATCGAGGGATAGATCAAAAATGAAGCTAATCGTTTAAGCCAAAGTGCTATTGACAAAATATTGAGATTTAATATGCAAAATTCAAGAGGATTTTTCTTGGGTCACAAGTAAACCATGGTTTTGGTAGCGAGGCACGTGCTTTAACACTACTTGAAATTAGCGATGAAGAAAGATCCTTATGCTTGGTACGTGGATCTATCATGTATCGCGATACGATGCACAAGGCGATGTGGCGTTTGCTCAAAACCTTACGGTCGATCCAACGAGAATCGGGTGAAATTCCTTTGGACTAACGGTGACATATTCTCAAGTACCTTAGGGATACAATAGATGTGTTCATAGTGTATGGAAATCCGAAGCTGAATGCATTTGAGGTTCACTGCGATGCATCCTAGAGATGTGACAAAGATGATCACGAGGGAGTCTCGGGCGGTTACATATTTGTCATCAATGAAGGTGATGTGGATTGGAAGAGCAAGAAATAGACCACTCTTGCGATGTACCTTTCTGGAGAAGTGAGTACATAGCGGTGTGCGGGGCTGCCATGGAAATTTTGTTTGGATAAGGAAGTTTGTTTTAGAGCTTGGTGTTATGCGTTGATTGAAAATCTATTAAAGTATATTGTGAAACTTCTGTAATTACTTTTGCCCATGAACCTGGAGTCATGAAGGGCACGAGACACTATCCTAGACAATATCACTATGTTCAAGAGCAAGTCGAGATAGGTGAAATTGAGTTGCTCAAAGTTTCACCCCGAGATAACCTTCTTGAGATCTGTTGGGTTCGGTAAATACCCAAACCCCTTAAATCTAGGATTTGAATAGAAAAATACCCTAAGTGTTTAGGCAGATAAACACTAACGAGTCCTTTGAGTGCATAGTCTCTGTTGAGCCATCTTCGAGATCTTGGGTAGAGGCGAAGATCTCTCACTGCGTGAAGTAGGGAACAAAAGGGTGAAGACTAAGTCAAGAAGATGGTGGATTGGTGATGACAATAACTCACTGAATCCCTAAACTCCCACCCAACTACTTCCACTTGAAGACAAAGCTGAGTAGAGACAATGAAGACTAAAAAATTGAAATGGACTTAAGGCGGGATAAATCCGAGTCGAGATAAGGCGAGTCTGTATCAACAAAGTCAACTTTCCCGAGGAATGGCAAACTATCAGGCCTCATTGTCATCATGACTTATGGAAAGCTGCCTTGTCTCTTACTTGATATAGTCTTTGTAAACAAAGACAAAATACATGATACGTCTTACGCAAAATCGGTTGTCACTTAGGATAGAGTTAAAACTCATACTTGTATAAATAGCATAAGGGATGGAGTGAAAGATTTAAGCTTGTGAATTGTAAAACACACACACAAACACAAGCCATCTTTCACTCCTCAAATAACGAGTCCACGAGATAACTTCGATGGATTCCATAGTAGTTGTGTTAGGACTTAGCTTCGAACTTTTAGTGAAAGTACCAACCCTTTGTCATTTCAATCCCAGTACTATTCATAAGTACTTGAGTAATCTATTCTTTTTGATTGATTTCTAATAAAGAATATTATGTTGAAAATTTATCGATTATGTTTTGCTTACCTCTTACTTGATCATTGATTCACTATTATACTGTTTTAATACTTTAAACATTTTTTGATAGTGAATAGGGAACAACAAGTAGTATCGAGCAAGGCTGATTATAAAACCTTTTAAGCTGCTCTAAAGCGTTTTAAATCGGGATCCTTATGGTTTGAAATTGATGTACCCAACTAGTCGACAAAAAGGGTGGAGCTTATTAAATTTTATTTGCCCTAGACTTGAAGTTGGTAAATTTAACAAATGGAAAAGCGTATGCTTTGCTATTTGATTAAGGATGGAACATTATATCAAGTGTATAAATGAAGGTCCATTTATCCCAAAATGGCGAAGGTTTGCCTAAACACGGCTTCGATGAACTCGAGGATGAGAGGAGAGTGGTCAACGAGGACCAAAGACTCTCAAAAGTATCATCATATCATGTCTTCTGATGATATTATGAGTCGATCATAAGCTTGTAGTAAAACTAAACAAACCTAGGATGACACGGTCCCACGGTCATGAAGGTCCTTCGATACCAAGGAAAGCAGGATAACGGACACGAGCTTGAGTATAAACACCTTGAGGGCTAAGGACTCGAAACTCGTCTCAAACTTACACCCGATACAAAACTTTGCTAAATGAAGCGTCAAATGATGGTGTTAAGTTGTCCAAATATGAAATCAATGTTGGTTTTGTCAATAGTCTCCTTTGAGAAATTAATTTGAATTTCTCTCGGGGTCTTAGGAATGCTAATCATATCCGAATCTTGAACTTCACGAAATTTATAGGAAATTTTTCTATGAGGAAAACCTCATCAAGCGATACCACGACTTAAAGAAGTCTCGGGAAGTCAAGAGTCCGGACCACCACTTCAACACCAATATCTCTTTGCTTTTTATTCTAACATTGTGGTTCAAGATTTTGAGGAGAATTACGATGATGAGCGATGAGAGATCATGAGGAGTACCTCAATGACCTGAACATTGAATTTCAGGAAGAGGCACTCCTTGCCAACTCTCAAGAGGTTTATAAAAGAAATGAAGGTTTTTCAAATGCTAAAGTAAATGAGGACACTGAATGCTTTAAGTGTCATAAAAGAGGTCATTTTTCCAAAGATTGTTTTTCAAAAACAATTTAGAACCTCATAAACCATCGGGGTCAAATGGAGTCCTCGAACTTTAGAAATTTCAACCAAAATCTGTCTCGGTCTCACATCAAAATTTTCAAAACAAGTCAGGACCAAAGTAAAAGCATTTTTGAAGTAAGTACGAGGAAAGTAAAAGCCAAGCTATCCTTTGCTGAGGCCACTCCCTCGAAACAACAAACATTTAAAAATACGTGTGCGGGGTAAAACAAGGGCCTCGTTGCTAAAGTCTTATTTGGGATGAAGAGCCGATCTCCTCGAGACGATGAAATGGTGCAAGTCGGTGCAGCTGATGGCTCTTCCGAAGAGGACAAGCTAGCTGTTGGAAAAATCATGCCAGGAATGGAGAATAGGTCAACATCACAATGAAGAAGGTAAATATTTTGCTTTCTATGGATGATGACTCACGATTGGAGTCTTATATGAACTATATCAATGTTGACCTTAAGTTTGTAGAAGAACAACGATTAAATCTTTTTTCAAAATATAACAAACTAAATTTTGAACCTAGGCCCGAACAAGTGTAGGGATGAGCGCTTCTTTTAAAACAAACTAAGCAGAGGCTATCACTTTGCAAATCAAAACACTGGTTAGTCAAAAGAAATCGGGATCTTTGATCTTGTGGGAGCCCTCAGTAGCAAAAAGAGAGTCATAGGTGAAGATCATCTCCCTGACTCTCACGACAAAGACTTGATCTCCCAAACCATTTGTGTGCCGTGGCATGATTACCAATGTGTTGACTATTCCCAAGCCTAGTGATTGGATTGAGCGGGTTAATCTGAGTAAGCTTCCAAATTTCGATTACGGAAGAATACTAGAGCCTAGAGTCAAGCTCTTAAGAGCATGCTTGGACTCCACTGAAAATGTGCCAGTCTTGAACATATCTCTCGAGTGCGCAGAACTCCACTACAATTCAATCCTCACTCACCTAAAGAAGGTCCGGACTTGGTAGAACCATCTGCGAAAAGACCATTAAAACCAATTCAACAAGAATCTAACCCCATTTGAGAGACTTCCACATCCTCTGTCCCCACTTGAAAGTGACCAAAAGCGGAACTTGTGAGGAAGCTAAGCCGATAAGATGGAATCCATCAAAAAGTCCACTGAATCAATCAAAGGAAACAAAGTCGACCTCCTCTGGTTCCTCAAAGTCAAAAGCCACCACCAAACTAGCCAGCGAAGTGTGATCTATGCCACTATACCGGTCATACCAGCCGACAAGCTGTTATAGAATCCTTTTTTGTATGATGCGCAAAAAGGATGATCACAGCTTCACGATCACTTACAATATGTAAGTTCACTCAATAAAGCAAACTATACCAAAGTTGGTCATCAGTATGCTTCAACCTCCAAATCTGCTCAAATGTTTAGAGCAAAACCCTTTCCTCCTTGCCCACACTGTGGCTTTAATGATCATCATCATGATGATTGTCTCATGAACACATCTTTGTGATATTTTGCGGAAATCCAGCTCATGAGACATCCCGGCATAACGGTGTCATCCAAGCAGGAGAAGTTCCAAGCAACCCAGAATCACTAAGTCATCCTCGGTCTCCAAATGCAAAACAATGGTAGCACAATGCACTCAACCACTGACCATGACTCAATTGCCAAATTCAAACAGACCTTTAGGCCCAAGCCCACTAGTATGTGAGTGGATTAACGCAAGAGAAACTAATCCAGGTTTACTATTTGCCTTGAGACCTGCGCGGGAGCCTATTTGGCATCTAGATAGTGGATGCTCAAGAAGCATGACTGGTGTTAAGGAGTATTTGCACAAGTATGTAAAGGAACCAGGACCCAAGGTAGTATTTGGTGATAACTCATCATGTCCCACTTTGAAGGTTATGGTTGATTATCTGCAATGGAATAGTTTTCTCTAGAATAGCTTATGTCAATGGTCTCAAATACAATCTCATCGATTGTGCAGTCAACTTACGTGATGCAAAGTACATTGTGCAATTCATGACAAACAAGGCACCATTTTGATTGCCAACAAATAAGTTGTGTTGATAGCTCCTAGAAGAGATGATGTTTATGTCTTAGACATGTCAACACTCTCTCAAAATGAAACTTGTCTCTTTGCCAAAACACTGAAACTATCAACTGGTTGCGAAGCGTGGCACAAGAGACTCTACACTTAAATTTCAAAAACATCAACAACTTGCAAAACAAAACAAGGTCCTTGGCTTATCAATGGTTTTGCAAAAGATAAACCATGCTCAAGCTGTGAAAAGGCAAACACCAAAAAATATCTTTCAAAACAAAACAAAATTCCTCAATCAAAAGTCTGCCTTCACTCACTAGCATATGGATCTCTTTGGACCCGTGGTCCTAGGTCAATCCCGGCATGAGAAGTATACACTTGTCATTGTTGATGAGTTTTCAAGATACACATGGGTATACTTTCTTTCTAAAATGAGTCGGCGGTGATACTATAATGTCATTCATCAGGAACATTGAAAACCAGAATGACATTACATTAAACTCCGAAGCTGACAATGGTACTGAGTTGAAAATGAAGAGCTTGAGAATTTCGTGATGAAAGGGAATCTCCAAAAATTTCATCTCCTTACACCCCTAAACAAAATGGGGTATTTGAAAGGAAAAACGAACTCTCATTGAAACTGCTAGAACTATGTTAAATGGCTCGACTCTATCAAAACATTTTTGGGTAGGCATCAAAAAGCTATTTTTACACTCAAAGCAGGTCAATCATTGTCAAAAGACATAAAAAACCCCATATGAGATATTCAAAGGTAGACTTCCTGACATCAGCTACTTTCATGTGTTTGGATGTCATGTGTTTATTCATAACCACAAGGATTATCTAGGCAAGTTTGATGCTAAAGGCGATGATGGATACTTTATAGGTTACTGTTTGATCTCCAAAGCCTTGGTGGTATTTAACACAGGAGACAACAAGTTGAGGAAACCTTTCTGTCACCTTTGATGAGTGTTAAAAGCATCGGGTTCACCAACACCTCGATGGAGGAAATAGGAATTGGTAATTCATCAAGATATCCTCCTGATGAGTATAACATTGAAATCAATTCCTCCTACCAAGTGATGCAACACCCCAACCAACTATCGGTGAATTTATTGATAATCAATCGAGTCCGTCTTTGGGATAGGTAACCTTGAACCAAATGTTTAGGATCTGTGATTCAAGAACCCTAACTGAACAAGACATCTCAGCAGAGATGATCTTGATGATTTTGTGGCTCCTACACTGAACTGGCTCACGAGTTTCGGTGACCTCTTCAAGCTCGGATCCTAGACCACAAAGTAAGTGGAAAAAATCTCGGGGACATTGAGCTTGTAAACATCATTGGTGAACCCAGAGGCATGCTTACAAGAAGCATGGGTTTGCTAAACTAGCTAGCTTTAGCAAATGAATGTCTATATCTTTGATTACCTATCATAAATAGAACCCAAAAGTGTCAATCGAGGCTCTAAAACACCCAAGCGGGTTCGAGGCCATGCAAGAAGAACTTCAACAATTTGACAAAAACAAGGTCATGACCTTGATCAAATGTCCTCAGGATGTCATTGTCATAGGAATGAAGTGGGTTTTCAGAAAACAAAGCCGATGAAAAACGGCTGTCATTAAAAACAAAGCCAGACTTGTAGCCAAAGGTTACAATCAACAAGAAGGCATTGACTATGATGAGACATTTGCTCTGTTGTAAGAATGGAAGCCATCAGGATCTTCCTTGCATATGCTACCTACATGAACTTCAAAGTTTACCAAATGGATGTAAAAAGTGCATTCGTAAATGGTGAACTCAAGGAAGATGTATATGTTCCTTAACCTCACCCGGCTTTGAGAGTTGTGAATTCCTGACTATGTGCGCAAGCTTGATAAAGCTCTTTATGGACTAAAACAAGCTCCTGTGGCATGGTATGAAACTCTCTCGGCCTTCCTGATTCAAAACAAGTTTGTCAGAGGAAAGATAGACAACACATTGTTTATCTACAGGACAAAACAAGATGTGATCCTGGTCCAAGTATATGTTGATGACATCATCTTTGGCTCAACAAACTACACTCTTTCCAAGCAGGTTTGAAAAACCGATGAAAAAGAAGTTTGAAATGAGCATGATGGGTGAACTCACATACTTCCTTGGACTACAAATCAGGCAAACGGATAAAGGAATCTCCATCAGTCAAGAGAAGTACACCACAAATCTCTTGAAGAAATATGAGATATCTGACTATGCCTAAGTGAAGACACCAATGGTCCCTCCTAACAACCTCGGACCTGATCTCACTGGCAAATCAGTCAATGATGAGTGCTTATTCACTCATCCTTTTTACCCATCTAAGCCCACAAAAACGTCTAAAAACACTGAAATATAACCAATTATACTGCAGATATCCTTGGAGTGTGTTTTTATGTGTTTCAGGTACAAAGGATCGAGCAGGGACAAAAGCGTGAATTGAGCTTGGATTGGAAAACGCGTGCTTTGCTTGACGGGAGCCGGATGATGATTTTCTACATTTTGAGCCCTGGGATACATATTTGGGAGTGAGCTTGGGAATCGGATCAAAACCTATCCCTAAATCCAAATTACCAATTTACCCTCTTCCCGAACCCAAAATTACCATTTTACCCTTTTTTACAAAAATCCAAAACTACTCTTTTAAATCCTCATTTTTATTTTACACCAATTATTTTTTTTAAAATTATTTTCTTACTAAAAAAAAAATACAAAGTTTTAAAAATACAAAAGTATTTTACTTTTACCTTAACCTTTTATTAAAACCTTTAAACCCTTAACTATTAAAAACCATTTACCCATTTAAACCCAACTTAAACCCATTTTTATAAAAACCCAACCCATTTACCCTTCGCTTATTTCCCAAAAGCGAAACCAATCCCAAAACCCACACCATTTTGGCCCAAGCTAAAACCCTCATCCTTGTCTTCTTCTTCCCAGTCACTTTCACACCTTCTGGTCCCCAACTCACCTTACCCAACACACCCACATGGGTTCTCATATGCCACCTTGGCAATCCCCAACACTTCCATTGGAGGTCTCGCGGATGGACTGGCTTAGATGAAGCCCTTGGGCTCCAAGTTGATTTCTATGGCTGGGATTTGCTTCAAGAAAGCACAAGTGCTCCAAACAAGCTCATTGTCTCACACAAAAAGCACAAGCCTTCTTGAAGACCTAGACATCACTAGTATAAATAGAACCATCTTGTAGCCATTGAAAGGCATAGGGTTTTAAAATAGAATTGTTAGTTTAAATTTATGTTTTAAATTAGTTGTAAAGTTTTATTTTATGAATGAGAAAAATATTTTTTTCCTACTTGTCTTATTTTCTGCTTATATGCTAATAAGCACTTGAGTGCTTATTAGCTTATCACACTTTATTTTCAGTTCTAAGTTTAACTTTAGGATCCTAAGAAAGTTTTATAAAAGAAAAAAAACCTTAGTTGCTTTTAAAAACAAAAATCTGTTTTGTTTAACACCCTGTACAGGGGTGTTTGGTTTAAGCTTATTTCTTTGTCCAAAACTGTTTTTACCCACTTTGACTCTCAAAGTCAAAGTGGTTTAAGGTTTAAACAAGATTGTAAAACAAGTTTAGCTTAGATACAAGTTTAAGTGTAGTTTTGAAAACAATCAAACCACCTCTCTGCTCACTTTGTGCTACAAAAGCATTCTTTATTCTTTGTTCTGACCCCAGCCCCTTTCAAGCTTATTTTTGGTCCAAACTTTTTCCAAAGTACTTTTCTCACATCTCAACATACCCACCTCAATATTTGTTCACTTTATTTGGCACTTAGGATAGTTTTATGTAGCTTAAATTTGCCTCAAACTCTGTCCAAAACCCATAACAGATCTGCATTCACTGCAGTTGGCCCTGCCCTTTTCTTAGCTTATTATTAAGCCATTCTAGGCTTATTCTTAGCTCCCAAATAGATTTTTAGGTAACCCCCCACCCCTAGTTGCATGTTTAAGTCCCCTTTTAGGATTAAGATTAGATCAAGTAGCTTATTTTTAAGCTCAAAACACCCCTAGCTGCGGTCTGCAGTTTACATGGCATCTGACCGCTACTTGACCCAATTCTAGCTTATTTTAGTGTTTTTTAGTGCTCCATTTTAGCTTATTTTATGTACCTTAGTGCTTATTAGGTGACATAGATTAGGTTTAGTAGTATTTAGCTTATTTAGTGCTTATTAATGCTCATTTGTCTATTGTAGTTGCATAGGTCCATTTGATGCTCCTTTACCTTTTAGCTTAGGATTTCCATATAAAAACTGCTTATCTTCCCTTTTTTGTATGTTCCTTTTAGCTTATCTGAGCTTAGTCTAAATGCATGTTAGCTTATTGGTCACACTTTGTTCATTTATTGCTATTTGGTGCTTAAAATCTGTCAATATAGTGCTTATCTTGGTTGTAAAGTTAAACATTGTGGATAAGCGGTTCTAAACCGCTTATTCCTTAGGTTTGGTAAAAAAGTTTTTTACAAAAAAGTGCTTATTTGATCTTATTTATAAGTTGCAAAAAGAAAAATTTTAAAAAAAAAAATAGTTTTTGCAAAAAGGTACCACAGGATTCGAACCTGGGACCTCTTGCTCACGCTCACAACACAACACACTCAAACCAACTGCCCTAGGGTCTTTTCAGGTTTTATATTACACTAGTTAATATTTAACTATCATTTTCAGTTTTAAGCTTATTAGCTTATTTTAGCTTTTTAATTGCTTATTTCAGATAGTAGTGTACCATTTTTTATTTTTCTTAAAACCAGATAACTTCAAGTATTTTAGTGAAAATTTTCAGATTTTTCCAAAATCATTTAGTAATTTTTATAATTAAATTAGATTAAATTAGATTTTAATTCATAATAAATAATTTAAAAGTCGAAAAAATACCCGGCTTTTTCCTAAAATTATTTTTAGTCGTTTAGAACGTAGGAAAATTAGTTTCACATCCTTAGGCCTTAAATTGCATCATTTTCACTTTTTGAGGCTCGGGATTAGCCCGGGTTTTCACGTTTTTGCATATTATCACTCTAGGACTTAGTGTAACTTAATTTTATTGTTCCGTATGCTTAGTAGTAGTTAGATTATCATTTACTTTGTTCCCGTAGCCCTAATTACTTTCCCTTTAATTAATTTGTAGAAAACGTAATCAAAAACCAAAAAAAAAACCCGTAACATCGAGCATTTTAATAACAAACCTCAAACGACATTCTCCATTCACACCTCGTTGGGAAACGACCCGGGTAATCACTTGCCCGGTATCACTTATATCGAATATTTGAGGGTTTTGCGTGTCGACCTTTTTCCTAAAGGGTTGGTTTGTAATCCTCTCGGGTATTCGTATTTGGTATTTTCTTATATTATAATTGACTATTTGACCCGTCAAAAGGCTAATATCAATTTGGCGCCGCTGCCGGGGATGTTGTGTCGCGACAATATCGTTACGGTTTGACGATTAGTGACTCGAGATCCTTCCTTCGTGAAGTTATTGTTTTTATAAAAATCAAAAAAGTAAAAAAATATTTTCCTTTTTATTTTGTATATATATATAAAAGATTAAAAATACAAAAAGATTTTCCCTTTTGTTTTAAATAAAATAGAAGACACAATCAATATAACATTCTCAACGGAGGTGTTATCATTATAAGTTCCCGAACTAAAGATCAAAAACTTGCCTTTGTGTCGCTTGTGGATTTATTTATTTCTATCGGACAAACAAACTGTGTGGTGGGTATAAGGACGGCCCGACATTAAATTGCGGCTGTAAAGAAGCGGGTTTTAATAAGCTTCGCTGACCTACAAAGCTTCTCCGCTAAACGCCTGCGTTTGTCTTGTAGAGGTGATTTATTCACTTGGGATTATTGGTATAAGTTCACTGTGTTTTGCCTCGGTCTTGTTTTAATTGAAAGTGTTTTGGTAGTGCATGCGCACTCGTTCTTCTAATTCTTCTACCCTCTTCTTGAACTTCGCCACAATTCCGCGAAGGCGAAATAGACGCGTCCCCGCCAATAGTCGAAACCGAGATTCGTACTAATCCCGACCCCATTCCCGAAATGGCGGAGGATAACCGTTCTATGTTGGAACAACTCCAAGCACCCACCGAGGGTTATGGAGAAGCCATCGTCGTTCCACCAATCGTTGCCGACAATTTTGAACTCAAACACGGATTGATTAACTTGGTATCGTCAAGCCAATTTTACGGATTTGAGAGAGACGATCCTCACTCATATCCGACGGTTTAACAAGCTCACGTCTACAATCAAATATCAAACGCGTCCGGAAGAAGCAATCAAACTACTTCTTTTCCCATTCTCACTTGAGGGGGCCGCCCGGATTTGGCTCGAGAAACAACCCCCTCAATCAATCACCACATGGGAAGATTTAGTTTCAAAATTCACTAACAAATTCTTCCCACCACAAAAGACAACACACTTAAAAAATGAAATCACAAAGTTTACACAAAAGTTTGATGAATCATTTAGTGAAGCTTGGGATCGTTTCAAGGACTTACTTCGTCAATGTCCTCACCATGGCTTTTCCGAGTTACATCAAATCGATACTTTCTACAATGGTTTGAATGAAAATGATCAAGACTCTCTCAATGCGCCGCGGTGGTAATCTCTTGACATGCTCTACGAAAGATGTGTTGTCCATCATTGAGAACAAGTCTAAAGTCCGCACCTCACGAAGCAAACCGATTGCTTCCCGAGTGAGTGCTTCACCTTCTTCGAAAAATGTCTCTAGCACGGATGCTAAGATAGACAAGCTTACCGATGCTATCCAAGCATTGGTTCTCTCAAAATCTCTTTCTTCTCCATCTCCAAATCCACCCGCCCAAGTCAAAGCGGTGGCTACTACTTGTACTACTTGTGGTGGGCCTCATGCCTACTACAATTGTACGCCTACGGATGGTAATCCTTTTGAAGCAAATGCCGTAGTTGGGCCTTACAATCAAGGAGGTAATCAATACCGTCCTCAAGTTGACCCGAGCTATCGTGCTAGCAATCAAGGACCACCCGGTTTTCCTCAACCTAACAATCAAAATAGGTTCAATCAAAATCAAGTGAAAGGGCAAAATGTTCCATATCAAGCCCCAGATGAACCAATACCGCCCCAAGGGTAATCTCAATCATGGTTATCAAGCTCCTAATTACCAACCCCGGTTGGCCCCTCTATTGAACTTTCCAACTACATTAAGTCTAATGAGGTTACAATTAGGGGTTTGCAAAGCCAAATCACTACTTTGAGAAATGAATTCCAAACTTCAATGTCAAAACAAGGAAATGAGTTAAAAAATGAGTTGAACAAAACGAACAACAAAATTGATCAAAATCAAAACAAAATTGAAAATATGTTCAATAGTATCATGTGTCAAATGAATCAAGCTTCAACTTCTAAAACCCTTCCGGGTAATACAATTCCAAATCCGAAGGGAGAATTGAATGCTATTGCCACCAGAAGTGGTAAGACATATGATGGACCCTCGATGCCTACACCCTCTCCGGTGAGGGAGGTAGCACAAGAAACCGAGGTGACAAAGGACAAAGTGCATTCTACAAGCCCACAAAGTACCGCACACGTCCAACCTCCGGTAGTCCAAATTTCCATTCCGGAGCCCGATGTTCTGAAGATTAAGCCTTCAATCCCTTATCCTTCAAGGCTTAATGATCAAAAGGTCCGCGATAAATCTAATCAACAAATGGAGAAGCTTATCCAAATCTTCAAAGATTTGCACTTCGAGATTAGTTTCATGGATGCTCTCCTTCTATTGCCCAAGTTTGCTCCGACAATCAAAAGCTTGTTGGGCAACAAAGAAAAATTTCCGAAGTTGGCTAAAACTTCCTTGAGCGAGAATTGTTCGGCGGTTATCCTTAAAAACTTCCCTAAAAGTTAGGAGACCGGAAAATTCCTCATCCCATGTGATTTTCAAGGGATAGTTCAATGCTCCGCTTTGGCCGATCTTGGCGCTAGCATTAACTTGATGCCACACTCGATGTGGAAAAAGCTTTCATTACCTCCGCTTACACCTACATGTATGATCCTCGAGCTTGCGGACCGTACAAATTCTCGTCCGCTAGGTATAGCCGAGGATGTATTTGTGAAAGTAGGCAAGTTTCATTTCCCAGCCGACTTTGTTGTTGTCGAATTTGATGCCGATCCCCGAGTACCCCTCATCCTTGGGAGGTGCTTCTTAAAACCGGGTCGTGCATTGATCGATGTTGATGAAGGGGAAATTACTTTGAGGGTGAACAAAGAAGCCGTAACTTTTAATCTTGATCAAGTTAGAGATACTCCCCGCTTTATGACGTACGTCCGTCAACAAAATTGATGTCATTGACATTGTGTCGGAGGAGTATTCTCAATAAATTCTTGGATTCTCGAGTGGCAATCCCACTTCGGTTGATCCCATCATTGCTCTCTCTTCCCCTTCCCTCACTCCATTTTACAATGAGGAAAGTGACTTTATCTTGGAAGAGATTGAAGCTTACTTGTCTAGTGATTATGTCCCATGGGAAATTGATCACGCTCCCATTGACATCGAGGGAGATATTCTTCTCATCGAGAAGATGCTCAATGATGATCCATCATCACTCCTCCTCAAGAACTTCATATTGAGGAAATCAAAAACATTGAAAATGCTAATGATCCTCCTGAGGTCGAACTTAAGGACTTACCACCTCACCTCGAATACGCATTTTTGGAGGGTGACGATAAATTACCCGTCATAATTGCTAAAGATTTGAGTGAGGAGGAAAAACTTCTCATAAAGGTTTTGAACTCACACAAGCGAGCCATTGCTTGGAAACTTTCCGACATTAGGGGTATTAACCCGAAATTTTGTACACACAAGATTCTAATGGAGGATGACTTCAAACCGGCGGTTCAACATCAAAGAAGAGTGAATCCTAAAATCCACGAGGTTATCAAACAAGAGGTTCTTAAACTTCTTGATGCTGGATTGATTTACCCTATCTCGGATAGTTCTTGGGTGAGCCCCGTTCATTGTGTGCCCAAAAAGGGTGGCATCACCGTTGTTGAAAACGAAGAAAACGAGTTGATTCCTACCGATTGGTCAGGGATGGCGTGTTTGCATTGACTACCGAAAGTTAAATGAAGCCACCCGTAAGGACCACTTTCCTTTACCCTTCATGGATCAAATGCTTGAGAGATTAGCGGAAACGAATACTATTGTTTTCTCGATGGTTTCTCGGGTTATTTCCAAATACCCATAGATCCTCAAGACCAAGAGAAGACCACATTCACGTGCCCTTATGGAACGTTTGCTTACCGGCGCATGCCTTTCGCTTATGCAACGCGCTCGGTACATTCCAAAGGGGCATGATGGCCATCTTCCACGACATGATCGAGGAAACTATGGAGGTCTTTATGGATGATTTTTCGGTCTTTGGGGATTCTTTCAAATCATGTCTCTCCCATTTGGACAAGATGCTAAACGCGTTGTGAAGACACAACTCTTTGTCTAAATTGGGAGAAAAGTCATTTCATGGTCAAAGAGGGCATAGTCCTCGGCCATAAGATCTCTAAAAGCGGGATTGAGGTTGATAAGGCTAAAATTGATGTCATATCCAAATTACCTCATCCCACCACCGTTAAGGGTGTTCGGAGTTTTCTAGGTCACGCCGCTTCTATCGTCCGATTCATTAAAGATTTCTCGAAAATAGTCCGGCCGATGACCCGTCTTCTTGAAAAAGATACTCCGTTCATCTTCTCCAAAGAATGCATTGAAGCTTTCCAAACCTTAAAAAAGAAACTAACGGAAGCTCCTATATTAGTTGCCCCCGATTGGGACCTACCTTTCGAGCTTATGTGCGACGCTAGCGACTTTGCTCTAGGTGCGGTCTTGGGGCAACGAAAGCAAAACATTTCCAGCCTATACACTATGCTAGCAAAACTTTGACCGAAGCTCAAGCACACTACACTACGACGGAAAAAGAATTACTAGCCGTGGTGTATGCTTTCGAGAAGTTTCGACCATACTTGATCTTGTCTAAAAGCATAGTGTATACGGATCACTCGGCCCTCAAATATCTCTTTGCAAAGCAAGATGCAAAGCCGAGATTGCTCCGGTGGGTTCTCCTCCTACAAGAATTTGATATCATCGTTCGTGATAAAAAAGGAGCCGAGAACCTCGCGGCTGACCACCTATCCCGTCTTGAAAATCCTCACCAAGGTGTGCTCGAGAAAAAGGAAATCAATGAAACATTTCCTCTCGAGACACTTAATGTGGTATCTCTAAGTGAAAATTCGAGTACCCCATGGTTTGCCGACTTTGCAAATTACCATGCGGGGAACTTTGTTGTTAAAGGGATGTCGTCTCAACAAAAAAGTAAATTCTTCAAAGATGTTAAGCATTACTTTTGGGACGACCCCTACTTGTTCAAAGTCTGTGCGGATCAAGTCATCCGACGGTGTGTTCACGGCCAAGAAGCCGTTGATATTCTCAACGCTTGTCACAATGGACCCACGGGGGGACATCATGGCCCGAACTACACCGCCAAAAAGGTGTTTGACTGCGGTTTCTATTGGCCCACAATCTATCGCGATGCCCATGACTTAGTCAAATCATGTGGCGCTTGTCAACGCGTCACGGCAAAATCTCACAAAAGGATGAAATGCCTCAAAATGCAATCCAAGTGTGCGAGATCTTTGGCGTGTGGGGCATCGACTTCATGGGCCCGTTCCCGTCTTCTCGAGGGAACAAGTACATACTCGTGGCGGTCGATTACTTGTCTAAATGGGTGGAAGCGAAAGCGCTCCCCACCAACGACGCCCCAGTAGTTGTGAAATTTCTGAAATCTCTCTTTGCTTGTTTTGGAACTCCCCGTGCCATCATTAGTGATCGTGTGCACGCACTTTTGCAATGACCAATTCGCAAAAGTCATGCTTAAGTACGGTGTCACGCACCGTCTTGCTACCGCGTATTACCCACAAACTAGTGGCCAAGTGGAAGTCTCAAATCGTGGTCTGAAAAGAATTCTTGAAAGGACCGTAGGCTAAAACCGTGCCTCTTGGTCGGATAAACTAGATGATGCACTCTGGGCCTTTCGTACCGCTTACAAAACACCTATTGGTTGTACTCCTTATAAGCTTGTATACGGAAAGGCGTGTCATCTCCCGATCGAGCTCGAGCACAAAGCCTATTGGGCCTTGAAGCATGCTAACTTTGATCTCAAGTCCGCGGGTGATCACCGAAAAGTTCAAATCAATGAATTAAATGAACTTCGTGATCAAGCCTACGAGAACTCTTTAATCTACAAAGAGAAGACAAAGAAGATCCATGACTCCAAAATCAAGAACCGCGTTTTCAACGTTGGTGACCGAGTCCTTCTTTTTAATTCTCGATTGAAGATCTTCTCAGGGAAACTTAAAACCCGTTGGACTGGGCCGTTCACCATTGCCAAAGTCTTTCCTTATGGTGCCGTCGAGTTATCTCAAAACGACGGACCAAACTTCAAAGTGAACGGCCATAGATTGAAACACTATTTTGGAGGGGACATACCTCAATTGGTTGTCCTGGATCTCCAAACCTTCCCATGAACCAATGAATTGGGGTCGAGTCAAGCTAGCGACTCGGTTAACAAAAACAGTAGCATTGCATGGGTTTTCACCCATGTTTCTATCTTCTTTCTCTTTTCTAACACTAAGTGTGGGGAAACCCCACCGATGTTTGCTTGTTGTGTTTACTCTCTTTTTCAGGATTCCCGTAGATCGTGATGATTGATCTGTTTTCGATTCAGCAGCAATATCCGATCTCTTTGCTAACGATTATCTAGGGATATCTTATTAATCCTTTTGTGAAAAAAGATTTCGCTTCCACACTTGGCTAGTAGTATTACCTTTTTCCGTTCTATAGTTTCGGCTACGGCCGGTACTTTGAATATTGAGGGCAATATTCAATTCTAAGTGTGGGGGGGAATTCTAGCGAATTTTGATCACATTGTACCTTCTAGTACCCTAGCACCCCCGTTTTGACCAAAAATTTTAAATTTTTATCGCTTTAAGTCAAGTATTTACAATTACAAGAAGTGCTTTGCACAAAAATAAAGCATTGATGCTTCGGTGTTAATGGTAGTTTAGTCTTGATTCGGCTAGAACAAGGGGAATCCCGACTCTGCTAGAGTGTTGATCTAGCTGCTCTCTTAACATTAGGCTAAGGTTTTACGCGTTGTGGAAATGAAAATGCTAAGCGTGGAGTAGCTGGTTCTCTTTAGAGCTTATATAAGTAATCTATGGCTTTTTCTCCCAGTAGCTCTTAATTGGACTTAAATACGTGCTCGTTGTCAAATTTTTGAACATTCAAAATAGTCTTGTTACAATAAAAAGTTTTTAAGCAAAATTGATTTAGAGTCCGAGTTCAACTTTTTATTTAAATTTCCGAAAAAGCATACTTTCTTTAAATCTGAATAATGTTGCAAAATGAAAGTATCGTAAAAGTGCTTGAATGATGCAAAAGTTGCAAGTTTAAAGTTCGAAGTCAAAAGCGAAGTCAAAAAAAAAAAAAAGTTGAAAAATGAAAAATGAAAAATATGAGTTGCGTGAATAAAAGCACTAAGTTGCTTATGAATAAATGTGCGAAACTTGCTTTTTCTTAAATTTAAATCGGAAGTTGAACTCGTATTCGTCAAAGTTGTCTAAAAATTTTGATGGTAATTTGGAAATCCTTGATTTCAAAGACCCCGAAAGCTCCGATACTATTCTCGAGGGTGAAAACCTAGCCTCCTCAAAAGGACAAGCTGAGAAGAAAGTCGCAACATGGAGTGATCTCACCTTTGAATCTCGAATTTCTAAATTATCGTCGGTTGTAATCCATTTAGGTTTAGTTTTAACTTAACGGTAGCTTCGTAAATCTTTGGAATCGAATTCCCGCTAATTCGGTACTATTCTCTGTGAGGTGTCAAAAGCCCGGTCACTTAAAACTTATGTTTTGGGATGTGCCGAGAAGAAAGCCGCTACATGGAAGAGGCCCTTTCGATCCTTAGACTTTCATCGTTTCCTGTGGGTTAGTACTTTGGTTAAGTGGATAACAACCATAACAAATGTCGATTTTAATGGTCAAACTTTTGAAAATGAGCACACACACTTAAATTTTATGAATTGCGGGAGTAAAAAGTTAAGTCTCGACTTACATAGATTATTTGTATAAGTAGTGTTAGCATTTTACAAAAACGCTTGCACAATAAGTTTAAGCTTGGTTTGAGAGTATAAAAAGAGGATGACGATTATAATTCCCCGGAGACACCCATTTTGCGTGAATCCCGTTCTATGATGCCATGTTTTGATAATCAAGCATGTTATTTATTTACGTTCAAGTTTTAAATTTCTCGTAGTTGAATAAAAAGTCGAAACGGGGTATTCTTGGTATTTTTGATCCTTTCATTACTTCATATGATCGGATTGCTAGGGACTAGCAATTGATAGTGTGGGGGATTTGATGAGTGCTTATTCACTCATCCTTTTTACCCATCTAAGCCCACAAAAACGTCTAAAAACACTGAAATATAACCAATTATACTGCAGATATCCTTGGAGTGTGTTTTATGTGTTTCAGGTACAAAGGATCGAAAACAGGACAAAAACGTGCAGAATTGAGCTTGGATTGGAAAACGTGCTTTGCTGACGGAGCCGGATGATGATTTTCTACATTTTCAGAGCCCGGGATACATATTTGGGAGTGAGCTTGGGGAATCAGATCAAAAACCTATCCCTAAATCCAAATTACCAATTTACCCTCTTCCCGAACCCAAAATTACCATTTTACCCTTTTTCGCAAAAATCCAAAACTACTCTTTTAAATCCTCATTTTTATTTTACACCAATTATTTTTTTTAAAATTATTTTCTTACTAAAAAAAAAAAAAAAAATATATACAAAGTTTTATAAATACAAAAGTATTTTACTTTTACCTTAACCTTTTATTAAAAACCTTTTAAACCCTTAACTATTAAAAACCATTTACCCATTTAAACCCAACTTAAACCCATTTTTATAAAAACCCAACCCATTTACCCTTCTGCTTATTTCCCAAAACAGAAACCAATCCCAAAACCCAGCTTCACCATTTTGGCGCCCAAGCTAAAACCCTCATCCTTGTCTTCTTCTTCCCCAGTCACTTTCACACCTTCTGGTCCCCAACTCACCTTACCCAACACACCCACATGGGTTCTCATATGCCACCTTGGCAATCCCCAACACTTCCATTGGAGGTCTCAGATGGACGGCTTAGATGAAGCCCTTGGGCTCCAAGTTGATTTCTATGGCTGGGATTTGCTTCAAGAAAGCACAAGTGCTCCAAACAAGCTCATTGTCTCACACAAAAAGCACAAGCCTTCTTGAAGACCTAGACATCACTAGTATAAATAGAACCATCTTGTAGCCATTGAAGGCAGTAGGGTTTTAAAATAGAATAGTTAGTTTAAATTTATGTTTTAAATTAGTTGTAAAGTTTTATTTTATGAATGAGAAAAATATTTTTTTCCTACTTGTCTTATTTTCTGCTTATATGCTAATAAGCACTTGAGTGCTTATTAGCTTATCACACTTTATTTTCAGTTCTAAGTTTAACTTTAGGATCCTAAGAAAGTTTTATAAAAGAAAAAAAAACCTTAGTTGCTTTTAAAAACAAAAATCTGTTTTGTTTAACACCCTGTACAGGGGTGTTTGGTTTAAGCTTATTTCTTTGTCCAAAACTGTTTTTACCCACTTTGACTCTCAAAGTCAAAGTGGTTTAAGGTTTAAACAAGATTGTAAAACAAGTTTAGCTTAGATACAAGTTTAAGTGTAGTTTTGAAAACAATCAAACCCACCTCTGCTCACTGTTTTGTGCACAAAACTGCAACAGCAGCTGCTGTTGCAGCCCCCTTTTCCAAGCTTATTTTTGGTCCAAACTTTTTCCAAAGTACTTTTCTCACATCTCAACATACCCACCTCAATATTTGTTTACTTTATTTGGCACTTAGGATAGTTTTATGTAGCTTAAATTTGCCTCAAACTCTGTCCAAAACCCATAACAGCATCTGTTACTGCAGCAGCCCTGCAGCCCTTTTCTTAGCTTATTATTAAGCCATTCTAGGCTTATTCTTAGCTCCCAAATAGATTTTTAGGTAAACCCCCACCCCTAGTTGCATGATTAGGTCCCCTTTTAGGATTAAGATTAGGTCAAGTAGCTTATTTTTAAGCTCAAAACACCCCCCTAGGACTGCAACTGCAGTGCAGTTGCTACAGTGGCATCTGCAGCCCACTGCAGCCCCTGTTCTAGCTTATTTTAGTGCTTTTTAATGCTCCATTTTAGCTTATTTTATGTACCTTAGTGCTTATTAGGTGACATAGATTAGGTTTAGTAGTATTTAGCTTATTTAGTGCTTATTAATGCTCATTTGTCTATTGTAGTTGCATAGGTCCATTTGATGCTCCTTTACCTTTTAGCTTAGGATTTCCATATAAAAACTGCTTATCTTCCCTTTTTTGTATGTTCCTTTTAGCTTATCGAGAGCTTAGTCTAAATGCATGTTAGCTTATTGGTCACACTTTGTTCATTTATTGCTATTTGGTGCTTAAAATCTGTCAATATAGTGCTTATCTTGGTTGTAAGTTAACTGTTGTGGATAAGCAGTTCTAAACTGCTTATTCCTTAGGTTTGGTAAAAAAAGTTTTTTACAAAAAAGTGCTTATTTGATCTTATTTATAAGTTGCAAAAAGAAAAATTTGAAAAAAAAAATAGTTTTTGCAAAAAGGTACCACAGGATTCGAACCTGGGACCTCTTGCTCACGCTCACAACACAACACACTCAAACCAACTGCCCTAGGGTCTTTTCAGGTTTTATATTACACTAGTTAATATTTAACTATCATTTTCAGTTTTAAGCTTATTAGCTTATTTTAGCTTTTTAATTGCTTATTTCGTATAGTAGTGTACCATTTTTTTATTTTTCTTAAACCAGTATAACTTCAAGTATTTTAGTGAAAATTTCGATTTTCCAAAATCATTTAGTATTTTTTATAATTAAATTAGATTAAATTAGATTTTAATTCATAATAAATAATTTAAAAGTCGAAAAATACCCGGCTTTTTCCTAAAATTATTTTTAGTCGTTTAGAACGTAGGAAAATTAGTTTCACATCCTTAGGCCTTAAATTGCATCATTTTCACTTTTTGAGGCTCGGGATTAGCCCGGTTTTTCACGTTTTTGCATATTATCACTCTAGGACTTAGTGTAACTTAATTTTATTGTTCCGTATGCTTAGTAGTAGTTAGATTATCATTTACTTTGTTCCCGTAGCCTAATTACTTTCCTTTAATTAATTTGTAGAAAACGTAATCAAAAACAAAAAAACCCGTAACATCGAGCATTTTAATAACAAACCTCAAACGACATTCTCCATTCACACCTCGTTGGGAAACGACCCGGGTAATCACTTGCCCGGTATCACTTATATCGAATATTTGAGGGTTTTGCGTGTCGACCTTTTTCCTAAAGGGTTGGTTTGTAATCCTCTCGGGTATTCGTATTTGGTATTTTCTTATATTATAATTGACTATTTGACCCGTCAAAAGGCTAATATCAGTCAATCAAACCCATTTCAGAGGGATTGTTGGCTCACTGATGTATCTAACTGCTTCCAGACCAGACATTCAATTCTCAATCTGTCTAATAGCAAGATATCAGTCCAATCCCAAAGAATCCCATCTCAGTGCAGCCAAAAGAATACTCAGATACCTGAAGGGAACTCCAAGCCTTGGACTCTACTATCCAAAGTGCTCGGGGTTTGATCTCAAAGGGTATTGACTCTGATTATGCTGGTGCAACATGGACAGAAAAAGTACCTCAGGTCCTGTCAATTTCTTGGAGGAAAACTGGTTTGTTGGAGTGCTAAAAGCAACAATCGATGGCTATGTCTTCACCGGTGAAGTATGTGGTCTGCAGGGTGTTGTGCAAATGTTTTATGGATGAAAAGTCAACTCATTTACTATGACATCCATTACAAAATGTACCCATCTTCTGTGATAACACCAGTGCTATTGCAATCTCCAACAACCCTGTCCTTCACCAAAGAACCAAACACATTGATATCGGATATCATTTCATTAGGGACCACATAATGAAAGGAGACATAGAGCTTCATTTCATCCCTACTGAATATAAACTTGCTGATATGTTCACCAAACCCTTAGATGAACCTACCTTGGAGACCGTGAATTGGAAATGCTAGATATTGAAATTGTCGGCAACACGAAAACCAATCCCAATCTCAGTAAGTTTTCTCTGAAATGGTTCATCCTCCCTAAACAAAACCTCAAAACAACCCTCTCCGAATGAGTAAGACTCATTCAGGGACCCTGATAGTTGATATTGAGCATTGAATGAGTAACTAAATGCTCCAAGTATCGATTACTAAATGTCCTAGGTTGGTAACCTTGCCAATTTAATATAGGAATATATGTCTCTTTGTCTTACTGTCATCCATGTCAAGGGTCCCTCAAAAACTTACCTCATCCCACTTGACATTAAATGCCTCCTCTCACATGAAATATCCTGTGGATATTTTATTACTGCAGAATGCACTTTTATTGTGCACTGCAACTGTTTCCTTGAAAACCGGGATTTTACTGCGGGTAGTGGAGTGGTGGCATTAAATGTGGAAATTCGAAACATTTTCAAAAACTGACTTTACACCACATTTGTGCATAAACTACCCCTCTCATCACTCTATAAATACCCCTCACAAAATCATTCAAACACACACAAAGTATTTCTGCAACAAAACTCTGTCAAAATACTCTTTCAAACCCAGAATTCTTTGTGTTCTTCAAACCTTTTTCAGAAAAATCTTCTCTGTAAACATTTACAAAAGTTTTTCATCACAAAATTAAAAGATTTTAAACTCTTTGACTATTCTAGTTCAATATATTTTTTCAAAACCCTAAAATCTTTAAATGGAAATGGCTAGAACACAATCTCTTCAGTTTGCATCTTAGTGGGTAGGGGATCTCAGTAATGTTGAATTTAAAACTACCAATGTTATAGACAATTTTGAATACCCCCAAAATGTCCCAGCCTATAAGAACATAATGAAATTTTTATTCAACCTTGAAACGGCCTTTGTTCAGTGTCCTCTATACTATACCAAAACCTCCTCGGGAGTTTTAGGCAACATACTGTGGCCTTTGACCCGACACCCTCTCGATGAGAATAACCTTAGACCACTGGAGTATCTCATCGAGTCTTTTTAACGGGGAACAGTCACACCCGGACTATAAAACTTTTTGTACTTCAACAAGGTTAGACTATAATAATGGAGTCTATGTTGCCCATCCTGAACCCTCCACAGTTAAGGATGGGTTAAAACAAATTGTTTTGGATCCAAAGTTTTTGGACAGAACCTCAGTCACCAAGAATTCATTTCCTGTGGCTTGGAGGATCCTGTTCACTTTTGTGATTCAGGTTCTCGGCGGGAACCACTCGTCCACTGAACAAGTTAACTCTATTCAGTTGATGATGGCATATGTTGAAAACTTGAAGACCTTGATAGATCTTGAGCTTCGTAGATAGTTAGTATCGCGTGTGTAATCACAAACAAACTAAAAGAAAATCTCTACAACTTGTATTCTGTAGCAGAATATAAACACAAGTATGAAACACAGATAACTAAGAACTTCTTTGATCCTCTATGGATCGTTATATTAATAACTTGTTTAAGCACATACATAATTCATTCTATTGTGTTCCTTTTATAGACAAGGAACCCTAAACAAAACCCTAAACCGTTTCCCAAGAAGCGATATAGACATAAAACTAAATAAGATATACACAATCACTTCCTAATAAAGCTCATATATATCCAAACTAAATATACTAAACACGGAATAATAACTTCCGCAGAAACAAACTAATCTTATTGAGAACTATGTCTTGTGAGAATCCATACCCTTCAAGAATCCATTCAGAGTAATTAGGTACTTCACATAATTCCCAACAATCCTCCTAAAAGCTGGAATTTGGCGTGGTTAAGTTCCAGTTTCTTGATAGATCTCTAACCTTGAAACACTAGAGGATTGTAGTAAAAAGCATCGACAAAGAATCAAAACAAAAAACATCTCTTTGAAGAAGAAACTCTGAAACTCCATATCTTTGCAGCAACAAATGACAACATGTACATCAAAACATATAAGTTTCAAACTATTCTCATCACATCCAGATGTGTTAACTCCTGTGAGAGGTGAATCATTGAAAATAATGGATTTGATGTCTCTTTACCAATAGCCATCACTACTGGAGTAGCCAAATGTTTAAGTTCGAAAACCATGGTACATAACCATCGATTTATTAGCAAATCAGCAACCATGAACGGATTTGATATGTCTTTACATGTAGCCGTTTGCTCAGGACTAGTCAATTCTTAAAATTGGTGAACTGATTACCAAACATGGAATTCCACTGCCTTTACTACAAGCCATATACATGTGGGCTAGTCAATTCTTGGATTCCAAAAAGGAATAAATCTTCGTGAATTGATAACCATACAACACTTAACAATTAAGCATGGGTGGTTGCAAACCCTATGATTTTGAGCAAACCATTACAGCTATCAACAGATTTGATGTGTCTTTACCAAAGCTGTACCCTTTGGACTAGCTAACTCTTTGACATACACAAGGTATATCTGGTGAGTTAATAACCAGCAATAAGATAAAACAAACCTGTAATAAAAGTTAGTAAAAACAAAACATATACATAGTGTTTTTTTTTATTTTTAACTAAGAATAAAACAAAGAAACAACAATTACAAATCATACAAATTACAAAGTACCATAATCATGAGGAACTTCTATGTGCCATAAGCTGATTCTTAATAACACCGACACATTGTTCAACATGCAAAAGATCATTGCCAACAGGATCTGGAGGAACTTCCAACTTCTGAAGAAGCATTCTTTCCATAAGTTTCACGGATAATGGATAAGTTCTCTCGGCAAACATGCATACGATAATACCACCCTTTGTCTAAACTACATGCACACGAGGCAGAGGATAAAATCTCCAAGATGTAACCTGCCATAAGTGAGAGTTCTTCCAAATAAAGTATCCTTTACTATTGGGAGATATTGAATCAAACAAAACATGAAGATCACCCAATAAATATAAACCAGAACCCTTTGGTGCATTAGAATGATAATACTTATTGACAAGAGTATATAGCGTAACCAAATCTGCCCTATCCACCAGATGCAAGATCTCCTTCAAAAAATTAAATTCCATGGTCGTTTGATCCAACCGGTGAATCACATTCAGCTCATCCTTTTGCAATAACCAATTAACTCACCTTTTATCCCTTCTTCAGAAGAAAATAGTGTAGTGAATCCAAGTGAATCTGCTGATGATTCTGATGACTCCTATAAGGAGAGAACATCTTACTCCCAACCTCCAGCACCTCAGCCTCAACGAAGGCCACGTGCCAGAAATCCTCCACTCCCTAAGGATAGAGAGGTGGTTCTAGCACTTCCTGCTTCATATCATGGTGCATCATCACATATCGTATAAAGGAAGGAGTCAAGGAAGGTGGAAGAATTGCTTTTTGGTGAAATCAGCAGATGAAGCACAAAGGACATATGTGGTCATCTTCATCATCATTGTTTTCATCAATCCATCCTTCCCATTTTGATCCTTAGCTTCTTCATCGTACCGGTCATGCATATCCAGTCATCGAGATAGAATGAATGGGTGGTTATGCAAGACTTCACAAACGCATATCCAGCATCTAGTGTGAGAGATGTGAGCAATCATGCATATCTAACAGCCTGTTAGATGTTGGAATAGATGATATAAACAAGATTCAGATTAGTAGATCATGTAAAGCACTTTCCTTGTAGTTGCATTTGATGTTGATTGTACTCGTAAGTCGTAAGGCATGTAACTGTTTCTCGAATGAATGAATGAACAATTTGCTTCAATACTTCTCTTGAATGAACATAGTAACTTCAGTACATTGTCTTCAGTGGAAACAAATAACTCACTTCAGCACTTTGAATTCAGTAGAAACAAGCTTTAGAGCTTTCTTGACCATATTTCAACTTAACAACCATGGTAAATTCCAACTTGAATAACCAATCTGCAAACAGAGAAACACACAAACCAAACAGAGACAAACAAACTATCATTACATTAGCTGGTTAGTGTTTGTGAACAGAATCATAAATCATAAAGTATACACAAAAATCAAACAAATTTACATAAAATAATGCAAAGTATACACAAATCCTCCCCTGAGGCATATGCCTCCCCTGAGGCCTATGCCTCCCCTTAAACTTTGCAGTTAAGGGTTAAGCATACCAATATGGACCACTAGGTGTTGAAACCTTGGTCCATCAAAAGCTTTGTTAACAAATCTGTCACATTATTATCAGTGTGAATTTTAACCACTTTTATCAAATGTTTGTCATATGCATCTCTTATAAAGTGGTGCCTGATTTCAATATGTTTTGTTCGACTTTGTGAAAACTGGATTTTTAATAATGCATATGGTACTTTGATTATCAATAAAAATTGTTGTATTCATGAAGTTATACCCATAATCCAACAATTGATTTTGAATCCAAAGAACCTGTCCACAGACAATTTGCAGCAGACAGCGTACTCCTTCAGTGGATGAGGTAGCCACAATAGTCTGTTTCTTGCATTGCCAAGAAATCAATCTCTTTCCAAGGAATTGGCAACCTCCGGTAGTGGACCGTCTATCAGATTGCACCAGCATAGTCACTATCACTATATGCTTCCGGCTTAAATGGAGATTCTTTTGGGTACCAAAGGCCTAAATGAGGTTGGCCTTTGAGGTACTTAAAGATCTTCTTAACAGCATTGAGATGGGAAGTAAGTGGAGTAACTTGATGTCGAGAAAAAACACTCACATCAAAAGTAATATCAGGCCGTGAAGCTGTTAAATACATCAAAGAACCAATCATAGATCTGTAAAGATGTACATTCACTAGTGGATCTATTTCATTGTTGATCTTTGACTTTGGAGCTTCATAAGGTGTAGTGGCAGTCCTTACACTCTCCATTCCAAACTTCTTTAAGATGTCCCTCACATATTTGTCTGATGATAAAGATACCATCAGGTTTCTGCTGAACTTGGAGACCAAAAAAGAAAGTTATTTCTCCCATGGCACTCATCTGAAATTCTCCCTTCATTAGCTCCTCAAACTCCCTGCACCAAGCTTCCTTTGTGGATCCAAAAATAATGTCATCTACATACACTTGCACAAGAATAATGTCTGTGGAATTCTTCTTCAGGAAAAGTGTTTTATCTATGGCACCTCTTTGATATCCATGCTTCAGCAGAAAGGATGAAAGCCTAGCATACCAAGCTCGTGGTGCCTGATGTAGTCCATAGAGAGCTTTGACTACCTTGTAAACATGAGTAGGATGATCAGGATATTCAAATCCTTTAGGTTGAGTGACATAAACCTCCTCTTCTATTTCACCATACAGGAAGGCTTTAACATCCATTTGAAATACCATAAATCCCATGTAGGATGCATAAGCCAAGAAAATCCGTATGGCCTCAACTCTAGCCACAGGTGCAAACACTTCATCATAATCAATCCCTCCTCTTGTCTATAACCCTGAGCAACCAATCTTGCTTTGTTTTTAATGACAACACCTCTTGCATCTCTCTTATTCTTCAAAATCCATTTAGTACCAATTGCATACTTGCCATCAGGTAGTGGTACCAATATCCAAACTTCCTGATTTTGAAATTGTTGCATCTCTTCCTGCATTGCCTCAAGCCAACTTGAATCTTCAAGAGCTTGAGTAACACTGGTTGGTTCCACTTGAGAAAAAAAACAAGCAAATAGACAATGTTCATAGTCTGTGTGATTGTCTCTTTGCTGATTTGAGACATAAGAGATATAAGCCACTTGACCATATTTAGAACTTGCCACCGTACCCCGTGTTCTAACAGGTGCATTAGGATCACCAATAATATTTGACTGTGGATGAGTATTGTGAATCCTTTTAGTAGCAGTGGTGTTGACTTCAATGGAAGAATCAAGATTAGTCATAGTAGGTTCAAAATCGGTGTCATAAGAAGGTGAGGTGAAGATTCCAGCTTTGGGTTGATGATTACCAAGATCGAGGGTCTTGGAAAATGTATATAAGGATCTCCAAAGTCTGTGGACACTCTAGTAGAAATGGGAGTAGAAACAGCATAGCCTTCAGTAGAATTGGTGATGATAGGAGAAACCGGATCACGTTCAGTAGAATTGAGGTTTCCACTTATTGTTTCACTTGCACTCTCCTCAAAGCATTCAGATTAGTCGCATACTCTTGTTTCTTCAGCCTAGCAAGATCCTCTGCATAATTGGACTCGTCTTCATTCTCATCAGAAGTAACTTTAGAAGTGTCACCTGAAAAATTGTTAGGGGAGAAAGAAGGCACTACAATGGGTTGTTCATCATCTTCAAACTCACTATCAGAATCAGCATCCAGGGTATCTGCACTGTTTGTTGGAGACTCTTGAGTACATGTATTTTGAGTAACCATATGTCTAGAATAACCCAAATAATCTGTTAAGTTATCAAGGTCAAAAGACCAAACATGACCCTGTCCTTGAACATTAGGCTTGTCTTCTAGAAACCTCAGGTTCAATGTCTCCTCAATCTTCTTAGCAGATAAATTGTAAACTCTGTACGCCTTACTATGAGCTGAATATCCCACAATATAACCATCATTAGTCTTCTCATCAAATTTGCCCAATGGATCACTTGTATTCAGAATAGTCACTTGACACCCAAAAGGTTTAAGGTAATGAATAGTAGGAACTTTCCCATAGAGAAGTTCATATGGTGTTTTGAAGTATCGTCGAGTAATGGACACTCTATTCAGTACATAACAAGCTGTGCCAACAGCTTCATTCCAAAACATGGTGGGTAGCTAGAGTCTGCACATTGATCTTGCGCCTCTATGAGGGTCCTATTCTTTCTTTCTGCCACCCCATTTTGTTGTGGGGTTCTTGGAGTGCTATAGTCCCTTTTGATCCCTTTTGACCTACAGAGTTCTATAAGGATAGCATTCTTGAACTCTGTCCCATTATCACACCGAATTCCTTTAACCTTTTTGGTCAACTGATTCTCAATAAGGGTAATAAAGTCTTTCAGCACTGGAGATGTTTCATCTTTGGTCCTTAGAAAGAATACCCAACAAAATTTGCTATAACCATCGTGATAACTAGACAAAAAAACTTTTGATCAATGCTTCTAACTTGAGTTGGACCAAACAGATCCATATGAAGCAAGCGAAGAGGTTCGAAATAATGCTCACAACAGTAACAACTTTGTATGAGGCTCTGTGTTGCTTTCCTTTGTTGCAGGCAACACAGTTATGATCATTAGTGAAGACTTTGGAAGGAAGACCTTCAACAAGACCCAGTTTAGAGAGCTTGTTTATGGTCTTGTAGTTGACATGGGCCATCCTCTTATGCCATTTGGTAGACTCATCCAAGGATGCTTTAGCCACCAAACAAGTTAAGTCACCTTATGGTTTAACATCAGTTAAGTTGAATGTATAAAGATTGTGATTCCGAGGAACTTTCAGCAGAATAGAAGTTTCTTCTGGGAGTTTGAAGTCTTTAGATAACATAAGACATTCATCCTCTGTGAAGAGTACTTTGTTCTTGGTGTCACAGATTTGTGAGACTGAGAACAAATTGAAGTGTTGGAGTTCCTTGACATAGTATACATTCTCAAAGTCCAGTTGAGGTGTTTGGATGGTCCCTTTCCCAGTAATCCTTCCATCACTTCCTCCAAAGGTTACATTGCCTCCTCCTTCAATTGATACAAAGTTATGCATCATATCCTGTTTCGACATGCTTCTTGAACACCTACTATCAACAATGCCAACATCTTTATGCTTAAGAGGATGATTCTACAACAACAAAAATATACAAAATATTAGTACACTATTGAGGCTCAAGTCATTCTTGACTTGAACACTGCTTGTGGATCATATGAACTATGCCATGCAGATGTATAGGATCCACTATTGTTCTTGGGTTTCCATTGAAATTAGGTCCCTTTTTATTCCAAGAACAACCTGCTGAGGACTTGACAGCAGTATCCCAGTTCCCTTTCCCATCAGTCATTGAGTCAACATATCCAGGCCAATAACCATTCTTAAAATATGAACTTGTTGGTTGTACATATGGTCTTGCGACTGGTCTTCTCCAAGGAAAAGGAGAATTAGTTGCTTGTGGAACATAAGGGGTATAGCATTAACATTGGTCCACATTGGTCTAGATGTCCTAGAATCACCACATCTACCCATCCTTTGCTCATGATAATCACACTCCTTAATTAAATGAAATTTACTTCTACACACAAAACAGGTCTTCTGTTTAGAAGATTTATTCAAACCAAAAGATGTTCTATTACAAGCGGAAGTATTCAAACCAAAACCATGAAAAGAATTGTTTTTAATAGTATTATTATGCAAATAATTAAAAAGCAAGTCTTCAGAGGCAACTGTCTTGGAAGAGGATTCCTTGGCAGCAACTCGGACATGCTTATTGGTAGTCTTGGGTGCAGGCAGGGGTGAAGACTTGGGAAAGTCAGACTTGTCATTTGAATCACACTCTGTAGACCCTTGCTCGGAGGACTTGTCACTGTTAACACAAGAGACAAAGTCATTAGAAGAAGTATCGGGGTCTGGCAAGTCTTTTGACTTTTGCCATAGAGATGGTGTGATCCATCAAAGTCAACAGTAATGGAAAGGTCAATGGGCATGTGCTCACCTCTAATAGGTCCACGTCTGACATGTAGAGCACCTTCTTTCACAAAATTAGCTAGGCCTGCTGGTGTAGATTTTCGTGTGTCATCCCTAGCTTCTAACCCTACATACTTCTTAAAGCCTAATCCTATAGAAGTATTTGGAGTTTGACTAGCATAGATGTGACTTGCTAACTTATTTCCATTTAACAACCATTCGTTATGCCTAGCAATTTCCTCATCTAGTTTCTCTTTTAGCTCTAGATTTTCCGACACTACATGCTCTCAACTTCTCAAAATATTTTAACTCATTCTTAGCACATTCAAGATCCCTTTCCAACACACTTATTTTCTCATCATAAGCTATTTGATTCTTCTGAAACCAAACCTTTTGTCTTTCTAGTGTTTTTAAAGCACCTTATAAGCTTCAACTTATACAAAGTATTCATTATATTTAGGTTTCAAAATATCATAAGCTTCTTTGAGTTCATTATAACGCTCACTACAACCAAACAAACAGTTTTGTACATGTGAGATGCCCATCAAGGCAATCTGATCATTACTATCCTCTGAGTACGCTTGCAATCAAACCGACATTATCAATGTCAGGACCATTATTCTTTTCCTGCTCATGTTGCGTCCAGTCCACATTGCTATCAAGAGTAACCAATCTTTCTGCTGATCCCTTTGAAGTTCCAGCGTCCCTCGATTCTGCGATAAGTAGAGTATCTCGTCTCATCACTAGCTTTCCTGTCTTTGCACTCTCTGGAGAAGTGACCCATCTGTTGACAAGTGAAGCACTTGACCTTCCTTTTGTAAACCTCGCATGGATCTCTTCCTTGGAAGCCAAACCTTCTGCGACTTTGCGCTCAAAATTCTTGATATCCATGGACGGCATAGCCACCGCCACCAGCTTCATCTCTTCCATCTCCAGTGGATCCACCTGATCTAAATCCTCATATGCGAGTTCCTGCTGAGGATCATAATCAGCAAAGAAGGATCCAAGCACATCTTCCATGATACCTCTAGATTTAGAACTTGATGGAGTGGTAGTGTAAGATGATGATGAGTAAATTGGACTTGGACCATGACTCATCTTAGGGGTGGAGGCTCCAACGAATCTTGTGTGACTTTCAGGTAGATGATGATCGAAAATGACTTCTTACATCATGTTCAAGAGCTTTAAGTTTGTTGTACAGCTCGTCAAAAGTAAGCATATCCAAACCACCTTTTGCTTTTAAAGCAATGCTCACTTGTAGCCAGGATGGAGGTAAAGACCTCAAGAACTTAGAATTACAATCATCATTATCGGCTTTGCTGCGGTGATTTAACTGACTTAAAATCTTGTGAAACTTGTCATAGCCCTTATCTATTCCATCCTCTTCAGAAATTTGAAAGTCTTGAAACTGTTGTCTAAGCATGGACTTTCTCATTCTCCTAGACTCCTCATTCCCACCGAACTTCGCCTTAATTTCTAACCATATGTCCTTGGCATCTTGCATGAAGTGAAAATCACTCAAGTGACCCTCAGGAATAACTTGAAGAAGAATGGTTTTAACCTTGAATTCTCTCTGAACTGCCAGTAACTCTTCAGCAGTTTTGGGAGGAACATAAGTCATCTTACCAGCAGCATCAGTGGTAGTTTTCTTCAAATTGTTCCCCTTCAGCACTATCTCCCATAGATTCCAATCAATGTTAGAGATCCAGTTTTGCATCTTCATCGCCCAAAGGTCATACTCCTCCCTTTTAAGGTAAGGAAACTTAGCATTGCTGTTAGAGAGACTTAGGTGTTGCAGATGGGTGGTGTTTTGGTTGTTGGTGATTTCAGCATCAACGTCTGATCCAGGCATGGTAAGTTTTGTTTTGGTTGTATTGGTGTTTGGAAAAACTTGTCCTTAGTATCGTAGAGACTCTCACGAGGCTCTGATACCACTTGTTGAAAACTTGAAGACCTTGATAGATTTTGAGCTTCGTAGATCGTTAGTATCGCTTGTGTAATCACAAACAAACTAAAAGAAAATCTCTACAACTTGTATTCGTTAGCGGAATATAAACACAAGTATGAAACACAGATAACTAAGAACTTCTTTGATCCTCTATGGATCGTTATATTAATAACTTGTTTAAGCACACGTACATAATTCATTCTATTGTGTTCCTTTTATAGACAAGGAACCCTAAACAAAACCCTAAACCGTTTCCCAAGAAACGTATAGACATAAAACTAAATAAGATATACACAATCACTTCCTAATAAAGCTCATATATATCCAAACTAAATATACTAAACACGGAATAATAACTTCCGCAGAAACAAACTAATCTTCAGCAGAACTATGTCTTCAGCAGAATCCATACCCTTCGGCAGAATCCATTCAGCAGTAATTCGTACTTCACATAATTCCCAACAGCATACTGCTTGATGAATGGGGTCACTGTCGACATTGGGGAGATCATTTACAGTGATCTCGTAACCAAGCTACAGAGCAAAACTAGGATGAAATAAGTTTCGTATCCTAGGTTTGTCTCTTGTGCTTTGCAAGTGTTACTGGGTTGAAATTATCCTCAGGAACAAAAATATTGTGCTTTACCTGGCATCCTGAGTCAATATAATTTTCAAAATGACCCATCCCTTGTCACTAATATCGAATTGACGGCCCATATGGTTCTTTGTAAACAACCGAGGGAATCAGTGTCTCCTAACCTGCTCCTAAAAGAGAAAGGGAAGTCTCGGTGGGACTAAGACCAAACCCAAGTCTCAGGGCCACCGAGGCTTGGGAACACTGCCCTAAAAGGCAAAAGAAGCCCAAGGCGATCTGCCACCCACGGAGACCAAGCAACATCCACCCCGGTGACAACGAAGGACACGATAAATCACAATCGTGCCCTTGGTCCCAACTACTACTTCCCAAGATCCAGAGGGAAACATACAACCGGGTAGGGGCGCCTTCCACAACGCCCAAGGTTGACATTCGCAAATCACGACTTTTGTCGAGGGCCAACTGAATGATCCCAAAGACTTAGAGGCCCGAACAATCCAGCGATAGGGATCTCACTCGCATCGACTCCGCCAAAGGCCTGGGAAACGCTCACCGGTGTCTTAGGGATCCAGGGGGACAAAGACTGGAGGAAAGAAACAACCCGCCGATACGGAACCCACAACCAATCGACTCCGGCGAAGGCAGGAAATGCCCACCGTGTCGAGGGTCACTGGGGACAAAGACTCGGGGGACACATACTACCCGTGATATGGAACCCATCACCACCACTGGTTTCTGGCGGTTCTTTGAGGTTCTTGAAATACTTTTCTCGATGAAGAACAAGCTGAAAGTGAAGATGAAATTCTATCAGCAGGAGAAAAGTGGATGATGTTCAAACCGAACAAGAGCATCGGCCGATCCACAAGAGCCTAAAGAGTCACCTTTCCATCTGAAGAAAATGACTCGACTCTTCGGCATCTTCTGTCGAAGAATTGAAAGTTTGATAATACTCTTCTACTGACAGAGAGGCAAATTGTTATGTGGATCACTAAAGCTTCAAGGAAGCTATATTAAGGTTCTTGAAACTCCATGGGATCAACACTGAAGAAGCATTTGCGGCTATGCTTTGATCTAAAGTATGATGTACTCACCTTCAATGCCAACACTGATGAACACAGGGATCTCATGTACCAACATCTACATAGGCGGATGAAAACACGGTTAAATTTCTAAATCATCTTCAGGGTTGTGGGACAAAGATTGATGAAATCAGGGACTCGGTCAAAGAAGACCCAACACTCAACTCCAAAGTCTTTGGAGGCTACTAAGGCTTACTTGAAAAATTCTTGAGCCTCAGAACTTATCACCATGCTCAAAACTGCCAATGTTCAGGGTTTTCAATCTTGATTCATCTCTTCAGGCTACACTGGGTTCTTTGGACGCCTTCGGTGACTACTTTGGCTAAGGCATCATCTTCAATGGCTTGGAATCTTGAGCCTAGAATGACTGCCTTGGAACTCTCGAGCTAATTTGGCGAGAACAAGTCACTTTGGTCTTGAGAAGGATACAATGACATTAAGGCTATGGTCACGGAGATCTACCAAGCCTTCAAAGGTCAAGCAACACTAACTCCCCGATGTCCGAGGCAACTCTTGCTCTCCGATGTTGCGCAATAGTTGAGGGGAAAGACCATGAAGAGACTCCCTCTCACACTGAGGGAAGCCTCGACCAGTCTCTGCAGCACCAATATCATCAATCCCACCAATTTCAGCAACACCCTTATCATCAGTCCCACCAACAACAACAATCATGACAACAACACCACCCTTTGTAGTATCATATTACTCAGGCCAGGAAAAAGGCCATAATGAAAACACCTGAGCCTGATAAGATCCCCTATATGATCGGAAACACTGAGTACCTGCTCACTCCACAACAGCTAAGTGTCTATCTTGCTAAGGAAGAAAGGAGGAGGAAACTAGCTAAGGAAGAAAGAAAGAGCAAAGAAGCACTGGTACAAGTCGTTGTTGAAGAAGCTGGGAACATTGGAATTGATCCTAAGAAGCTGCTGAAATGAAAAAGAAATTGGATGAAAAGAACAAAAGAGCTGCAGCCATCAGGCAAGAAATAATTGACCACTACAACTGGTCAATGACAAGCAGAAGGCTGCCTGAGAAAATCACGATGTCGAGAATCATCCCCAAGTCCAAACCACGGCAATGAATGTCTACAGGGGGATGATAAAAGACGCCGAGGTTCATGATCCCTGAAATTCACGACTTTGGGATCACGAACTTCGATGAACTTGGTCGATCATTGAAAAGAAGCAACGCGTGGTTAAGAGTGATGAAAATGCTCAGCCAAAGGTATGAAAGACGAGGAAGCACCGCAATACGGGGATTCAACCTGCCTTAATTGCACTTCAAGGATCTCAACCTCAATCATCACGGGCAAGCGAAAGAGGGTTGAGTTCCAGGCCTGAGATCAAAGTGCACGGACTGGAATGTAATAGGGAGCTACCGAAGGGGTAAAGTTTGTAAACTGTCTTGTGATTGAAAAGCTTGAAAGAGGACTGTTCTACATTGATGTATATGGAAACCCGGCATTCCAAAGATGGAGTGACATTGATCGAGCGGTGTGGCTGCAATCTTGAGCTACATACATGTGGCCTCTCAAATTCAAACCCCGCAAATGTCGGGTTACATGTGACTTAAACGCCAAGATAAATGAGCACCTTGACAAAGAAACACTCATCACAAAGAAAGTCAAGCTTGAAGCACTGGGGATCCATCTTAAATGACATCATTATCTTTTATCTTTTGTACTAGTGATAGGAACCATGTAATTGATCAATAAACGATGTATGTTCTGTTAAAATATTCAGTGTTCCTCATAATATTCATTAGTACATTGATGTAAGAAGAAGCCAATTGCTCACTTACACGATCAAACACTTAGCTATTTGTATATCCAAATAAGGGGAGACTGTTGGGTTCAGTAAATACCCAAACCCCTTAAATCTAGGATTTGAATAGAAAATACCCTAAGTGTTTAGACCGATAAACACTAACAGTCCTGAGTGCATAGTCTCTCAGTGAGCCATCTTCAGGATACTCAGTAAGAGATGAAGAAGAAGTCTCTCCCTTCATAAAGGCGAGAACTTAAAGGGTGAAGACTGAGTCAAGAAGAAGATGGTGGATTCGGTGAGTGATGACAATAACTCACTGAATCCCTAAACTCCTCACCAACTACTTGCTACGAAGACAACTGAAGTAGAAGACTGAAGATAATGAATACTGAATAATGAGCGGGACAAGGCGAGATAAGTTCGAATCGATAAGGCGAAGTCCGTATCAACCAAAGTCAACTTTCCCGAGAATGGCAAACTATCGGCTCGGTGTCATCATGACTTATGGAAAAATGCCTTGTCTCTTACTTAAAATAGTCTTTGTAAACAGAGACAAAATACATCAGTATTTTGTCTTATGCAAAATGTCAGTTTGTCACTTAGGATAGAGTTAAAACTCATACTTGTATAAATAGCATAAGAGATGGAGTGAAAGATCAAGCTTGTGAATTGTAAAATACACACACACACACACAAGCCATCTTTCACTCCTCCAAATACAACTCAGTCCCTGAGATAGCTCAGTGGTTCCATAGTAGTTGTGTTCAGACTTAGCCTGAACTTAGTGTGGAGTACCAACCCTTTGTCATTTCAATCCCAAGTACTATTCTTTTTGATCGATTTCTAATAAAGAATATTATGTTGAAAATTTATCAGTGTGTTTTGCTTACATCTTACTTCAGTCATTGATTCACTATTATCTGTTTTTAATACTTTAACTGTTTTTACAATAGTGAATAGGCAACAACAAGATCCTTTAACGAAGGCCTTACCTGGTGAAAAACTTAATCATTTTTCTGATAAGTTAGGACTTCGCTTAGCTAGTAGTTTCATGCCCATCTGTGACTAAGTATTTTAGATAAAAGGATGTTGTAAACATTATTATTCAAATGAAATAAAGTATTTTGTGTTAATACAAATAAGCCGTAAAAACGTTTATTTATATTTTACGATCTTCTAATGTTTTGTCGATAACAAACGTAAAATCATTTTAATGAAACAAAAAGAATACATAAATAGTTTGAGTCAATAGTTTCGTAACACACTTACGTTTTCACATAAAACACTAAAACAAGTATAAGTGATTTTATGATTTAGATACATATGTACAACAGCTAGTGTTTACATATTGGGTTAGCATATACTTAAACTAAGTATACTAAAATGGGTAAAAACAAGTATATACTAAAATGGGTAAAAACAAGTATATACTAAATGGGTAAAAACTAGCAAATGGTATTGACACATAACCCATGGTTTTATACATACCACTTAACCAAGTTCATTATATCTAGAAAGAAAACCATGGATCAACCCATAACCCATGACCCATAACCAAAAATACCCATGGGCAAAGAGGAGCATTCCACGGATCCATGGCTTTGTGCTAGCCGGATCCCTTGTGAAAGGGATCCGCGGGATCCGGGGAACAGTAGAGAAATTTCTCTATAAATAGAGAGCCATTTCTTCCTTTCTACATAACTTTTACACACATACTTCCCCAAGTATTATAACCCTCTAACCTCATATCCAAGTGATCTATGTAGTTTGTCTTTTGTTTTTGTGTGATCTTCTAGGTTCCTCTTAAAGGCGAGATCACCACTTCTTGAAGACGAGCAAGCTCAAGTCCATGAGTTGCCATGCTTCGTCATCATCAAGACAACAAAGGTTCTCTTGTTGATAGTTCTTTCTTTCTCCATAGATGTTGGGTTGAAGGCATTAGTGAAGGATGCTGAAAGTGTCAAGATGAAAGCATTAGTGAAAGGTGCTCATCATCCATGTCAAAGCTTTAGTGAAGAATGCTAAAGGTGTCAAGACGAAGGTATTAGTGAAGGGTGCCAAGCGTTGTGTCAAAGGCATTAGTGAAGGATGCCGAAGAATCAAATCAAGTCGCATTTGGGAAAAATGCCTAGGTCGTATAATCGATGAGGTGCATCGTTATACATATAAGTATTTGTTTATTTCCGAGGATGGTGATATCCTTGATGATGTTGTAACAAGGAGTGGATCAACTTGATATTAGGTGTTGTGTTGTGAAGGGTCGTAGTTCCTCCATAGTAATGGAACTAGGTGCTTAGCCTAGTACCTAATAAAGGGTAGGCGACGTTGTGATAGGATTAGTTCTCCTTGGTGTGAAAGAACTCGGTGGTTAGCCTAGCACCGTATAAATGGTAGGCGACGTTGTGTTAGGTGTGGTTCGCCTTGGTGTGAAGGAACTCGGTATTTAGCTTTGTACCGGAAAAAGGTTAAGCGACGTTGTGAAGGCTTCTCCGCCATAAGGAGTTGGTGTAGTACTTACGAACTCTCGAGTAAGTGACTCGGGGAGTGGAGTAGGGCAAGGAAGGTGTCCTTGTAACCGAACCACTATAAATACTTGTGTCGTGGTGATGTGCTTCTTACTCTTTATCTTTCATTACACGTTTATATATCTATCTATCAACGTCCAACATAAACAACCAAATAGATTGACATTAGTCGATCTAAATATTTAAAAGGAAGTTTTAAATTGGTAAAACTATTCAACCCCCCCTTCTAGTTTTCCACAATTGGCATCAGAGCTTCGTTACCAAGTTTCTTAAAGTATGTTGTACTTTAAAGACTTGATACGATCCGTGTATGTTTGAAAACTACAAAGAAGGATTTTTTTTAGGGTCATATTTCTTTTAAATCATTTTGTTGGACATTGATAGATCATTCTAACAAAAAAAAATTTAAGAAATCTTCATGCTAGAATCTCTCCAAAAATCTTCATCTCTATTCAAAGAATAATGAAGTCAACATTCAAGGAAGGATCTAAAAAGTAATCACAACTTACGTACACCAAGTACAAAGGATTACTTTAAAAGCTCATGAATTATTTTTGGTATTACGCCAAACCAAGAAGCATAGAGGTATGTTTTACTTTTCATTAGATAGGTTACATGAGTTTAATTTATTTCATAGTTTTCTTTGTTTAAAAATTACTAGCATCATAAGAAGTCTCTTTCGTCACTTTTTCGTCTTTTTCATCATCAGGAATAGTATTCCTCTTGATTCATCAAACTAACGCCATTGTCACATACGAACCCTCGATATGTGATTCATCAAAACCCGTCATCCATAAACAATCCTCATCTAATACTTCCAAACTATTTTTTTTGTAAGCTAGTTATAAGCCTACTACAAAAATAATGCCAAACAACCCTTTTTCTGTCCACGAGCGGATCCCTCTAGTTGTACTAGCCGGATCCCAAATACAAGGGATTCGGGGGAACCGTGGAACAGAACTCAGCTATACGCTTTCAAAAAATCACCACTGATCTTTTTCCCTCTATTCACATAACACAAAAATGACTAAGCTACAGAATTCATCCTCATTGGCTTCAAGTATTCCTTCCTAGAACACCATTGTAAGTAATTACATTAACTTGTTCTAATTTTCATCATCCTCATCCTAGGGTTTACGGTTTCTTAATTTCTAATCAATTAATTTAATTAGGGTTTTTCAAATTAATCATGAAAAGGGGGTTTTAACAAAATCACATTGTGTTCACAACATTGTTTATACAAATCAAAAGCATAAACCCATCCCAACTAATTTTACCTAATTGGAAAATTTGTATTTTTTAGGACCAACCATGCCCAAAGCTACTCAACAAGATCATCATGACACCGTTCATTACCTTACACATTACTATCGTAAAAAGGGATTGACCAAAACCGACCGTAAAATATTCAAAAGCCTTGTAAAACGACTTATCCACGAAGGTCGTGTAGTCAAGGAATGTTTCCTTGAAGATACCGACATTCGTCAAGTTTTCTCGACAATCAACTTTAATTGTCTCCTTGACATAGATGAACAAATTTGTCCGGTCTTCATTTTTGAATTTTACAAAAGCTTTAGGATCATTAGAAACACCGACAATAGCATCTCAATCGCCTTCATCATCAACAAACAAAACTTTATTCTTCCTCTCAACACCTTTGCTCAAGTTCTTCGCATTCCTTGTGAAGGAATTTGTATGTACTCTCAAGATTGGGCAATTAACGCTCAAAACCTTGCACTTGATCCTAAGCCTCTCTACAACACTCCTCTCGACAACCCCGAAACCATTCGAGATACTATCTTCAAAGTTAGGACCGACCAATCCCGTTACAACCGTAACAAAAAGCTCATTCACCGTGATCCCTTTCAAATGGAACTTTTCGAAATGCATCCCATGTTTAGAAAATGGGAAGAAATCCTTAGGGAAAACGTCATTAGCCTAGTTGGAAACAAAGATCATCCAAACGCATTCCTTGTGCAAATGATCTATTGTCTTACCCACCAAAGGCCATTCAATCTTGCCTATTACATGGTAAGGAGAATGGCTGGGGTATTCAAAGCTTCCAACTTGGTACTTCCGTATGGTATGCTCCTAACACGACTTTGTAAGTATGTTGGTGCATTGCAACCATCTCCTATCAACGATGATCATTACCTTTCGATCCGTCATGGTACCTCTTACCAAACAACCCTCTAAACGGTTCATGGTCAATGGAAAGAAACCTAAAGCTCTCTTGGACTCCTCGGCTGGTGAAGAAGAAGAAGATGAAGAAGAAGAAGACGTCGACCCCATTGCAAACATTGAATTGGAACCCTTCGATTACTACGAACAACTTCCAACCATTCCAAACGAGACCGCGGAATTCAAACAATTGAGGGGCATGATTCAAAACCTCGCTTACAACCTCACTAAGCCGTCAAAAAGGAAAAGAAAGGATTGACAAAAGAGACAATAGGAATATGCTTATTTTCTTTTATTTTTATGTTTGGATGTTTACGTTTTAGCACTTTGGTTTACGGTAATTTGGATATTGTTACTTTATCATGACTTTATAAGTGGTGTTTTGTGATAGCATGTGTGTTCTTATTGCTTTGTTTAAAGATTTATTAGTGTGTAAAATCTGCACAGCAATTCTATGAAGATTCCGATCTGCAGATGTCGGATCCCTAGGATTAGCCTAGCCGGATCCCTCCCTTGAGGGAACCGTGGGATCCGTGACATCAGATCAGCAATACAGCTTGCTTTACATTAAGATAGCTTTCTAGACAACATCACAATCTGCTAAACTTATGATATTAGAACTCAAATAAAGTCCACTTCAAGGATGAGAAAGGATTAGACTCACTAAAAAGTTACTTAAGATCTTAATCAAATTGCCTCTTGATTTATCAAAACATCAAAACTCACCATATTTCTGCTTCAATACTCACAAATTATTTCTCACCTTTCAAAACATTTAAGTGGACACATTGAACAATTTTTAGAAAATTTTTTCTAGTCATCTTTATCTCAAAGTGGGTGAAAAATTAGTTTTTCAATTCTTGTAATTTTTAAGGATTTTTCAAATTTCACCTCAAGCTAAAATCTGATCTCTAGGATCATTTATTATGACTTGACACCACCAAAATCTTTAGTGTTATCCTTGGACATTCATTGGTAGCCTTCTTGTCTCATCTCCCTTCCATAAGAAGCAATCATTTGCTATAATACTTATTACCCTTGATCATTCAAGTACCTTCTCATCTTAAACACTTAGGAGAACTGAAACACTCAAAATGAGATAGGCTTTAGATCCTAGAAACCTCATTTCAAACCTGTCATAACTGCTGAGAGCCGGATCCCTAGAATTAGCCTAGCCGGATCCCTCAAGAGAGGGAACCGTGGGATCCGGGTGACTGTTTATGTCAAACATTGCTTAAAACAATCATTTCAACTCATCTTCCCAACTTAAACACTCTATCTCATCTTAAATGAGTTCCTAGATCAGAGAAACTCTGAACTTCAACCTTGTGAATGTTAATCATCACATTTCAAAGAATCTTAGTGGTCTAAGTCTTAAATACACTTGCCAAGCTCTTCCCTTTATAAGCCATATTGCTAAGAACACTTTAGTCATCAAACACAAACACAATTATCAGCAATTACAACCATCTTCCTTAGTCTTTTCATCATGAGAAAAGCTCCTAGTGCTAACTCATCCACTCAAGAACCACCCAAGAAACTTGCTAGGATCATACACGAAGTTTCCTCAACCGAATCATCTCCGGTTAAGTCCACTAATGCTAGGATTTCTTCTACACCAAGGAAACCAATCAAACTAATCCCCAAGAAAATAGTTCCCACTAGGACTTCATCACCAAACTCTACCAAACCAAACATATCCTCCACAACTCAACCAACATCATTGGCGCCTAGAACCACCTCACAATCATCTCCACATTCTTACAATGTAGAAGACTTACCTCCTTGGCCAACTCACCTTCCACCACTACCAACAAACTCACTTGAAAAGGTTGGGCAACAAAATCAAAATATTGAATCAACACTTGATCCAATGTCAAACTCTTTCATTCCCCCCAATAGTCCATTTTGGATTATGAGAAGACATCAAAGTCAACCACCCGACCACATGGAAGTTGATGCTTCTTTACCTCCACCCTCAAACATTGTAGAGCCATCACTTAATGAGCCTCCACCAATTCCTCCTTCATTTGAAGATCCTCAACCCACTTCACTTGAATTTCCACTTCAAGAAATTCAAAACGATGACAAGGATTGCTATCATTGTAAACATGTTGAAATTTTGATACATGAACTACGTGAAGAGCAACGTTTCATGTTTTATCACCTCCTCAAATGTTTCGAAGAGGTCAACAAGCCTAAACTACAATGAGCATCATAGTCACAAGCTCAAACTTAGAATGTTTAGGAAAAATTATCTCATCCTTGATCATCATTAAGCTTTTAATTGAATCTAGAGTTTGGGTAACTCATTAGCATTAGTAGCACTTGTATGGCTAGTTCATTCTCTTAGTTTTAGAGATTTGGTTGATCATCTCTTGTTTTTACTGAATGAATATCTATATGCCATAATTGTTATGTGCTTTATGTGTTGTGCTTGATATATCATATACTACTTCACATCTTCATTAGCATTGATTGAAACACTCTTATTGCTGAAGAAACTGTCAACAGACAGCCGGATCCCTCCAAAATGCCTAGACGGATCCCTCCAAGAAAGGAACCGTGGGATCCGTGGTACAGAAGCATAAATTTCTACTAACTTGAGTTTTATTTGCAAGATTTTATGCACTATACTCTTGTTTTCTAACCTTTACTTTGTAGATTTTCAAAATACATATGAAGATTTTGACACCATAAAGCTAGGGGGAGCTTTGTGTCAAACGATATTGCAAAAACATTTGCAACTTAATTCGATTTTGGATTATACTCCATGCCCCCCATTGTAATCTTCAAGGAGGAGCACGTTGTCGTCATTTAGACGAACCATTTGCAAACATATTTGCAAACACAATTAGTTTATTTTATGTTATGTCCTTGACGCCCTCTCAAAGGGATGGACTCGTCAAGGGGAGTTAAGACGAGTACCATTTCCGTCACTTGCTCTCTTTACATTTTCTTCTACATATTTTTCTTATAAAAATTGTGTTAGTTTCTTTTAACACTTTTGTTTTACGACAGAAAGGAGAAGAAAGTAAAAACTACTAATTCAAACTTGCTACGAATTTTAGTTTTTCTTAAAATAATTTTATGTTTTGTCATCAATAAAAAGGGTGAGATTGTTAATACAAATAAGCCGTAAAAACGTTTATTTATATTTTACGATCTTCTAATGTTTTGTCGATAACAAACGTAAAATCATTTTAATGAAACAAAAAGAATACGTAAATAGTTTGAGTCAATAGTTTCCTAACACACTTACGTTTTCACATAAAACACTAAAACAAGTATAAGTGATTTTATGATTTAGATACATATGTACAACAACTAGTGTTTACATATTGGGTTAGCATATACTTAAACTAAGTATACTAAAATGGGTAAAAACAAGGATATACTAAAATGGGTAAAAACAAGTATATACTAAATGAGTAAAAACTACCAAATGGTATTGACCCATAACCCATGGTTTTATACATACCACTTAACCAAGTTCATTGTATCTAGAAAGAAAACCATGGATCAACCCATAACCCATGACCCATGACCCATAACCAAAAATACCCATGGGCAAAGAGGAGCGTTCCACGGATCCTTGGCTTTGTGCTAGCCGGATCCCTTGTGGGAGGGATTCGCGGGATCCGGGGAACAGTAGAGAAATTTCTCTATAAATAGAGAGCCATTTCTTCCTTTCTACATAACTTTTACACACATACTTCCCCAAGTATTATAACCCTCTAACCTCAGATCCAAGTGATCTATGTAGTTTGTCTTTTGTTTTTGTGTGATCTTCTAGGTTCCTCTTAAAGGTGAGATCACCACTTCTTGAAGACGAGCAATCTCAAGTCCATGAGTTGCCATGCTTCGTCATCATCAAGACAACTAAGGTTCTCTTGTTGATAGTTCTTTCTTTCTCCATAGATGTTGGGTTGAAGGCATTAGTGAAGGATGCCGAAAGTGTCAAGATGAAAGCATTAGTGAAAGGTGCTCATCATCCGTGTCAAAGCATTAGTGAAGAATGCTAAAGGTGTCAAGACGAAGGTATTAGTGAAGGGTGCCAAGCGTTGTGTCAAAGGCATTAGTGAAGGATGCCGAAGAATCAAATCAAGTCGCATTTGGGAAAAATGCCTAGGTCGTATAATCGATGAGGTGCATCGTTATACATATAAGTATTTGTTTATTTCCGAGGATGGTGATATCCTTGATGATGTTGTAACAAGGAGTGGATCTCCTTGATATTAGGTGTTGTGTTGTGAAGGGTAGTAGTTCCTCCATAGTAATGGAACTAGGTGTTTAGCCTAGTACCTAATAAAGGGTAGGCGACGTTGTGATAGGATTAGTTCTCCTTGGTGTGAAAGAACTCGGTGGTTAGCCTAGCACCATATAAAGGGTAGGCGATGTTGTGTTAGGTGTGGTTCGCCTTGGTGTGAAGGAACTCGGTATTTAGCTTTGTACCGGAAAAAGGTTAAGCGACGTTGTGAAGGCTTCTCCGCCATAAGGAGTTGGTGTAGTGCTTACGAACTCTCGAGTAGGTGACTCGGGGAGTGGAGTAGGGCAAGGAAGGTGTCCTTGTAGCCGAACCACTATAAATACTTGTGTCGTGGTGATGTGCTTCTTACTCTTTATATTTCATTACACGTTTATATATCTATCTATCAACGTCCAACATAAACAACCAAATAGATTGACATAAGTCGATCTAAATATTTAAAAGGAAGTTTTAAATTTGTAAAACTATTCACCCCCCCCCCCCCCTTCTAGTTTTCCACATTTTGTTATGTTTATTATTCATTTATTATGATGTTATCCTATTGCATGTTTAAATCCTTTAATAACTTATTTTATTCTAAATAGTCCGTTGTCGATCAATAACATGGGAATGATATTGAATTAAGAAAAATTTGAGTATTAGTTAGAATATACTTAAAAGTATATTGATGGTACTTTATGGATCTTAGTCATTAAGCACATCATGAATATTTATCCTCTGACTTGAGATACCAGAGAACTGTCATGGATGTAGTGCATTTCTGTGAAGCAATTTAACACTATACGTAACTGGTAGTTATAAGGGTTGTTTTCAGAAGTGTTGCGAAATTTATGAATTCTGCTCGTAGTCAAAACAGGATTTGTTTCCTTCAAATTTATTTGAAGTATAATACTGTTGGTCCCCTCGTAGGGTTGTGAAGATGTTTGCATGGCCATGCTTAAGGTCTTCTGGAATATGTTCAGAAGAGTTGGTAATCTTGATCAATCATATAAGCGAGAAAGAATAGTTAATTAAGAAATGAGTGAGATGCATATTCTTATTAACATGGTATTAGAAACAAAAGGATGAATATGTTGATGAATCATCAAAGTGGTTTTCTCCAGAAAACCATACACGAGTTGTACCGGGGCATTGGCGTGTTGCTAGACGCTAACCAATGTCATTACACGTTTTGTAAACATATCCAAGTGGGAGATGTTGGAATATGTATATATTTATAAAACCGTGCATGTCTTGATTCGAACTCGTGACCACGGGATTGCACACATTAACGAATGAGAATTAAATTTAATAATTAATGTTAATGATTACAATTAATTATTACACAAAAGTCCGTCTAACGATCGTTAAGTATTTAACGGAAATGACTAACGATCGTTAAATGTAAAAGGAGAGAATATATGGTGAATAACTTAAAAATGGAAAAGATTCGGGTTCCCCTTTATTCCTCTAAGGTGGCTGGCCATAGGGGGATTTCCCAAGCCCAAACCCTAACTTTTTCTACAAGATATTCTACCACTATATATACAGGTCTAGGGTTATGGTTTAAGGTTAAATTTTAGGATCGTATATTTTATGTTGTTTAGATGATTCGGGTGGTATAGGATTATGATTAAACAAGAGAGCCATGTTTAGAGAGATGAAGAGAGTAGAGAGGGTGATTCTAGAGAGATAAACAAAAAAAGAAAGGTTAGATTAATTAGAAGCACCACCCTTCCCTTAGTGGGAAGGGTATTTATAGTTACAAACAAATACGTCCTCCTGTTGGACTGTGGATCAGGCATACAGTGGGTAAAGACCCGTCCTTCCTCCATGGTGTTACTCTAAACTAATCTACGCTACTAACTAACTAATTAACTACTGAATAACGTAAATAACGACATGTCTACAAGCTAACATATGCTAGACTATAATTGGGGTGACCGACACTTCCTCATGGAATTTCCAATTCCTAACAATCTCCCCCTAAGGGAGGTTACCCCATGAAATACATTTTGCATCCTAGCATTCTATCTGTGTCTTTAGTTCTGAGCTCGTAGACTTCAATTCTTCAAGTTCCGCAATCTTTGTGCTTGAGCAGTGATTCTTCAAAGTCCGATTATTTTGTACTTTCAGTGGAGGTCTTTGAACTGATCCACATCTTTGATGATCTTCGAGCTTTCTTTGAGATCATCAGCCATAGTAAATCTCTGGATCACCCTTTATTGTGTTGCCTTCATGTGATGTTGTGACTTTTGGACCGACATGCTCACACTTTTTGGATCATGACATCTTTTCATCAGAGTAGCGGAAGCATCTTTGAATGTCTTTGATTATCATGATTTTCTTCAATTATATTGGTGTAAGTTGTGAGCATGCGGTTGTGAATTGACTTCTCAACTCTGATCGTTACCAATCGTCAACAGTTCCTGCAAACAACATTTAGCAATAAAACACACGAAAGTGTCTTTGTTCACTTTTGTTGAATACAGTTGCAAGAATCACGGTTCTCCGTTGATCAAGATAATAAGTCTACTGTGATCGGTAGAATTAGAAGAATCTCCTTGACGGGGTTTTCGCAGCTTGATCTAGCCGTTCTCAAACCGGGCGTCCCAAAGTAGACAACACGGGTGAGTAAACCGGCGAATTGAGATTCAGCGATTGATAAAAATTGATTTGAAAACAATCGCATATTGCTTAGAAGAAAGAGTTTTGCAATACGAAGAAGGTTTTATGAGAAAGATCAATTTTCAATCATAAATACTTTTTGTATTTGAAAAATGAATACACATTCGATGTGCTAGAGAAAAGAAAGAGATTAGCACATCGAGCGGTTTTCCAAAAGTATTTTTCAATCGAGATACTTTTGAGTTTGAAAACATGAATACACATTTGATGTGCTAGAGAAAAGAAGATTTGCACATCGAACGGTTTTTCCAAAAGTATTCGTCAATTCATTTCCTGGACCAAGGTTGATTCAAGAATGAATCGCCCCATTGTTTCTATCCAGTTGTCACAAGCTTGAACTTTAGAAAAGATCTCACATGTCACCCACCAAGAGCTTGTTTGATGTTGGCTCTAGAAGGATTTCCATCTTCATTGTGAATACTTTACATATCACTCGGATGTTCTGGCAATACCACAAGGATAATGCGTAGGACTCTTAATATATACTTACTTTCCTCATTGTGTGAAACAGTAAGTCTTCATTAATTTTGTGTCCTAATGAGATATTGTGGATGATCTCGTGGCTCTAGACTCAATAGTGCACATTTGGTTCCTATGCCGGAGACTATGGAGAGGGTCTCCTTCTTCAATATCAACAATCTCTAAGAGAAAGTCGATAGATAATGTAGGTTCCCCGTGAAAATGAAACAAGTCCTTTTAAAAGGAACTTGAGTAGCTTGGGAAGTTGTAGTGCAGTGCGTCACTGGGTCCATGATGTCTTGTCTTCAATACCGGTGTTACCTAGGTAACCACAAGTAGCATATGAATTGAACCCTGTTTCTGCCCTAAGGTTGAAATAAAGGAGGGCTATTTCTTTTCACCCTTTTCTCATTCATTTCTGTTTTTTTTTTCAACCCCTTCAGTGCTTATCGAGACTTCATTACTAGAACCTTGTTGGGTTTGTTCCAGTCCTAGCTCTATCTCAGTCCGCACTCTTCCCATATTCTCATTTTTTTTCTCCTTTTTTCATCATACCTAAGGACTTCTACACTATCTAGTGGATTGTCCCTGGGTAGATCCCTCCGGCTCTGGCGGGATCGTGGGAACGAATACCTAACCTTACCATCCTTATAACACCATGCATAAAGTAAGTTGGTCGGTCTTTTGGTATTGTTCTTTCCTTCTTGAAACCAATTGAAAAATCAATCAAGGTACTCGTGATATAATATCAAAGCATTTGGTACCTTAATTGTTTTTGATCATTTAGAAATGCTCCCCCTTAACATGTGCATCAAGTATATGAAATTGTTTAGCACATGGAGGCAAGAGTTCTTTGAAATAATTTCTTGATCACAATTTCCTTAGAAAAAGCCTTTTGATTTTCATGGTAAATTCTCCCCCTCAATATGTGCGCCGGATATTTGAAAATCATTTTGCACATAGAGGCAAGAGGTTTTTGAAGTACTTTTCTCGATTGCTAATAGAAACCATTCGCTCCCCCTCAATATGTGCATCGATATACGAAAGAGTTTAGCACATATTAGAGAGAACTTTCACTTTGAATCAAAACGATCATCTTTTATCAAATTTCATATTAAATAACAAATTCTCCCCCGATCAAAAATATCAAACCCTTTGAGATTTTGGATCCCAAGTGATTTAATAAGGTTTGGAAAACATGGGAGAATATATGGCCTTGTTTAAATACTCTTCTGGTTTTTGGTTAAATGCTCCTCCTCAATCATGTGCATCATGTATTTGAAATCATTTGGCACATGAAGGAAAAGAGTGCTTTTGAAACAATCACCCTTTAAAACCGATTTGAGATTTAAATCACGATCTCTCCCCCGATCAAAAATTTCAAACCAATTGAGATTTTGGATCCCGATTGATTTAAATCATTTAGAAAATTTTGGGGAAAGACGTGGCTTGATTTAATTTTGAAAAATGACTGAACTGGACCAATTTAAGACATTAAAGATTGTTAGTGTCAGGTATGATGTTTTTAAGAGATCTTTAAGTAAAATAAAACAATTTCACAATCAAACAAGAACAGAAAAAATTTCATTTTGAAAGATCTTTGAGTTTTAAAGAAAATCATACCATGACATAACATTAAATCTTTAGATCACCACTTTATTACGTACAAACCGGACTTTTATGAAGAAATATCGTTTGAAAATACTTAAGTTTGAAATCACTCTCCCCCTCAATCAATGACCATAGTCGTTGATTGAGTGACTTATGTTTAAAAATGAAGTCCGGTTGATTTCCAAAGTTTGAGTTCAATTTATTTTCAAAACAATATTTTTCCCATTTTCAAAACAATTTTATCAAATTTGTTGAAAAATGGTATTATTCACTACTTGTCCTGCACAAAGATACGTTAGGTGGTTGAGCTGCTTTTGTTGTTGTTGCTGAAGGTTGGAAGAAAACCATCTGGTGATGCAGTGAGACCTCTGAAGTTGCATCTATCGTGCCAACTATCCATAGAGAGATCTAATTAAGCTCTGTTTCTTCATTTCTCGACCCAAGAAATCGTTACCCTTTCCTTTCGGCATCCAATCATCTTCTTATGTGGGATCCGGATCGGGAACATTCTTATAAACCATGATATCTGCATACATTAGTGGACACAAGCAGATATATGGTGGTCGACATCACCCAAACAACAATCGACTAATAAAAGTCAATTTAACATATCAATCAGATCATATAAAGGCATGGGAATATTGTGTTCATCAAACTATAATCATCTAATTCTAACAATCATATCCTAAATTCTTAGTCCTTCAATGTAGGCAAACATCTTTTTCCAGTTAAGCACGTAGGATAATTAGATAAGTCCGTTAGATGATAAAATTTTGAAAAACATTCTCCCCCTCAATCAATGACTCTTTCTCTGAAAAGTTTTAAAAGCCCTGAAGTCATTGATTGGGATTTGCAAATTTATGAAAATACCAAATCTGATTGATTTTAAAGCAACTTATTTTCCACCATTTTGTTAAAACAAATATTTTTCTGAAGAATCTTAGAAGGAAAAATATTTGAGTAGGAACAGCAGTCCTTTGACATACTTTCCTCATTATGTTTTAGGATAAGTGCACAAAATTTTGGAAAATTGGTTTAGCGCAGCACTTTCCTTCCTTGAAGAGCGGGTTGCTAAATAATAGCAAACCATATTTTAAGCACGGGTTACAGTCTGAAGTAACTGTAACCCATAGACTTGAGACATGTTTTGGAAAAGATATTTACACCTTATGCTCGAACTTCATCTATGGTCTCGTGCCATTGTTGAATGACATTTCTAAGACCGCAGATGTTATCGATACCAGAAGACATGTCTTTGAAAAACAATATTTTTTGGTATTTTTCAAATTTTCTGATTTTTATGGAATTTTGTTGGTTTTATATTTTTCTATTTTCTTTTGTTGGTTTTATATTTTTATATTTTGCTTTTGATAAATATTTACAGATAGTTTAGATGATATAGTTTAAGAAGATGATGATACGAGTACCGAGATAAGGATATCGAACAACCTCGTTGTAGAAGATAGAAATCGTCATCTCTTAAACATCCACCACCAAAGCTTCCGAGACTCTTGAAAAGAAGAAATTGAGCCTTTAACGATGGTTGAGATGTTGAGCAGATTCGAAGCTCTATTTCAAGCTTGCCATAGCCAGGTGCACAAAGAAGCACACCATTATCATCGATCTTGCTGCTCATTTTAAGAATGATCTTTGTGATTTTTCGTTCGAGGTTATATCATCCAATAGAACAGCAACGTATCATCCCACACATAAATAACTCTTCTCAAGTTTCATTCCACTGAAGTCTGAAGCGATCCATACCAAAAAGTTGTCAAGATACCACTTTCCCCCAAGTAGATGAATTGATGCAATCAGTCTCTTAGACTAGAGCTCACGAACCCGAATACACATATACCCAAAGGCAGAGAAACTTATACCATCGAAGTAGCAGATTAAGTCCGATAGCCAAAGAATAACCCAGATGTATACTTTTCTCCCACGATGATAGTGTATGAAGCTCAAGAACCCGGTACCGAATGCCCAAAGAGAGAATAACCAATAACATTGAAGAAGCAGGGTTTGAATCACTAATTGTCTGCGATGACAATTGCGGATGTCAACTCCAGAATAAGTGATTATATCTCTGAATCGCTGATTAAGCACTCAAGTGAAACAGTGTTGCGCCCCAGTACACCAATTCTCTCTCCCCTGATGATTGCGATAACATCGAAATCATCACACACTTCTGTACCTCTTTTATCTTCAAAAACTTTCTCTTACATCACTTCCCCCACGTAGTTGGAATAAGAACACTAAACGTCATGAGTCAAACATTGAGTTTCTCTGCAGTAATGACATTAGGCTTCCCGGGATATCTTCAGTCACTTAGAAGTATTAAGCTCATCAAGTTTACTCGCGTTTAGATGTGTGTCTCCTTCCCCCTTGCTAGTTTTGATACTTCAGAATCAGCAACATATTATAAGCCCAAATACTTGAAGTCTTTTGAGAAGATCGCTTGAAGTCTTTGTGAGAATCAATTTGCTGAAGAATGTGAGCAAGTCTAATTGGGGATTGAATCTGACTTATCACTCTCCCCCAATTAGTGCTCTCCCTTAAACTGACACTCTGTTTGATAAATGCCCAGATTAAGAAGAAGTATTTAGATAATCAAATGCAACTCGTCTTTAGTCTTCTAACATGCAACAGAAAATGTAGAACAGACTGTAGACTTGACCTTCTTCAAGATTGCCATTTGGGGATCAGAAAGTTAACATATTCTTCTCACCACATGCATTCCCGTTAACTTGTATATAGCAAATCCCCTTAAATCAAATCCCTCCCAATCAAACAAGAACGGAAAGATGTTCATCAAGGAAATCAGCCCCGCAACTGGAAGCACTTTGTCGTTAAACTCATCAGTCCATGAGAAGATGTCAACCAACGGCTCATAGAAGAAACTCCATGTAAAGATGACCCGATAAGAAGAATCTCGGTTCTTACATGAGTTAGAAGCCGTATGACCATATATTCTCATATGTCAATCAACCATGCAGAATTATCACACTTCTTCTCCCCCTCAAGAATTTCATACGGAGATGCCATTCTAGATTAAGCAAGTGAATATCTTTATAATGTAGTCTCTTCACACTTCTCCCCTTCAAAGGTAGCATATGATGTCGCCATTGTCATTATGATTGAGCAAGTGGAATAAGAAGACAATCAACAGTAGTCCGGTTCACTTGATAACTGAAACCGCGTGGGAAAAGCATGAAGCATGTTGTTGAGAATGGTCATAATTGAGAAGATTTCTCTTCTTCAGAAGATAAAGCGCACTGAAGTGTACACTTTTCTTTTCTTTAGGAACGAGGCTTGAACTGTTGTGTTCAAACGTCATAATCTCTCTCTTTTCAATCTCTCTTGGCAAACTTGTTATCAATCCCATTATCATTCAGTAGGCTCTTTGTCGTGACAGCTGATGGAGAAAATCCAATATGATGAATTTGACCCTGAAGTAAACTAACCCGAACTCGTGACTTAAACTTGCACATATGTAACAAAGAGCGGTGCCGAGACTTCATCCTCCATTGAATCTCTAAGTACTCTATACTCTTCATCCAACCAACCATCAAGTATAAGACGTACATCACCTCTTGAAAATCCACAATTGAATGTGACACTGAGCACTACAACGTAACTCCTTAAAGTGATAGTTATTTTGTGGTGGTAAGAGTCCAATTCCCCCAAGTGGTAAAAGAAAAGGAAAAAGTCACCCAACAATAACTAGATTTCCAAGTCTTCATTTTTTATAATAAGCTCGAACAAGGATCTTGAAGAATCTTCATCCAACCATCCCGATACCTTCAGATACTAAGTACACTCGCCCGTGATATTTCCCTTCAACCTCAAATAAATAATAGTGAATTAACCCCGTTGTCACATCTTCTAGTTAAAAGCTCAAATCTAGCCTTCTTTGACGTTTTAAGTGAACTATGATAATGGTTTTCATCCCGACCATGGTTAAAAGCACATAACCCGTAAAACCATGTAATAACCAAACTGCCATGACGAATATCCAAACACACATCCAATTCATGAAGTACACCCTTTTTATCCCTTCTTCAAAGTAGAAACAGTAGCACCAGCATCAGATAAGACCTCGAAATACACTTTCCTTTCTCAAGGATGGTTCCATCATCACGGGATTTTACAATTCTATGGTTTAAACCAAGAAATAGTTTCTTTCGCGGGATTTTACAAAACCAAGAATAAACCGTAAGATAGATCCGAAAATGCACTTTACTATTACCAGGATGTTTCCATTGTCACGGGATTTTACAAATCTATGATTTAAACCGAGAAATAGATTCTTTCGCGGGATTTTACAAAATCAAGACAAAACCGTAAACAATGTCAGTTTGAACGTGTTATGACAACTTAGGTTTCGGTGAAAATCTGTTTTTAGGGGAACATGCAGCGGTTCATCAACGGTTCATTATCCAACATCAACAAAATCATCAACAATTCTTTACCCATATGTAGACAACTTCACAAACCATACTAAGTCGAGTAGTATACACTACTTCCCCTGGAGGTTGACCGTAAGACATCAAAGTACACGTTTCTCCCCCATGATGGTTTCGAGCTTTCGAAAGCATCATAACGTGTACGACCATTAGCACGAGAAGTTCTTGTCATAAGCAAACATCTTGAAAAATCATGACCGAGTGAAGATTCTTGAAAGTTTTTGCTTAGACTGTGAAGTATCATTGACATTTTGTAGCGAAGAATATTCCATGAGAATTGCTGATCACATCACAACCATTCAACCCTTTGGTAAACACATTATCCACGTATTCTGTCGGCAATTGCAGTGACCACATAGAGAAGTAATCCCGATATACCAAACTTGAACATGACGTAAAATTCCCCAGATTTGTTACTTAAGCTTGTACTAATCCTCATTAAAAAGAAACGGTGTACCCAATGTACAAAACCTCTTGACATATACTCAACTGCGTGAGACACCGAAGTGATAGCTACGTTGTGGGTTAAGCGAGAAAGAATCACAACCGTAACTAAATAGCCAAGTCTTTATCACACTCAATAAACGCCCAAACAAGTCATCTTCGCGGAAGGGAAGAAAGAAAGAAGACGAAATAAGTAAACGCGTCCGGAAAACCTCACTGCAAATCCAAATAAGAAGTATCGTACACACAACCCCATAGTAAACTTTGTTCAACCATTAGTTCAAGCCATGACATAATATATTACGTGAAAATGTGTAACCCAAAGAATCAAACCACGTAACCCATTGAATCTCATCATCCAATCACATATCACAACAAGTCTCATCATCAACTCTCATTAATTCTCAAGTTGTAGCATCAAATCAATTTACACCTCTAAGTTCATATCCAAGAATGATCATCAACCTGCCCAAGTAATCAATTTTATCTTGACCCGGTTCTAAAAGTATACCTATTCCAATTGATTGATTACCCGGTTTAAAACAAATCAACAATATATCCGTTCAAGCCCATGAACATCAAGTCTGATTCAAATCCCGATCAAAGACGAACAAGTAATGACCAAAGAATATGAACGGGATTATGTTCAAGTATGTCACAACTAGTAAATGAAATTAAAAGATGTTCAACCCATTTTGTATATCATATTCCATCACACGGCCTAGCACTAACATCACTTAATCTCATTTCACAAATCCATTTTGGAAGTATCATTATCCATACTAAACGATAGGTAAATCACACGACCTTAACAAAATATCAAGTCCATTCCAGCTTAAATATAAGGCCGGCAGTCGACTTACCCAAACCCAGCATTTGATCCAATCATGAAATTAGTTGAGGCCCACATTCCATGAGACATAAGAGGCCCGTTAAAATGAATTCAGATCTATAAACATACCCTAATCCTACGGGGTATTTAACAACGTTAACTCACACATTTACCCTAAAGATTCCCACATATCAAACCCAAAACTCTCTCAAACTTCCGCCCCCTTTACTGCATCACAAAACAGCTCAAACCCTACAAATACACTCATAGTCCAAACCCTAAGATCTCTTCATCATTTACAGTCCGCCTCCCACGATGATATCTTTTCCCAAATCTAAAGAATCAGACGCCATACCATACGAATGAGGCACCTTCTTGCTCGCCATAGGATTGGCATGAGCATGACATCAATACCAAAGGGATGGTATGAGGTGTAGATACTGCTGCACGATCCATATCGGGTAAGGTTTGATGATGACTCTTGAACATTTTTTTTAAGTATTCCTTTAAACGAATCTTTAGGAAATAAAGTAACAAATAATTGTTATTTTTCTTATCCTTCAATATTCGGATATGATCTAAGAAGCAGATGAGATCATGTTTTGATATATTTTTCATTTAACGACATAAATATTTGAATCAACAATATTGTTGAGATCATCTCTTTGATTTCGGATATGATCAAAAGCTTTTAGATCAATGATGTTTATTCTTTTGTGTATAGATCTTTTAAGATCTATGTGTTCTATGAACCGCACACAGGAGATGTTACTGAGATCTATCATATATCAATAAATTTCATTTCGTTTTGATTTAAATCTCTGGATCAGTGAGGAGCTATTCTTTCTATTGATAGACCCTTGAGGTCTTGATGTGACTTGATATACAATGAAAGAATAATCTGAGATCATGAGAGGATATCATATTTGATGAGTTTAGAGTCTAAATGTTACACGAGTCAAATTGTTGTTGGTTTGAGATCGTGGTATGATGATGGTTGTTGAAATTAGTTAGTGTTTGTTTTCTGTGGTTACTGCACCCTTTTTGTCAAATTGCAATAGTTAGTGCCAAACCGCAACTATCATTCATCAAACAGCTTTTGACCTTTTAACAAATCGCTTCACTTCATTAAGTGTGACAAACCGCTTTAGACCTCAAATCGCATCTTAAACGTTTATCTATACGTCAAAACGCATAATAAATTGGACAAGTCGCTTAAACATAAGGCTTAATAAACCGCATCATTCAGCAAATTAGACAAGTCGCTTTTGACCCTTTGACTCAAAAGTCAAACTACTTTCTTATCAGCACAAATCGCTTCAGTAATCAACATAGACAAATCGCTTTGAATTCATAGAATCTGGACATATATCAACAAGTCGCATCCAGTACTTGAAACAGACAAATTGCTTTGATGAGAATGGCCACAAACCGCTTCCATGAACATCATTTACAGTTTCAAACTGCAGCAATGACTTAAACATCCAAACCCAGATAACTGTTTGAGACATATCAGAAGCAAAAACTGCTTAATCAACACAGATTCAGTACCATTAACAGGTCTTAAAACCAATATAAAACAGCGAAAGAACACAGCTTAAAACCAGATTTGTAAGCACGCATAAAACTTTATCAAAGTTTCATAAAAACCGCAACCCAACCAGTTTTTAAAACACGCCTTAAAAAACAGATTAAATCCAAGTAATCAACGCAACATGAAACTTGTTAAGACCACATCAAAACAAAGTACAAACACCATGTATCAATCCGTATCAAACCGCACCATAAAACCACACAAACCGCATACAAAACCGCTTAAAAAACATTCTAATGAGACCCAAATCAACACAAACAATATAACCTTGCTCTAGTACCATTTGTAGGATCGTATATTTTATGTTGTTTAGATGATTCGGGTGGTCTAGGATTATGATTAAACAAGAGAGCCATGTTTAGAGAGATGAAGAGAGTATAGAGGGTGATTCTAGAGAGATAAACAAAAAGAGAAAGGTTAGATTAATTAGAAGCACCACCCTTCCCTTAGTGGGAAGGGTATTTATAGTTACAAACTAATACGTCCTCATGTCGGACTGTGGATTAGGCATACAGTGGGTAAAGACCCGTCCTTCCTCCACGGTGTTACTCTAAACTAATCTACGCTACTAACTAACTAATTAACTACTGAATAACGTAAATAATGACATGTCTACGAGCTAACATATGCTAGACTATAATTGGGGTGACCGACACTTCCTCATGGAATTTCCAATTCCTAACATAAATTTTGTGCATTGAATTAACCTTAGATCTCTCCCTCTCCTCTCTTGCATAATTTCGCCCGAACCCCCTTCTATAGGGTGTTTTGGTTTTGTTTTTTCATAAAACAAAGGCTTGTGTTAGATCTAGCAATCGCTTTGATTCGTGGTTAATTCGTGTGTACAAAACTGTGGTGGTAAGACATTATTCTTACACCAATTTTTTTGAGTTGTAAAACGGTAAGGGACAACTCTTTAAACCACTTCATCTTCTTTGTCCAAGAGATCCAACCATTTGCAAGAGGTACGTTACGCATTTATTTCAGTTAGTTAATTACTATTATGTTCTAAGTCTTCTGATCGGTGCAAAACCGTCAAGTTTACTCACACAAGCCGGCCACTTGTGAATGGCGGTAGTAAAAAACTTCAATCTAAACACCAATGCAATGAAGATCTGGGGAGTATGGTGTTTCCCCGGGTCGTTATGTCCCAGCGAGCTATGCAATGGATCACCAAACGTATAGTGATCGAGAAATTTGAACAGAAAAAGGGATTTGTGATTATTATAACTAAAGAAAAAGCAAACAAATTACAGAGGCTTAAATGCAAATTAAAGGAAGTTTAAAAAGATAAAATATATTAAATAAACGCTATCACTATTTGCAAAATGATGTTTTTGATATTATGTTTTTATAAAACTTAATTTAAAAACTACGTTACGTACAAAAGAAAATGTGAAACTGAAGCAGTATTAATCCTAAAAATATGAAAATGATATTTTTACAAACCTAATGATAAAAGAAAATTTTTATAAAAATAAAATTATTTTTATCACTAATTAATTAATTATTATTAATTAAAAACTATTTTTAACTATTTAATAATAACCTAAAATACAAGAAAATATGAAATAAAGCTAGAAAAATAAAATTATGACTTAGAAAAATCTAAAATAACAAAATAGAATTTTCAAAACTATTTTTGTATTTTTCTGATTATTTTTGTATTTTCTATGAATTAAAAACTATTTAAAACTATTTAAATTGCTTAAAAATACAAATTTAACTAAGAAAAATTTGGAAAAATATTTTTTTGGCTTTTTATATTTATCTTAACTTAATAAAAATGAAAAATTATTTTTTTGAAACTTTTCTTAATTTTTTGTATTAAAAGCTAATTAAAAAGGCTAAAAAACTAATTTAAATCAAGAAAAATAGCAAACTGACTTAGAAAAATCTGAAAAATTCAAGATAAGTCTAAAATAATATTCTAAAGCTGAAAAAAATATAAAAACAGGTGCTTATGTGCAAGAAATTGAAACTGCCATACAAGTGCTTATGAAATAAGCACTTCAAATAAGCCAAGAACCACAAAAAGCTACCAATTGTTTACAGAAACCCTAATATACTACAATTACCCAAATGCAACTAATCTCAACTGCTTTTAACCTCTAAATTGCAAATTGCACAGAATTGATGAATTGAGCAAATGTGCTTAAAAGCAGGTTGAAGCTCTACTTTGGACTAGAAAATAAGCTTGAGATAAAATTTGGAATCAAGAAAACAAAAGAAGGGACTTAGACTAGACCTGGCCAAGAATGTCTAAACCAAAGACCAGACCTTGGTGAGCCAAGATGAGCCCAGCAATGCAAGCCTTGCACACACGCAATCGCGAGTCGTTTAAAAGCCGACTCGATTACCTGAGAACTAAGACCAGATTCACAAGCTTTTGAAGCTTCTAAAAAAATAACAAAATCCACAAAAATGATGATAAGCAAAGAGACCAGTGAAGTTTTTAAAATGCCGGGTTTCAGAATTTGACCCAAGAATGACTCAATTAAAAATCACTCCAGTTGGTTTCAAAACAAGTTTTTCAAGTTTTTGACTTTTTCTGATTGAAAAAGTTGACTTTGGTGAGATTTAAAACTGATTTGTGGACTTATTATGAAGTATTATGATGTAATAGAACTACTGAAAGCTAAGTTTATGAATTTTAAACACAAAACAAAACTTTGCTTTTCCAAAATCTTAACAGGTTAGTGAATGAGACAGATTTTATACCATGTTGACTTTGGGCTTATGTATGCACAAAATTATGACAGAGATGAGTTCAATTTAGCTTAACTAACCCAAACCAACAAGTCTCAATCACAGAGCAACTCTCTAATACGATTTAAGCAGATCCAAACACCCTTTAATAACTGATATGTAAAGTAAAACTGAACTAAAGACTGAATTAAATAATACTATTGATCAAACTAAGTTTACCTAACCTAATTACTCCTAATTAAATGATTAAATCCAATCTAGACTACAAGAACAGTTTATGCAATAACTATTGAAAATAACTTACAACTTGTCCCAGCCACTATGGCTTGCCATCATTGAAACCAGAACCACTAGCCTATTCCAACCCATTAAACAACTCATTATCAACCCAAATCCATTTCTGCATCACCCATTACCATTTCTGCATCAATTTTTGCCCCATTTTGACTTTTGTTGACCAGATTCCAAAATAGCTTAAAACTTTATCTGGCTTACAAAAGCTATGATAAGCTTGCATAAGCTTATTTGAGCTTGTAAATAAGCTGCTAGAGGTTTGAGCATGAGAATTTGAAACTCAAATTTGTAACAGTGACCATGGAATAAGAAAGCTTAATACAAACTTAAATTGATACTTGTAAAGAGTTGCAATACACTTAAATAAGTTAACTTGGTACAATGTAACTTGAAAATACAACTAAGAATTCATTAAGACTTAAGAAATTTAAAAACGAAATACATTTTGAAAATTAAACTAAGTGCTGCCTTATTTGCCTTCTTTCTTCCTTTATTTATACTCCAATGAGCTTCTCTCACCTCTCTCTTCAAATCCCCGCAGTAATATTGGCCCTTGGATTGCTAAAATAGATTTTGGCCATAGGATGAGATTTGGCGCCAAAATGAGTTTAACAGCTGGAGAGAGTAGAGTGTTAGGTTGAAGGTGCATTAAATGCACCTTGGCTGGAGTGGGAGGTGGAGGTAGGGATGATGATGATGATGGAGGCGTGGGTTGAGTATTGCAGGTTTTGTAATGATGAAGGTGGAGTCTCGTGAGTTGGAGGGAAAATAGGAGTCAAAGGGGTTTGACTGGTGATTAAATATTGGAGGGGGTCCAAATTGAAGGGGGTCACAAGGTTGGCAGGGGTCACAATTGAGTTATGACTTGGTCCAAAGGATATTAAGGGTTTAACAATCAAGGGACCAATTGTGTAAATTCTGAAAATTGAGGGACCAGTTCTGCCAATTCTTCAAAGTTGCTCCAAGGGACTAAAAGTGACAAGCTCCAATAGTATAAGGACCAAACTTGACATTTTCCAATTTCCAAGGACCATTTTTGCCAATTTTCAAACTTGAAGGACCAATTTTGTAATTTCTCAAAACTTTTGACATTTTTCACCAAAGGACTAATTTTGACAAGTTATGATTTTAAAAGGACCTTTGGTGATTTTTCTTTGAAATTATGTTTTCGAGACTATTTTTGACAATTTTGAAACTTGGGGAATGTAACGCCAATTATGCAAACTTAGCTCATTTTTCATCTGATTTTGAACATTTTGCATCTGTAACATATAAAATGCAATTTTGGAATATTTTCAGTATTTTGATGTATTCAGGCATTTTTAAGTGTTTTAGGTTGATTGACCGAAAATGATGAGTATTTACACACTCATCATCTTCCGTTGTGTACTATGTGATGTATACATGTTATTATTTGTATATCATGTATCTTAACCTAAACAATTAGTTAACGATAACTCTCAAGACTATTTTTGTAAAAAAAAAAAAAAATTGTTACGGAAATTGTATTTATGTTAGCGTGTCATTGCAAAGTTAGTCATGAAGGACTTATTTTGCAATAGACTTGTTACATGAAGGACCAATCACGTAAAATCTGTGTTGTTATTTTTTTTTCTAAATATTAAAAATAAAAATAAAAATAACGGTTGTTATTTAGCGACCGTTAATAGATAACGGCTGTTAAGTAACGCTTGTTAATTACTGCAGGACCGTAAAACTTATGATTTATGTGGTTTTGGAGGTCTTGGTTGGTGGAAGAAGATGAAGAGATTCATCTCTTCTAGTGAGAGAAAGTAGAGAGAGGGAGGAGAAACAAAGGATAACTTCAATAAAATGAAAACACTATACTATGATTCACCTCACCCCTCTTGGAGAGTCATGAGGGGTATTTATAGGCTCAACAAACCAATACTTTGCCACTTAAATAATACTAGTCCCTATGGGCAAAGTATTCTACGCATCTAGTCCAATTCACGTAAGTGACGTTATCTTTATAAAAAGCGAGGCTAACAATCTCCTTCCAAGATATCGTCACACGTGAATGGTTACAATGAGACCTATAAATACAAAACCAAGTAAATTACAAAAGTAATGAACAATGTTGACTTTGTTGAAGCGCAGAGTCTCTGTAGTCTAGATACTTAGGCAAACTTGAAGTTCTCCCTTCCGACGATCTCGGCATTTGATCTTTGGCGTTGACGGCACAAATCCTTGTAGCTTTGAACTTCAATAGCGGTCTAGTTAGGTTATTACTCCCTCTAACTAGTGAGCCTTTTTCTTTTTACCGCTCCCTCCTTGAACCGACAACACTCTTCCAACGCGGAAAGTAGACTCTTCTAGCACAATGGTTGTCGATCGGTAACATTGTAACAACATAACTCACTTAGTATTGCATCCAAGTAGGTAAAAGCCCGATGTACACACTACTTCTCCTTCTTGGTTCTTAAGCACAATTCCCGTCGAATCCAAACACGAGAAAATGAAATACTAACTTCTCCCTCCGATGGTTCGAGCTATCGAATCATCATAATGTTGCGTACATGCCGTATTACCTTTTTCTTGATGCAATGTTAAAGCCTTAGCTTGATCAAACTTTCATGAGAATATGTCGCAAAAATACTCTCAATAATTCTCTCAAACCAACCTATAAACGAACCTCCTTTGATTCACCGGCTAATAGTAATGACCACATATGGAGAAAACCCAATACGACTAACTTGAAAAGTAAGTAAACATCCCAACTTTGTGACTTACTGCTTGTTCTAAATTTTTGAACAATCCACAGCGGTGTGACCTGAAAGCTACCAAGTAACTCCTTAAAGTGATGGTTATACATGTGAACACTACAACGTAACTCCTTTATCGAGTTATAACCAGATTGTCAAATTCATAATGTGCCCCAACAAGTTATCTTGAGACCTGCAACCAACCAACCAACGTCTCAACGATAAAGAAGTTCACCCGTGAGACATCACTTCAATTTCGCATCAATAATACCGTACAAAAACCCCGTAGTCATTTTTTCACATTTTTCGCTCAAGCCGTGAATTTGTATCCTTCCGTGAAATTTTTTATACCAAGAGTACCACTCTTCCAATATTACATTCTTTGAATGACCAATATTGGGTGACACAAAGTTTCACCACGCTGCCCATTAATTATTGATAGTCCAAGAAGCAAGTTCAGTAACAATTTTGACCCATAACCGGATGTAAAAGCCCATGTCACAGATAAGGCACTATGCAGCCCATTAAATTGATTGCAATGCCCGATCCATCCAACTTGTAATAACCGGGTATAAAATACCTTGTCACACTTTTACCCTAAACCTAAAAATCACACTTGTGATAATACGCCTCCCACAACATTTTTCCTCCCAAGAATCTGAAAAAAATACGCATCTCCTTTATTTCATATCTACTCACCAATCTGCTTCTCAACTCATCTAATCACATATCCCTTGTTTAAATCAAATCCGAATCAACAAAAATACAAACTTAACCATACCCAACCTCTTTCTTCATGAGTTGCTCGATCAGAATAACTTCAAGATCCTTCTTGAGTATAAGGTAGGTTTATGGTTTGCGTTTTAATTAGAACAAACGAAAGAGATAAAAATAACATACTTGTTATATTTTATTTCTTGTTGATTCGAATATCATTGAAGCTTGGTCTTCGATCAAATTGACATATCCATGATGATGAAGGTTCAAAGAAAAAAATCTTTTGAAAGATTAAAATTGAACCCTTTTTTAGATTGATTTGTATTTCTTTAATTTTGAGTCTTGAATAGATGTAGAAGATGGAGGATAGGATAGATTGGGATTTGATTGTGGTGAGTTGTAGGCTCTGTTTTGGGTAGAGGTTGAAGGTTGGAGTCGAATCTTGTTGATACAGCTTCTTGTCACTTCGATTTCCTTGTTCATAAAATGGACCAATGATGGATAATTGAAACTGAGGTCTAGATGAGGTCGTTGGTATTTTGATATTGTGGTCGAGTCTTGTTATGGTTTACGCATAACTTTTTCCATTTCTTACTCGTAAACATTTTGTTACGCGTAACTTCTTTTCTTATGCGTAGACCCAAATTTCTTATGCGTAGGTCTTTGTTACGCGTAACTACTTAAGCGTAAAAATCTTAGGCGTAACCCATTCTTCTGGCGTAACCATACGCGTAGAGATAGGTTTTTATGAGTAACCATGATTTTACGTGTAATCCATACGCTTAAAATGTCCTTAGGCGTAATATTAGGGTTTTGACCCTTTGACTTGTCGTTCCGGCGAGTATTCTGACCATTTTCCGACCATCTTCAAAGAAACCCAGAAAAGTGACTAAAAACTCTTCATATATTGCCCGTTTTGACCATACGACTGTGACCATTTGACCATGACTATTTCACAGATAAAGATTGGTACAAACAAATAGTCTCAAAGGTACTGTTTTGCACATATGACAGATGTATACATGAAAGGACCATATGACTTTTTGTATAAAACCAATAAAGGATACATAAAGAACTTGTTAAAACTATTTTCCCAAAAGATAATAGGAAAAAAAATTCCGATCAACAAAATAGTACCAAAACAGTTTAGAACAAGATGCAAAACCACAATAAATCAATAAAGATGACAACCTAGCTCCGATTCCAATTGTAGGACCGTAAAACTTATGATTTATGTGGTTTTGGAGGTCTTGGTTGGTGGAAGAAGATGAAGATATTCATCTCTTCTAGTGAGAGAAAGTAGAGAGAGGGAGGAGAAACAAAGGATAACTTTAATAAAATGAAAACACTATAATACACCTAATGATTCACCTCACCCCTCATGGAGAGTCATGAAGGGTATTTATAGGCTCAACAAACCAATACTTTTCCACTTAAACAATACTAGTCCCTATGGGCAAAGTATTCTACGCATCTACTCCAATTCACGTAAGTGACGTTATCTTTATAAAAAAGTGAGGCTAACAATTACTATTCATAAGACCAATTTTTGACACCCATTGGGTGTTGTAGTAGCAAAAAAAATATCGCCCCCTGATTCTTAGGAAAGAGATCAATAATAGAGAAGTGTAGTATTACGGGGTAACTCAAACGTGTTAGGTTTGAGCACCGAGATCGTTCCTAACGAGGGTTGAATGGAATTTTCAACTCACGTCGCGATTATCGGGATTCGAATGGGAAAAGGTGATTATTTGAACTTTTCTAAACTACGGGGCAAGGGGAGGTAAAGGGAAATTACACTACTCTGGAATCCTAAATTTGAATAAAACTAAATGCAATAAATGAAACGTAAATAAAATGCAACTACGTCTAATCTAAATCCTAAATATGATCTAAAATTATTTTTAAACTAAAAATGCAATTTGAAAATTAACTAAGAATTAAAACTAATTTTTAGGATTTTTCTTGAATTTATTTGAATTAAAAACTAAATTATAATATTTAAAACAAACCTAAAATACTAAAAATTATAAAAACAAAGGGGAAAATTATGAAACTATTATTAAAAATTCTAAAATAACTCAAAAGACTTTTCAAAACTGACTTTGTATTTTTCTGATAATTTTTCTATTTTCTATGAATTAAAAACTATTTAAAACTAATTTAAATGCTAAAAATTACAAATTAAAGTAGGAAAAATCTGGAAAAATTATTTTTTTGCTTTTTATATTTTTCTTAATCTAGGAAAATTGAAAAATTATTTTTTTTTAGCTTTTCTGATTTATTTGTATTAAAAAGTAATTAAAATGTCTTAAAAATTGATTTAAAATAAGAAAAATATCAAACAGTGTTGGAAAAATATTAAAAATTCAGGAAAAGACTAAAATTATATTCTAAATCTATTAAAAATATAAAATCCTATGCTAGTGTGCAAGAATTAGGTTCTGTGGTGAAAATGTCTAGCAAATAAGCTACTAACTTAAGCTAACAAGTGCTATAAGCCACCAAATTGTCTAAGAAGCTAAATAAGGCTAAAACTACTCTAAATCGATTTAATTCAACTAGTCTAAACCTTTAATGAGCTGATTGAACTGATTTGAATAGTTTGAGCTTATGAAATCTAACCAGCCAAACACTTACGGCGCAAGCTTATTCAATAAGCTAAAATGAAAACCAGATGTGTGGAACTCAATTCCACCCGGTCAAACAACAAGCGGACCAATTTTTAGATCCTAACTAGCTAAAATGAAACTAGGAGAGGGCAAAACTTGTCTACACACTTAGTATCTTTGAGTGTGAGCAAAAAGCCAGTGATAAACCGTGGGGACTAAATAAAATTCACAAAATTCCTTAAAAATCATATTTGAAAATTTGACCAACTGAAGTTGTTTATCCCAGAATTTCAACTAATTTAGATCAAAGATGAATCAATGAAAAATCAACAAAGTTTGGTTGAAACTGACTTTTGACTTTTTTGAAGACAGAATGAAAAGTTGACTAAAATGAGTTTTGATCCAAATTTATTAACTGAATGTGATGTTTTAAAGTAAAATGGGCGATGCAATCTATATTATCTAATTCTAAACCTAAATGCTAGATCTCACCAACGATTCTAACAGAGAAATGAAAAGTAATTATTTGATTTTGACTATTGTTGATTCTAAATGCAATTTATCAATTCAGACTAACTATATTTAAGCTAAGTATGATTTGAAAATGAAAATCTATCCTTTGCAACAACCTCTATCTCATATCTTATCAATTATCCAAACACTACTTTTATACTAACTGTTTTGCTACTACTCTACTTAAATGATTATCTAACTTATGCTAACACTGAAACTGAATCAATATAACCTAATAACAATTTAATAAACAGATAAAAGTTTATTCTACCACAGATTCAAACTCAAACAATTTATGCAAATTATATCAGTTTATATAAAGAGAGACAGAACTCACAAGTAGTCCAGCTTGTTTGAAGCTTATACCAGAACCAAACTACCCTATTTTTAACCAAATCCAACCCAAATCCAGCTCTGCATCACCCCAATTCCATAATCAAATCCAAATTAAGCTCCAGTTTGACTTTTATTGACTGAGGGTGTTTTGAGAGTAATAACTGAGTAGATAGTTTATCAAATAATTAATAAGCTACGAAGGAGCTTATAAAAGCTTGTGAAAACAAAATTGATCACTGCAATCAAGTTAAACTGAGATTCACTATATTTTTTATATTTTTAAGAGATTTTATATTTTTTTTTTAGATTTTTGTTAACATGAAACTAAAAGCTGGAAAAACACTTGAATAAGCTGAAATAAGGTTTTTAGAACTTAATAAGCTAATAAGGAAACTAAAAACAGAATTAAGATTGAGATTGAGAAATGAATTAACTGAATTTTATTGATTAAAACAAATTACAAGAAACTGAATGAAAAATACAAAATACTGAATGAAATTAAGCTTAACTATTAAAAACTACTTAGAAAATTACATGGATTACAAATGAGAAATGAAAGGGTATTTATAGCCTAGCTTATGCCTTGGAAGGATCTGGAATGTATCCATATGTGCTTCTTTGAGTGCATTTAGAGCCCTTGGATCACCTTCCATGTATCCCATTTGATCTCAGCCCTTGGATTACACATGCCACGCCCTTTCCTCCAATCAGAGAGCAATATTTAGGTGAATGACACACGGATTGGTGACCTGGCAGTCACATGTGTCAGGTGGTGTCAAAGAAAGGACGGTTGTACCCTTAATTTAAGTGGATTGGCTTAATTGTTGGGAAGGGTAAATTAGGGTTCATACCTGGGTTTTGGTTTGGGGGGATTATTGGCGCGTGGGTGTTTTTTAATAATTGTTTGATTTATGTTGACCGGGTTTAAGTTGGTTTGACTTGGGTCCATGTGGGTAAACCGGGTATAATAAATTAGACCGTGGGTTATGGATTGGCTGGACCGGGTATTGATATGAATTTGGGTCGTGGGCTTATATTTTGGGCTTTGGTGTAATGGACTAAGGAAATATTTTGGATCCAAGGTATAGCATAAGGACTAAAGCTGCCAAATCTGATTTTCCAGGGACCAAAATTGTAAATTCTGAAAATATCTTCCAAGGGCCATTATTGTCATTCTCAAATAATCGAATTGTGGAATTTGCAACTTTTGAATCTTCAAGGGTCTATTCTGCCAAATGCTCAAAGTTCAGGGACTGATTCTGAAAATTCTTCAAATTTGATCATATCTTCCCAAAATCATCCTCAGAGAATAAAAATCTTCACAAATGCATAATTCTGACCTTCCGGCTCAGCTTTAGCACTCTTTCTCTCTCGTGCTCGGGTTTTTGTCTGATTTGGCTATCTTTTTGTGTGTTTGACATATCCCAGTACACGCACATGCATAAACTCAAGAAACCAATAAATATTAGCAATAAACGGCTCTTTCTTGGTTATTTTGGGTCATATTTGATAAAGAAATGATATGTGTTTTGGCACATATCACCCCCTAGCAATCCTATCTATGTAGTACTCCGTAATAATGTAGTGGATGAAATTCTTACAACTTTAGATTGCATGTTTTAGTAAAACACTTTAAGAGGGAAGGTATGGGGCGTGGTGCCCGTAGTGGTCCTAGGCGGGCGTTAAATTCGTCCTAGCCGCCACCCGTGACGTTCGCCGTGGCTCGCCGTGGAGTGGCTCGTCGTTCTGACGACGAAGCTTGGTTCTGACAAAAGTATGCAACGGATATATATCAGTTATTAAACGGATATAAAAAAGTTTAATTTTTTAAAAAAAAAAAAAAAACCCCACCACCCCTATAAATAACATTCATCTCCACCATTTTTATCATCTTCATCTCCTACATCTTCCTAAACTCTCTATACATTTATTCAAAAAAAAATCTCACAATGTCTCAAAACCCAAACCGGGGTACTTCACAAACTTACTTAACTCAAACCCACCACAATACGGGGTTCTTCAAACCGATCTACCCTCCTCGACAAATTCCAACCCGTCTCCACAAGAAATTTTTCTTAACCAACAATATCAGTTTCAACAAGGATTAGCGGCTTACCGCCCGATTTTCATCACCACAATTTTTAACCCGTGCACAACCTCGGTTTTAACCCGTCCACGCCTCCGCAGTTGCCCCAAATGGAATCACAACCGTCCGGTTCACAATTCAAAGTTACAAAATCATGTGAACCGCAAAAGGTAGGGGAAAAAGGCGAAGTCAAAAAATAAGGCGTGGATTTGGATGCGACGGCAGCGAAGATGTGGAAGTCAGTGACCGCGGGAGGAAGTGGAGCAAGTCTGAAGAAAGGTTACTTGCACAGTGTTGGATAGAAATTTCCCAAGATAGAGATAGGAAATGACCGTTCAGAAGATTTCTTTTGGAACGAAATTCTCGACTTGTTCAATACTCGGACCACCGATAACGGTGGAAGAATATGGTAGCGGTAAATGGTCGAGGATTAACGGTGATTGCCAGAAGTTCAACGCTATTTACAAACATCTTCAGCGTCGAAGTGGTGAAAATGACCACGATCATGTCGAGAATGCCAAAGTTAGCAACGCGTTATGGTGGGAAGGAGTTTGCGTATGAAAAATGTTGGGAGGTTTTGAAAAATTATCCCAAGTGGGATGCTGAAGATCCCATTGACATTACATGTCTCGAGGATATATTCGGGCGGGTGGAGACAACCTCGTCACGAGATGGCGAAAGCAGCGCAAAGAAATAGAAGTCGACTTCAACGTCGGCTGCGAGCTCTGGGGAGTCAATCGAGTACGGGACATATATCCAAAATATATGCTCAAAATGCCGACGCTTAAAGGGCTTGTTACTGCGAAGCGGGAAGGAAAAAGCTCTCCAAGAGAAGATCGAGATGGATTTTAGATGATAGATCAATTTGAATCCTGATAAAAGCATAAATCATCCATAAGAGGAACGACTAATCAAAATATCACCAAAGAGATGACTAGGTTCGTTATTATTAGTATGTGTTGTAATTTTTACCGTGGTCGTTTTTCTTCTTCTTTTCGTATCGTTTTTATTAATATGTGTTGTTCTTTTTTCTTTCTTATTATTAAGTTATGTATTGTATTTTTATTTTGAATTAAATGAATTTAGTTTATTTGGAAAATTGAATAAAAAAAATAAAGTGGTAGTGATGGGCTCCAAATGAAGAGGTTGATGTTTGTTATGAGTGAGGGGGGTTTGTTGTGGTTAGTTGTGGAGAAGTGGATCTTTGATGTGGCGCTGAGGTGGCACTGATGAGGTGATGATGGTCCATCACGACACCTTCCCCTCTAATAAAAGTGATAACTAAGGATTGTACCTTGGTCTTTACTCTTTAGGTTCACAGAGAAATGGCATAACCAATTGTACCAAGTTGTTTATGTGTTTTGTTTTGAGGTTTAGTGTTTTTACTTTTTATATTGTACAAAATTAAGATAACACATAAAGTTAAATGATTTTTATGAATAGTAATTTCATATTATAGTAAAATAATATGTTTTTTTTATTTGTGTTCGTTCATTTAGCGTTTTCACGGACACCAACAAAGAACGAACTATCCAATAATTTGAGAAGCTAAATTTAAGCAAAGAACAATGCCTCCCTTTCATGAATAGACTATAGTAAAGTAGATTAGTGATTGGGAGACCTAAATCATATGTCTAAAGATATGACTAACCATATGTGGCATCATCCGGATGGCTACAACAATGAGACCCGCTTTTTTATAAACCACCAAGATCATGCCACATGTTTTTAGACACATCTTTAAGCACATAATTAGTCTTGTGTTTGCTTGTTGTTTAGCGTCTTCATGGACCAACAAAGAACGAACATTAATCCAATAATTCGAGAAACTAAATTTGTGCAAAGAATATATGCCTCATTTTAATGCTTTGCTTTGTAACTTCAAAAGGTTCGAATCGCCTCTTGTCTGATCAAGAGTTTAGTTATCATATTCAAGACTAGAGTGTATGTATGTACAATGATTAGACCACTCGTACTCGAGCAATCTTAAAGGGGTGAAGGCCATCAAGTACGCGTCTTTTCTTGTTACATCATACCATCGACAACGCGTGAAGGACTACTTTTGAGCACAACTTGGTTGTCTCGACGACTGATTTTTTTATTTTTTTATTTTTTTATTTTTTAGTGTGTGAGTGTCTTATGTGGTATGTTTGTGTTTAGGCATGGTATTTTTATTTGATTAATGTGGTGGCCTTTAGTATGTCTGTTTGGTGGTAGAGTTAGGGGTGGCGGGAAAAGTTGTTTTAATATTGAATCGAAGATGGTGATGTTGATAACTATTACATCTAATATTTTAAAATAATAAGGATTATATATGAAAAAGTGTACATGTAATATAACCTTTGGCTTTGAAGTATCGACAACTGTTTGGTACAATGGTTGTGAAATAAAAAGGAGTCGTTAAGTTATAATTGCAAACTATTAAAACCCGACACATTAGGTTGGTTTTACCGCTCCATCCCCTTAATCACTACCACGTCTCACTCACACTTTAAAATTTGTCTTTTACGAAAAAGAAATTAATACAATATAATTAGCGTGGTTGTAATTTATAGCCTTGTGATTCTGGTCGTGTCAATCAATTCAGTTTTTTTTTTTTTTTTTTTTTTTTTTTTTTTTTCTTTTTTGTATTTAGAAAAGATAGAACAATAATTTTAAGACCAAAACAAAGTAAGTAAAACGTTTGTCGTGGGCAAGAACTTGACCGAGTCTTCTTCACGTCAATTATCACTTTACTTGGTTCTCCACGTAATGAAGGGATCTAAATTTCAAAGAGAAGTTGAATTTCCTAATAAAATCAAGATATTTTACATTATCTTGTAGACTTGTACTGATTACCACTAAAACAACTTGATTGTTACATTTCAATCTTTTTTTTTTTTTTTTTTGAACAAAAATCTATTGATTTATTTCTTGATCCTTGAGTGGATTTATCCTTGTAATAATTAATAATAAAATCAAGACCTTAACATTGTAACAAATTCACAACGATTAAAAACGCGAGCTATCACTGCACGTAGATTTAATTAATATTGTGGCAATTATAATCAAAGAGAATATAAGACTAAAAGAAAAATTAGCATTTTAGTTTTGGTCGAAAAGTATAAGAATACGTTAGTTTAGGGTTTATTTTTTAAAATCTTCCACATTTTCTAAAACCACTTTAATATGTACTTATGCTTAGCAAAAGCTCAACTAAACATATACTCCCCGTCTCCAAAATATTTATTATTATGACAAGAAACACTTTAATAAAAGTGGGGCCAATCACTTAATTTTCAACCATTCAAAGGAATATTCACAAAATTCTAGTTTTTCTATAAAGGAAAGTTAGACAATTAAATTGAGACATCCCAAAAAGGAAATATGGACTATTATTATGAGACGGAGGGAGTACTTTTTAAAATGCATATAATTTTTAAAAGTAAAGTCACTACTAATAAAGTATTGTTATCTTTCAGAAAGGTTGGAGAGTTATTTGGAATTTCAAGCTTATTTTAGAAAAAAAGAATATAAAAATATGCTATTAATACATATCTTATTAAATCTCACCTACTTTAGCTATGTGTGTTGAAATCATATATTTACGAAAATACATACGGAGTACCTTAATCATTAAATCTTACTTAACAAAATCCATGGGATTGTGTTTAGCAAATCCCATCACATATTCATGAAAATGATGGTTTTGTTATAGAAACATTGTTAATTAAAGAATAGTTACACAAAATCTATAAAGTTGTTGTTAGCCTGTTTAAAAAATATTGAAAATATGTAATTTTTAAAGCTATAAATGAATCGGCCGAATACGAACAGAGCCTTATTCATATTCGTTCGTTTACTTTTAAGTGGATGAATTTTCTTGTTCATGTTCGTTTATTAAAAAAATGAGTTGTTCATGTTCGTTCATTAGGACATTAAACGAACGCCAAACAAACATAAACGATCGAACATAAATGAATATGGACAAACAAACATAAACTTTATTACGTTATGCATAATAAATTGTTTTATAAGTGTTGTTTATACAATAAAAGATATGATGTACAAACATAAATAAATAAATGAGCATAAACGGACATATAATCAGACGTTCATGAATATAAATGAATGGGCCGCGGCTTTTGTTGCATTCATTTATTCATTTAACTAAACGTAAATTATTTATTACGTATTCGTTCAATTAAAAATAAACGAAACGTAAATGAAATTTTTCATGGGAAATGTTGATGACTATTCAGTTCGTTTTAAAATTTAATTTTTAGATAGATAGAGTAATGTGTTGACAATATTAATCTTAGACTATTAATTTCCTGCGTGTCATTTTATATAGAGTAATTTACATAAATCGTCTTTGTGGTTAGGCCTAAATTGCATGTTTCGTCCTTAACTCTCAAGAAATGCACATATCGTCCTTGTGGTTGTCC
>OU343223.1:147035956-147160387 GCA_910596185.1 Chrysanthemum makinoi | reverse complement strand
AAGTACAGAGTTCTTCCTTTGCCATGTTCGGGGCCTATTGACTAGAGGTTTGCACCGATGGAGTCATCCTGTGCTTGCAGTAGTGGACCTCCTCGCCTCGATTGTGTATCTTCGTGAGCTGGCCCAAGAGCTTTCTTTGCGGTTCAGTAGGAATAGAGCAGCTCTGAGGGAACTCTTCTTCTCCTTGAGTAGGTTTCTTCGACCTTCCTTTCGACTCTCTCAGGTTTACTGCGACTCTCCAAGACTTCCTCTTCGTTCTCCTGAGTAGGAGTTCCGTAGGCTTTTTCATCGATGACCAACTTTGCCTTCGCACGCTACTTGATACCTTTGTATGTTTCAAGCTTTTGATTTCATTGGTCGGCGGTGATCAAAGTGCCTTGTTTCTTTCTTTATCGCATTCCTTGATTCGATAGAAGGATAGGTTCTACAACACGTCATGATTGTCGTGGTCATTGAGCCTCTTGGAATATCGTGATTACCCAAGTTCTCTAGATCAAAAGCTTCGTATCCTACATAGGGAATCTTTGAGCCAAGTTTGTGAAATGACATCATGTCATCCCATATCAAGCCGATTTCAATGTCCTTCTTATTGATCAATGACCGTAAGACTTGCGCCCATGAGCTTGGGATGCTCATAGCCACGGCCAACACCGTAGACGCACTTAGTGATGATGATGTAGAGTGTCTCCATGGTTGAGGAATGTTCTTAAGATCCACGAGAGTGCTTGTTAATAATTCCATGCTTCATCATAGCCAATATTAAGTAGAAATCGCAGAATCTGCTCTTTAGAGGTGTAGCAAAGAAGTCTAGGCACATGTCTGAATGATGAGTACAGCCCGTAAGTCCGAGTGATAGTGACTTGTTTTGTGATTAAGTGTCACCGTCAACAAAGATTGACTAGTGATCCTCTCCATAGAATCCCGTAATTGTTGAATGTAGACCTCTCGAACCGCGGGCAGAGTGTGAGAGCATTTCGGTAGGGATGATTTCGAGAATATCCAATCGCATGACAAGAAGATTCCGAGTATGTAGGGTGTCAAAGTCAACCCTAAGGTTGTTCTTTCCAATCTTCTGATAGCCTCTCGAAAGATATCAAAGAATTGTGAGAACTTCATGCATCCACATTCATTTGTTCAACCATGTCGGATTCAAATAACATTAGCCAAAAGAACCAACATATCGAAAAGACATAATGTTAGTCAACGTAAGGTCTTATTGTCTAGTTATTGAATGTACAAAGGTCAATGATTGTTACGAGTCCTAAGTCACTTGTTTGTCCAATAGTCCAATGACGTCGTGAAATGTTTCGGGAGTTAGTTAACTTTAAGTTTTAAAGTTTATGTTATCACTTATTGTTCACAACATATCAAACGCTTAAGTTTATTAGTGACATTATTGATTCGCGGACGCTATGATAAGTTTATTAACAAGTTTGTACTCGTAACAATTCATAATGAAGGTCAATCAAGGCATAGGCGTAGAATTGGCAAAGTTAAGCTAAACAAGTAATGACATATGCCAGATGAAAGCTTATGCGTAGGATCTAACTTACGCTGCAAGAATGTTACGCTGAGGAAAGTGGGACCTTATGCGTAGAGCTTACGCCAGGCATGATTTATACCTTACGCCGTAAGGCTTACCGTAAGAGTAGACCTTATGCGAGAGGTCATCAAGCACGATATCCTTCACGATACCGTAGTCCCATTGTAGAACCTTACGCAGTAATAGTTATGAGGATTTATTCTTACGATAACATGACTACGCTGTAGGGTAATCCTTATGCGAGAGATTCAAATGACCTTGATTCTCAATTTTAACGCGTAGCAAGCCCGAATAAATTCATCAAATCATCAATATTTACACAAGAATTCATTTTAATAACAAATCATGGCATGAACATCTGCTAAACAGCTATGAGTAGAAGTCATACCAGGTCAAAACCCTAAGGGTTATGAATTACGTATAATTTCTAGCCATGGATTTGCACCAAACAATTCTCGGTAGTTCAAGATGTTGTGAGAGTCTATAAACCAAGTTATAACATCTAAATCGTGGTGAATCAAAAAAATACCCAAACTTAGAACATTAAACCCTAATTTCCAATTCATACAATTAGTTTCGGGTGTTATAGGCCCGGAAATCATCAATTCATCATCATATGAACATAACACAACAATCTTTTGACCAAAAAACTTCACATTTGAAAACACCCAAACTTCACATAAACCCTAATTACCAAAATCATCAAATCATGTTCCGGGTGGATTAAGGATGAAAATGTATCATTGATGTTAAAAAACATTTGACACAATCATTTCAACCACACAAACATAATAAATTGATTGTGTGTTCATACATATGAGAACAATAAAATATTATATCTAAAGTTTTAACCATTGATTTATGAGAAATTCAAAACCATTGTTTAAAAAACATGTTAAAACACGTAATCACTTACAAATTGATGATCAAGTAACCGATTTGAAGAACCATTTTATGGTAATATGATTTAGGTTGTGAGTAATAAAATGAGGTGAAGTAATTAGGTGGAAGATGTTTTATTAAAAATGACTTTCATTTTGACAGCTTTTGGTCCCTCCACCTTTTCCTTTTTCATACAAAGCCATTTAACTTCCATTTTGGTTACCAAACGAAGATTTTTAAGAAAGAACTGATTTAATAATTCCCCTCACTTAATAAATGATGAAAGGTTATAAATTTTAGTCCCAGGAGTCATTGAACCGTAAAAGTTTACCACCATTGATAAAAGAAACAACCGAGATATGATAACATGCAAGTACAATGTATGTTTGAAACAAGCAAAGTTTAGATTCTCTCCCTCAACACTTGATCGAAAAAAATCGAATTTTGAAAGATTATAGTGTTGACTGAAGAAATGTACTTGCCATGTTGAAAGAAAAATAGATAGAAGAATATTTTGTTGTTTTATCAGGTTTTATATTTTTGTATTTTGTTTTTGAAAAATTATTTACAAAAGATATTTTGGTGTTTGACGTGTTTTAAGACCTGCTTTAGAGTCATCCAATTCCTCTGAGTCAAACACCTCATACCAATCCGGTGGACCAACTCATTAAACCTAGTGGGAGGCAAGGCTTTGTGAGAAGATCGCCAATTGGTATTCACTCCACAAAATATAATTCAATCCACTGCTCCACGTGATCCTTGATGAAATGATATCAAGATCGATGTGCTTTGATTTCGAAAGGCCGAATCGAAGTTGCACGAGATCGCAATGGCACCGATTGTCGCAAAGACGGATTCTATCAAATACGAACCATAGTCTTTGAGTTGTGTTCTCATCCAAATGACTTGAGCACAACACGCATACATGGCTACATATTTTGCTTCGTTGAGGACGATGTACAACTCGCTTCTTCGATTGCCATGACACCGCTTATCACCAAGAAATTGTAAAGCCCTCAAGTACTTTTCCCGAGTCTAAGCATCCGCATGGTCGGCCCCAAAAGCGATTATTAAACCGTAATCCTTCGATACCGATCCCCAAGTTAATGGTTCCCTTTATGTATCTGAGGATTCTTTTAGCCTCGCAGAGGCGGGTTTCAGCTTGGTCGCGATCGATAACGAGCAAAGATATACTAGAAAGACAATATCGTCCCTAGTCGTTAGATACATGAGACAATAATAATAATGGTATTTTGTAAGGTCCACCAATTTCCCATGTAAATCAGCGTCTAACTTCTTGGTATGAGCCATTGGTGTGGCATAGGTGTCATGTGTTTCATTCCAAATTTGTTTAACAATTCAAGGGCATATTTGGACTGACTCAAGAAAATACCACAGGTTGATTGATGAACTTGGTCCGAAAGAACGCGAAGTTCACCCATCATGGACATTTCAAAATTTTTCTTCATTAGTTTTGCAAAAGCGATTGAAAACTTTTATGTGTAGACCCAAAAATGATGTCATCCACGTGAATTTGAACAATTAAGATATGTGCCCCGTGATATTGTATAAAAAGAGTTTGGTCAACCGAACCTTTGGTGAAATTATTAGCAATGAGGAAGGATGATAGCTTATCGCACATGCCCGAGCTTGTTTGAGACCATACAGCTTTGTTCGCTTTGTAGACGGATTCGAAACTCAGATCAACGTAATCCATCCGTTGGTGACATAAACCGCTTTTGTTGTCCATTGAGAAACGCAGCTTTGACATCCATCCGATAGACCGCCATATTCATATGAGCCGCGAACGCGAAATATCCGAAATTTCAAGACGAGCAACCGGAGCAAAGATTCTTCAAAGTCTATTCCCTCTTCCGACGATAACCCTTAGCCACCGACGCGGACTTATTTCGATAACATTTCCTTCAAAGATCCAATTTGTTTTTCCAAATCCATTTGAGACCAATGACGACCTCGCTGGTCTTTCAACCAGCTCCCATACTTCAAGACGTTTGAATTGGTTGAGTTCTTCTTGCATGGATTCAATCCAGTTGTCTTTGTCATTGCCTTTTGATGTTTTAGGTTCAGATTGGTAGACAAAGTGCATAAATGCAATGTTCACCATCTCGAGCGAAGACGTTGTCTTGTAACGACCGTTGATTCGCTGCCAATAATATTTTCCTGAGGATGGTCTTTTGTCCATCTATGTGTGGAGGGTTGATGTTGGTATACATTGTGCGATTCTGAGGATTCAAATGGTTTGTTGAAGATTCCGCGACATCCGTGCGCTAGCCTCATTAGCAACCGGGTTGAAGAACGATTTGGATCAAAATCGCAGTGGGGGTACTTCATTCGAACATCATCACCGATTCATCATTGTTGGAAGCGTGTGTTCAACTATTGGTTGGAGTCAACCGGTGGGCTTCTTCAACCAAGAAGTTGTTGTAGCGTGTATCGTGTATAAGAGTATTATCATCGCTGAGCAATCGAAACAAATGGATACACCGGAGCACGCTCATCAATATCGCCACCGAACAAATGGAGCAAATAACCTTCCATTTGTTGACGTAAGTCGGGGCTTTGTTCACCGATGATGGGGTTCGGGGAAGTTTAAGCGCTTGTGACCGGTTCTAAGTCGCTATACCGTAAGCCATTGGTGTAAGTTCATCAAAATGAGCATGAATCGCTTCCATCACCGCTTTGTACGACGATTCCGTGATTCGAAACCTTTGAATTATCACAAGATCCCATAAAGACTCCAATGTCGCCTTTGCTTTGAGCTTCCAAAGTCATCACGATCATTATTCGGATAGCAAAGAGATCCAAATACATGAAAGTGTTTGAGATTCGGTTGTGGACAAGCTCAAAAGGTGTTTTGTTGTATGCTTTGTAATCATAGAACGGTTTGAGTATAGCATGCAGAGATACGCCGCCTATAAGTAATGGAAGTTTAGCATTGATTAACATTGTTCTGCAGCTTCCACTAACGCTCTTTCGCTCTTCAACAACTCCGCTTTTGTTCGTGTACGCGGTATAGATGTCCGATGTCAATTCCCACTTTCTCATAAAATTCACTTAAGAGTTTGATTAACAAATTGCCTCTATCCTGCTCGATTACGAACAAAGGTTTCAGAGTGAACTTGTATTTTCGTGAGAAAGGTGATGATCATCCGTGGAGCTTGATCTTTGCTTCGAAGAAAGTAGACCCAAGTCCAATGTGAATAGTCATCAACAATTACTAAGATGTAGCGTTTGCCATTGATCGCTTACGCCGCGATCGGCCACACAAATCCATGTGAAGAAGATGAAGCACATGTCGAGATGTTCCACCTTTGAAGGAAAATGAGCACGAGTGCTTTTGCCTTGTTCACAAGCCGAGCATAGGTGATCTTTAGAATCGAAATCGTGGAGTCCTTCAACTAGTTTGTGTCGAGCAAGGTTGGTGATGGTTTGAAAGTTTAGATGAGAGACGACGGTGCCATAGCCAGGATTTTGTTGATGTTGCCTTTGAAAGTAAGCCGATGGGAGAAGAAGCAACCATGTCTTGCATAGAGATAGTGTAAAGACTTGAATTACGCGAGCCGCACATAAGGTCGCTTCCTTGTAGATCACTTAATGAAACAAGTTTTCTCCCGAAGCAACCTCCAAATCTCCATCACGTAATCCACCTACCGAAAACAGTGATGACCGAGGCCTTCCACATAATAAACCCTGCTAATTTCGATGTTCCCATTGATATAGTCTCCGTAGTCTATGATAGCGCTGGTGATCATTCCTAACCCCGATGCCAATGAACTTTGCAATAAAGTTTGATAACAGCTTTAAGATTGCCTTTCATGTGTCCGAACATCCGCTATCAACAATCCAGAATGATCATCACCCCATTACCCATGCATCTAATAAGATGGAATAGAAGTAGATGTGGACCCTAAATGTTAGAGGGTTCCGTAGTAGGTATAGTAGATATACACACATCAATAGCTTTAGGTATCCACTTAAATCCTAGTGTGTTATATATCCATTTCCGCCATCTCCAACTAGTATTTGCTTTAGTCTTAGTGAATGCACTAGGTGGTACTATATTCCTAGGAGGTGAAACCGAGCTACAGTGGGAAGAATGCGCTTCTTAGAATCTAAAGAGGGCGGCTACCAAGCAATGCACTTAGAAAGATTAGTGGCCTAGAGGTATTCCGTTCTTAGGATTCCTTAAACGAGAGATGATAGCTTTAGCAACACATTTATCATGACAATCAGAATTCATACTTTTACCACAAATAATACAAGGTGCATCGACCAATATCAAAAGTACTTAACTTTAGCATTTGTTACATCACTATTTCTATTACATGTGCCCGACGCAATATCTATAGTGGAAGCAACGTGAGTCTTATTCATAGTCCTAGGGTGTTCTTTTACTTTAGCATTCTTGATTGATCTTTTCTTAGGTCGCAACTTCCTATTCTTCTCGATGTAGTGCTCTAGGTCGGTGCGGGACGCTTGGAAAAGGCAACTATTCCCTGCTTCAAGAGAAGGAGGCACGCTAGCAACTTGTGATTTGGCGCAAGTGATTCTAGGTTCATGAGTACTAAGTGTTACCGGGCTATTCTCTTAATGATGGTAGGCTGAAGTTGTTCATACTTTCCTAACATTTCTTTAACTTGAAGATAGTGTGAATCGATCTTGATTTTCGCATCAACATTTCCAAAGAAAATGCATAACTTCTTTAGTGTGTGCAAGATAATGATCAAGTTCATTTGATGCTTCATCACGAGTCTTTTGAGTAAATCAAATATGACACCATATTCCTTTTAACTTTTACAAGTTCTTGTTCATATTTTGAGATTTGACACTTAAAAGACACGCTTTGATCATCTAATTGCTCAATTTTAGATCAAGATTTTGCACGCAACTGGGCAATTTTGTGTTGAAAAGCAAGTTGTTGATCGTGAATATCTTTTTGACACCAATTAAGACGACGTATTGCATTTGAAAGTTCGCTTGACAATCGTTTGTTTTCAACTTTTAAGGACTCGACCAAGCACATTATCAAAGTTCTCAACATTTACCACGTAATTCAAAGACGTACAGAGATATAATCAAATGCATATGACAAAGAATTCAATAACACAAGATTATGGACATCAAGACATATGACATCTTCCAAGAGTCGATCAACATCTTTTCTCACGTTTCTTTTACGCTTAGTGTTAGAAATAGATGTTTCGCTTTTCTAAAACGACCTTCATTAATCCAAGTTCCTTATGAAAATCCCTTTCCCAAGACAATGCACAACTTTTCAAATTTTAACATTTGGTAAAAGATTTTTCTGAAAAATTTCTCTTTGTTCTCGCTAGAGGCATTGAAAGTGTTGAACTTTGATATCAGAATGATATTCTATCTCATGTTGTAAAGTTTTGAGGTCAGCCATGAAAATGTCAAAATATCTAGAATTTTGCGATTTTCACGTTTTGAGTTTACTTCACTGATGGAAGGTAAAGGACCATAAGTTTGTGCATAATCTGGTTGGGTATTAACATTAGAAGACTCGTGTGTTTTTATGATTACCCTGGTGTGTTAGAAGAATCTGCTGTGACGAAAGTGACCGCTTTGAATAGTTAAAAGGTTTGTTGTAAACAACTTTTTCTAATTTTGATCGACTTTCCGTCGTGATCTAATTCCTCTTGACGATGATATTCAACAACACTCATATAACAGAATTATCAATTTTATATTCTCGTGACCGAAACTTCGTGGATTTGGTTTGAATGCTTTGGTTGAAAGCTTAGGTTTGTAATCAGGAAGATTCGGTCCATATCCATTTGGATTGGGTTTTAAAGTAAACTTTTCAATGGTTGTGACCGACTCGTCATGTTTGTAAACAATGCTTTAAACTCTTTAAGTTTGTTTTGCAAGCCGATGATTTCTTCAAGATGATCATCTATTCGCTTCGTTGAATGCTTTTTGTATGCAGAGAACTGTTTTTGACAAGTTAACAACTCAAATTTTAGCTTTTGATTTTCCAAGGTGAGAGCGCATTTGTTTTATGTTCATGTTTCAGCTTGTTCTATTTCGCATAACAAAGCATTCTTTGAAGCGCTAGATCACGATCCGTTTCTAAATATTTTTCGCTTTGATAAGATTTGGCAAAGGTCGCTTCAAAACCGCTTTCACGCTTTTCTTGAGTTTTGAAAAGTTGAGTTGCTTTTGTAAACATTCAAAATCCTTGGTTAACAGTGCATTTTTGCATTTCAAGTCCCGATTAATGGCATGACATTTTTCCACTATGGTCTGTTGGTCTTGTATTAAACGAGCAAAATCTGGATGAGGCAAAGTTCGGCGCTGTTCAACGCGAGTCTCAACATGATCATTACCGAGATCCTCAAGTATAACCACGGAGTCAATTTGATTATCAAGGGAAACCGCTTGGTCATCTTGATCGTCAAATATAACTACGGGTCTAGTTGAAAATCGCCGAATGAGATGGATCACGATTTTGAACATTCGAGCTTCTCCGGATGAGGTTACGAGATATGAGATCGAGATAAATATGGTTTGTTCGGGTACTGAGACAAGCCATCATGTCATACATCGGGCCCTGTCACTCATGTGTAACTCATGCATATTAGCCATCAACATAACAAATGATTGGCCTCAAGTCCTCCATATCATCTCGAAATAGATTTGCCATAAAGCTCGTTTTTGTCTGTGAGAGTTCCACCACTTCATCCTTAAGAGCCAAAAGAAGAGCTCTTTGAAATAAGCACTCCCTCTAGTCCTTGGCTTTGGGCATGCATTAGCCAGTGTCCCTTCTCATTGCGCTTGTAGCATCGAAGACCATTCAACCCATTCGAGCATTTCCTGCTCCACCATTGAGCTCGATTGTTCCTACCCCAAAGATAAACCCTTGACCACCTATCCGAACGCACCATAACCACGATTCAACTTCAACTCGCCCATTGTTCACAACAAATTTGATTCCTTGTATTAGATGAGGAACGAATACTGGTTGTTGATTTGTTGGTATAACTGCTAAAGGCATTAGCAATCATAGCAAATCCTTATGCATGTTTCAAACGGATCGATTCCTCATTAGCTTCAATCGGAAGCGGCTTGAGCATTGTTGTTGTTGTATGGAACCAATTGAGTTTGTTGAGATTGAGGTCTGAAGGATCATGTGGTGTGATTGTAGCAGCTTGGTTGAGTTGCTCGTGAGGAGAATAACCGTTGGAGCATATAAGGCAAGTTGTTGATTTTCCGGATGTGTCGGTGGAGCAATTTGAGCACGGAGAATCCTTTCCCTATCAAATTCCTTTTCATGAGGCTTCAAGTAATCGCATAATAATCCATATGTAGAATGATGCATGTTTTCGCTTGACGGAGAAAAATGACATACTTCTCCCATTCAGGACCAAGACTACTCAGGAACTTAGTATTCACCGCAATTTTGGCATGATGATGTTGTGTTTATCCAAATCATTGATGATGTCTGAAAAACGATGATTATAGGACTCTAGTGTTCTCCGTGTTCAATCATGAAGTGTTCATAAGCCAAGTTTGGATTCCAAATCTTCCCGATTGAGTACATCCTTCCATAAGAAGATCTAATATGATCCCACATTTTCTTTGCGCCTTTTGAGCATCAACACTACTAAGAATTGGGTTTGGTAATCCTAAGAGGATATATTCCATTGCAAGCTCATCTGCTCTATAGTGTAGAAGTTCTTGAGGATTCAAGTCCGCAACAGAGCAATGTTTGTTTGTTCATCTCGGTGGAATGGCATTTGGATCTCCGGTACAATGACAAGAGGCATCTCAAATGGACCTTCCAAGATAACCCGCTTAAGAACTTTCCATGTGGCTTCTTTAGATCACAAAACCTAAAGAACCTTATCACCCATTGATCGTAGTTTCCGGAAGTGAGCATTGGAGGTCTATCAAGTGATCCAGCCTCATGAATTGATTGTGGTCGCTTAAAGCTTCAAACATCTTTGCAAACCAAGTGGGTTCCTTCATAGTGTTCCTTGATGGATGTTGATTGAAGTCATTTGTGTATGGTTGAACTTGAAGACTTGGTGGTGGTTGAACCAGTTGAGGTTGTGGATTTAAAGAAGTTGTGAGTATGTTGTTGATTAAATTGTTGTTGATAAATTGCTTGTTGTTGATTCCATTGTTGATGTTGTGGAATTAATTGTTGTTGACGCTGAGGATAAGTGTAAGGGAAATAGTTAGAGTATGGTGGTTGTGACATGTTGATAAACTTGTGTTGGTAAAATGGATCTTTGTAGTCGAATGAACCTTTTTTGATGAAGTATCCTTAGGCGTAGAAATCACAATAGCCAAGTAGCACTTATGCGAAAAACACCAAAGTTACGCAACAATCAAGGAGTTACGCTGATTTAGCTACGCGTAGTAGGGAAAGACGCTAAAGTTATGCGTAGACAAAGTTAGGCGTGAAAGTTAGGCGAGGATTATCTTTGCGTAAGACGAGGCTTAGGCGTAAGATAAATCTTGCGTAGGATTTCTACGCCGCAGCTTTATGCTTATGCAATTTTAGGTTTTATCCTGTGATCTTTACACTTCACAGGCAAAAGATATCCAAAGTCGACGTATTTTCAGACTTATCCAAGTAAGAAAACATGGAATAAACCACTAAAATGAAGATCAAACCAAGGAAATACTTACGCTTAGTTTTAGGGTTTCACTACGCTGTAGGTTTACTCAGAATTTGATTTTTGCTCAAAGTTGTTTTGTTGGAATCACCCTAAAACCTTATTCAAGTGTTAGTTACTCATATGTAATAGTTAGCTTATTATGGCCTTTATGTTTGTTATTAGCCTTAGGTTTATGTAGAAGGCCCATAAGCCTGTGGCCTAAAGCCTAATAAGGAAAGGGGAGGGAACTAGAGTGTTGCCTAGCCTCCCATAAATACCCTTGTAACCTTCATTTGAAGGTTGGTTGTTCAAGTTTTCTTTCACTCAATTTCTAAGCATAACCGTATACTCTATATCGTGTGTGTGTGTTTGGATACTTGTTCAATCGCCTCTCTATCTCTTATATAAGCTTCAGGTTGTAAAACTAGGACCTAACATACTTTAAACCAGCTTTTGTGTGATGAAATAGCTTAATAACACCAAAGACACAAAGTGTGAAACTTGATGATCCAAAGCTCTAAAACAAGCGTAGACTTAACCCCGCATAAAACAAGTAGAAACAATGATCCACACATAAAGTTCCAAACTTTTTGCAAAAACAAGTAAGTTTAACACCTTATAACGCTTGAAAGGACAAGAATCTTGATTAAAAAGTGAAAAAATCAGTTTTTAAGCGAGCCAAAGCTCTCGGTACCTTTAATGTGCTGTAAGACCAAAACCTTACTTCAAAAGCAATAACGATTCACCCAACTAGTTGGCGATTGATAACACTGTTAGGTCACAAGGTTTACCACACAAGCTTATAAGAAAGAGATAAGGCGATTGAACAAGTAAAACCACGCACATACACGATATAAAAGAGGGTTTAGGCGTAGGTATGTGAAAGAGAGAATAACTTGATCAACCAACCCTCAAGTGAGGGTTATTACATATTATTTATAGGCAAAGAGCTAGGGCAAAACTCCTACTCCTTCCCTTTCTCCTATGGGCTTGGGCCTAAGCTCATGAGCCTTCTACATAAGCTTAAGGCTAATAACAAACATAAAGGCCATAATAAGCTAACTATTACATATGTGTAACTAACACTTGAATAAGGTTTAGGAGTGATTCCAACAAGCTCTCTCAAAGATGTGCTTCATCTTCTTCACATGGATTTGGTGGGCCCGATGCTGCGTGCATCGATTAATGGCAAACGCTACATCTTGGTAATTGTTGATGACTACTCAAGATGGACTTGGGTTTATTTTCTTCGAAGTAAAGACCAAGCTCCACGATGATAATCACCTTTCACCAAAATTCAAATTCAGCTCCCAACCGTAAGACAAATTCAATAGACAAAGGAACCTAATTTGTGAATCAAACTCTTCGGAATATTATGAAAGTGGGAATGAACATCAAACATCCATTGCACGCATTTAACAAAACGGAGTTGTTGAAAGACCAAACCGTACGCTAGTGGAAGTCGCCGACGATGTTAATCAATGCTAAACCGACACTTATAATAAGTCTGACAATCGCGCATGCTACACTCAACCGCCATGATTACAAAACGCCATAACAAACACCTTTTTGAGCTTATCCACAACAAAATCGAACATCAAACACTATCATGTATTTGGATCCCTATGATACCCGAATAATGACGTGATGACTTGGAAAGCTCAAAGCCAAAGTCGACATTGGAGTTTTATGGATACTGTGATAATTCTAAAGGTTACCATCCGGGAATCGTCATACAAAGCAAGTTATGGAAACGATTCATGCTAATTTTGATGAGCTTACGGATATTACCGAGCATAACAGCTTGGAACCCTAACACAACCGCTTAAACTTCCTCAAACCCCATCATCACCGATACAAGCCCCCAGCCTTTACTCACAACAAATGGAAAAGCTATTTTGCTCCGCATAGTGTTGATGATATTGATGAACGCTCAAGTTTATCCCGATACCGCTTCAACCGATACTACTCTTATACCGATACACCGCCACAACAACTACGATTGGAAGCACCCCAGCTGACTCTACAACAACAGTTGAACAAATCGCTTCCAATGAACTACCGATGATGTTCTTAATGGTACCCCACATGCGATTTTGATCCAATGCATTCTTTAACCCGTTGCCAATGAACTGTTGCACCGATGTTGCGGAATCATCTACAAGCCATTTGAATCCTCAAAATCTGCATAATGTATATCAACATCAACCTTTGACACATCGTTGGACAAAAGACCATCCTCTTGAAAACATAATTGGCAACCCGAATCAACCAGTCGTAACATGACAACGTCTTCACACGTGACGCAAGTGAATATTGCATTTATGCTCTCACCGCCAATCCGAGCCTAAAAACATTAAAGACGCAATGACAAAAGACAACCGGATTGAATCCATGTAGAAGAACTCAACCAATTCAAACGCCTTGAAGTATTGAACTGGTTGAAGACCAACAAGGGTCTACGTCATTGGTCTCAAATGGATTTGGAAGAACAAATTCGAAAAAAGGAAACGCCATCGTAAACAAGTCACGCCCGGTGGCTAAGGGTTATGTACAGTGAAGAGGGTATTGACTTTGAAGAATCATTCGCCCCGTTGCTCGTCTTGAGGTCGTTCGATCTTTCGCATTTCGCTGCTCACATGAACATCACGGTCTTTCGATGGATGTCAAACCGCTTTCAATGGACAACCGAAGAAACGGCCTATGTTACCACCGTGGCGATTCATTGATCCAGAGTTCCCCAATCATGTCTACAAACCGAAGAAAGTTCTCACGGTCTCAAACAAGCCCCTCTGGCGTGGTACGATAAGTTATCATCCTTCCTTATTGCCAATAATTTTACCAAAGGTTCAGTCGACCCTACACTCTTTATACAATATCACGGGGCTCACATCTTAATCGCTCAAATCTATGATGACATCATTTTGGTCAACACATTTAAAATATTCAAATGTTTTTGCAAAACTTATGACAAAACATTTTGAAATGTCAATGATGGGTGAACCTACATTCTTCCTGGAATGCAAGTTCATCAATCACCCCGCTGTATTTTCGAGTCAATCCAAATATGCCCTTGAGTTGTTAAACAAATTTGGAATGCAAAAATGTGACACCTATGCCACACCAATGGCTCATACCAAGAAGCTAGTGCGATTTAAATGGGAAATTGGTGGACCCTACCAAATACCGTAGTATCATTGGGTCTCTAATGTATCTAACAGCCAGCGAACTGATATTGTTTTTGTTGTCTATCTTTGCCCCGTTATCGGCCGAGACCAACAAACCCACCTCTCTAAGGCTAAAAAGAATCCGATACATCAAGGGAACCATTAACTTGGGGATCCGTATCCGAAGGATTCTAGTTTTGAACTAATAGTTTTTCAGACATCACGCAGGATGCTTAGATTCACCAAAAGTACTTCGTGAGCATTACAATTTCTTGGTGATAAATTGTGTCATGGCAATCAAGAAGCAGATTGTACATCGATGTCCTCAACCGGCAGAATATGTAGCCATGTCGGCGTGTTGCGCTCAAGTCATTTGGATGAGAACACAACTCAAGGACTATGGTTACGTATTTGACGTAATCCCGATGTATCGCGACAATCGGAGTGCTATCATGATCGCGGCAATTCAGGCCAACATTCAAATCAAAGCACATCGATCTTCGAGATCATTTCATCAAGGACCACGTGGAAATGTGGTACCGTTGAATTATATTTTTATGATACCAATTGGCGATCTTCTCACCAAAGCCTTATCCTGCTAGTTTATCGAAATGCTCCAATCGATTGGTATGCTGTGTTTGACTCAAGAGGAACCTGATGAACTTAAAACATTTTTAAAAACCACCAAAACACCAAAACCTCTTTTGTAAATATTTTTCAAAAACAAAATACAAAATTATTAAATCTGATAAAACAACAAAAATATTCTTCTATCTATTTTTCTTTAACATGGTAATACCTTCCACAACACTCTAATCTTACAAAATTCGATTTTTCGATCAGTGTGAGGGGAGAAAGAACATATTTTTCCAGTTTCATAAAACTTTGTACTTGCATGTTACTTTATCCCGGTTGTTTCTTTAAATGGTGGTCACTTTTCTGTTTATGACACCTCGGACTAAAATTTATAAAACTTCATTATTTCTTAAGTCGGGGGAGTGTCACAAAATTTTCCAAAATATCATTCGCTTGGTAACCAAAATGGAAGTTAAAGCATTGATTGTAAATGGTAAAGGTGGAGGGACTAAACTGGCCAAAGCTTAAAGTTATTTTAATTAAAACCACCCACCTAACATTTACTCTTCACATTTATTACTTCACCAAACAAGATCCTACGCGTAAAAATCAATCTCTCAATCCGCTTGCTTGATCTTCAATTTATCACGACATGGACGCTCAAATGCAGAATGTGGATGCACCAAATGTTCTCACCGTTGTTGATATCTTCCCTAATGGCTATCTAATGAAGATTGGAAAGAACAACCTTCAGGTTGACTTTGATACTTTCACCGCTTCCAGTCTTCTGCCGATAGCAGTGGACATTCTCAAGAACCATTCTTATCAGAATATGCTCACCAACCGCCACGCTCCGTGATCTACATACAAATCACTCGCACAATGAAGGTATCAAAGGGCAAAATGCATGATCACACTCTCAATCACAAGCAAGTCACCATCACACCGCCAGATTTGCGGGTTCTCCTCATCCCTCACATTGAACCAACTGAAAGTACAACGCTACACCTACTAAAGAGGTCGCTCGCATTCATGATCGACATCGGTTATGACAAAGCTACAGGGTAATCAACAAGCACTCTTACGCTGATCCAAGAATATCCCCATCCCTCGGAGAACCCTCTTCATCATCATCATCACAAAATCTGTTTCTAGACGGGATAGTGGTTATGAGCATCCCAAGCTCATGGAACTACGATTTTTCCGGGCTTTGGTCAACATGAAACATATCGAAGTTGAAGCTCTGATATGGGATGACATGATGTCTTTCCTCAAAACGCGAGGCACCAAGATCCCATACATCGATACACAAAACCGCCGATCCAGAGCTCTCGGGTTAAATCCCATATTCCCTCGAGACTCGACGACCCAAACAATCACTCCATGTTGTACGAGTTCTACACTCATAGTCGATTCAAGGAATCTACAACAAAGAAACAGGATAGTGTCAGCCGATCACCTTCTCTTCGATGCAATCAAACAGCCTTACTCATACAAAAGGTAACCGTAGCATTGATGAAGGCAAAGTTATTTTCGATGACAAGTCTTGCGACCTTCTAGGAAACTGAGGCGAGAAGTGTTGCATAGAAGTGTTCCTAAGGGAACTTGCTCCAACCCATGTCCCCGTCCAAAGAAAGCTAGTCGATGAAGACTCGTAAAACACCGACACGGATGAAGAAGTTTTCTACTCAAACCCAAACGCTGAAACCGAAAGTAGCAAAACCTCCAAGTCCCAAAGGTGATAGTGGAAAGACTCCGGCTTGAGCAAGAAGAAGAAGAAAGTTCGGATGAAGAGCAACTTGACAAAGATTACAGGAAAAAGGTGAAAAATTTGAGACTCCAACACGTTGTTGAACAATTCAAACAAGAATAAATTCGCCCTGGAGGGTCAAGTGGTGCACTATCATCACCAACCGGCGTTAATCAACCCGATAAGGAACTGGTACCACCCACGATCCACAACAACAGCGACTGGAGGATACCATCACCTATAACTTTGAGGAACCTGAAAAGGATAAGACTGAGAAAGAAAAGACTGATGAAGAGACTGCAGCTCATGCCAAAGCAGAGGAAGAGGCCAGGATTCAGGCCGAAGAACAGGCTAAGACTGCAAAGGATGACGAGGTTGAATATGATGACTTTCTTCTACAAAGTCCAAAGACGCTCCAAGAACAAACCTCTCGAACCTCCAAAGGATCCGAGAGTCACCTCACATCTCATCATCATCGGACTCATCTTCACTCTTCACCACCACCATCCGAGAACAACAAAATCCACATCCAAGTCTCAGGAAGAAGCCAACAAACTCTTGGTTATCCCGAGCTAAAACAAGGATTGTTCAAGCTGTCAAGCAAGTACGGAAGAAAGATGTAACCACCAAAAGTCAATCAACTGACGAATCAACTTTCTTCAAGACGATAAACGAGTTGTTGACGAAGGGAACAAATCCGCAGTTTATCAAAGGAGGCTTCCAAAAGGAATTAGAGAAGACGAAGAGAATATACTTAAGTTTCTTCTGACACCGTCCCTGAAGTGACTAGAGAAGTATTCTCTAGACAACTTACTCCAAACATCGTCACATTGGTTAAACATATAATGGCCAAAGAATCGATCTTTCAAACCCAGTTAATCGCTAAATTGGTGATGCAAATGTCAAACGATTCGCAACTTTTACTTTGGATGAAGCTAAATTTTTTGAAGGTCTACTAGATTATCAACTCGGATCATCATGCAAGGAATCAGCAGATCAACCTAAACCACCAAGAGATGACGATGATACGACAAGGACTCGCGACCTAAACGCCCAAAGAAGTCCGGTGAATCTTCCTCCATGCAACCTCCACCCAAAAGGACTCCAACAACAAGACGATCTCCTCCACGCTTCGGCCGACAAACCTCAGACTCGAAGTTACCACCCCGCATGAAAACCGGTGATCACTTTGAGTATACCGGTGGTGACGATGAGGAAGTCCCGAGCCCCAACAACAACCCACCTCTCCCGCTTCAACAAAGAAACCATCATCCTCATCAAGGCCAAAGAAGGAGAAGAAGTCTCCTATGGGCGAGCATCGCCTCATGGTTCTATCGAAGATGACACAGAAGTTTGAATGGTTCTCCACACTTGTTGATGCCACTCCCCGCCTAACCGATGAAACCGGATATGGTAGAAGGTACATTGGATGCAAGTTATTGCAAGAGAAGTTTCATGTGAAGAAGATGATGAAATCAGAGTTGAGACCAATCAAGAATGAAGCCTTTCAACTACTCAAAGACAATTCTAAAGTGCTATTGAAGTCGAATATCACCTTGATAACATAGCACGAGCCATGTCTAACAAAATTGATTGGCTCAACCTCAAGCAAACATTGACTTTACTAAAAGAGACAACCCTCCATACTACAATCGACCGGTCTAGACCTCTACCAACGATTGGCCAACCGTGATCAACCTAGGATTCCATTTCGCTACTTCTTCAACAAAGATTTTGAATTTCTTCTACATGGTAGCGATGCTTCAAAGAAATATACACCTCAATTTACACTTCCATTCCCAGCCTATACTCAAACCCGATAGCCATCGAAGAAAAGGAAACCCACATGTTTTCCAACAATATGGAAAAGTATGACATCGATGCAATGTACGGATTCATCATTGGCCCAACGCCTAATCTACTACAAAAGTCGCCAGTCCGAAAGTCTCAACATGAAGTATACAGTGATGAAGGGATCACATGCGCAGCATGTCACTCTTTCGTCTAAATAGGACTACACCTTCCTCAAGTCTATCGTGGTCAAAAGACAAGACTAGTGGACTGTGAATTCGTGAAGCTGACTTTCGTAACTTGTCTCTCAACGACATTGAAGATCAGATTCTAAAGTACAGGAAGAATGAGACATTTCTGAACAAATTCAATGAATACATCAAGTCCCCGCCATCTTCATCGAAGCATAGATCCAGAACGGTAGAAGATACAACTCGGCCGTTGAATCCTATCGCACGTGTCAACTTCACTCCCACCTCAACTTGAACTTCCGATATCAACCATCTTCCACAATACACTCGTCGAAACCGCTTGGAGTAGTTTACCGCAGTGAACTACATCGCGAATCGCTGGCGGCGCAGGAGATCTTCATAAGTTTGAGATCATCATAATCGAAGAGTGTCGTGGACGGCTTCGCTTATAGGTTGGCGGCATACTGAAGGCATTGGGTCTACAAAGCAATGGAACTCTCAGATAGACTGATGTGAAGAGGATCATCACTTGAATTGATGAAAGGTTGTACATAAGGGACCGCCGTAACACCGGAGAGCTTTTGTGTGGTCGCCCCGTGTTTTCTCAACCGGCTATCAACGCCCGATCGCATTCCCTGAAAGATTGATGGACTACCGGTACCCCTTAAATCGTTTCATTTTCATTATTAATTTGATGTGTGATTTTACACTAATATGGCTTGTGCACACATAAATGCTGTACAACCCACACTTGTAAATAAAGGACCCCGTGGTACGCCTGCCACAATCCTTATGAAAGGAGTTTAAAGCTTACTTTTGAGTAAAACCTATCAAACCTTTCATTTTTTTCAAGGTTTTGCTCAAAAGAACAAGTACTTCCCCTTATGATTTCCAAAACCTCAAAAGTTAATATCACTTGTCAGGGGGAGTATTTGACTTAAAAAAAACTTTGTTCACAAACTGTTCTTTGTGTAATCTTCCCATAAAACTCAAAATGGTCATATTTATTCTCAACATTTCATCAAAATAACATTTATATGCCATTTTTGAGGGGGAGAAAAAATTATGTGATAAGAAATATGTTGTATTTTGCTATTGAATCCTCGTCAGGTGAAAAGACTTCAACCCATGAATTGACCTGAAATCGAACAGTCATACATTTAAAAGATTCGTCTTCCAAGACTTATCCAAGTAAATTGTTCATTCGAGAAGGTCTTGATAGACATGAACTTTGACGGGTTTGACAACCTCTCGGTGTTGTCCACATCTTCAAGGTAGTTGTTGGGATATGAAAGTGCTGAAGATATCAAAGTACTGAAGATATCAAAGTACAGTAAGTTGCAAAGTACCGAAGAAGTTAAAGACTCAAAGTAATCATAAAACAAAGTCAAAGTAATCGCAATATGAAGTCAAAGTATCAGCAAGAACAAAAGAACCTATATTCGCTTATGGAAAGAATTGTATTCTATGTTTAGATTACTTGTCGCATAAGGTTATAAATTGTAAACCGACTAGGATATCCTTGAGCCTATAAAAGGACTCCTAGATTAGCATTAGAGGTATGATTTCTAATTAGAGTTTTAGAGAAAAGTTCGATTATCTTAGAGTTGTATTAGAGTATCCTGCATAATAAGCGATTTAGAGTTTATAATAAAGTTTATTCTTCTTAGCTTTGGTAAATTCCGCTGCACTTAATAAAGATTACTCAGTGTTTCTTTGTTAATAACTTAAGATTTATCCGAGGTTATTAAACCTTAACAAGCTAGTTAAGATAGTTTGATTAAAGTATATCGATCCAACAAGTGGTATTAGAGCTTGTGTGGAAACTCGACTAGAAGAAACCCTACTTCAACTATATTCAAGATGTCGACCGTCGCTCCACCACCCTCAATCACCTCACCTCAATTCCAATAATCAAGAAGGGAGAATATGATCTCGTGCATGAAGATGAGGCGCATACTGCCATTACTGCACCATGCTCTTTGGAATGTTATTGTGAATGGAAATGAAGTTGTAGGCACTCCCATTGATATTCCGACAACCAAAGGCACCTAAACCAGATACCAAAGCAGCAATATTAAGGAATCAAGAGAAGGCCAATATTCTTATCCGCCATTCCGTGATGGTCATCTTCTCAAATTTCATAATGCTAAAGATGCTAAGACTCTGGTCGCCTCAAGACCGTGATTGGAGGGAATGAAGCCTCTAAAAGATGCACGTAAATTTGCTAAAGCAACACTTGAAACTTTCACAGCTGGTGAAAGAGAGAGTCTTGATGTCGATATGATAGGTTTCAGACCCTCAACATGTTGGAGCTATACAAGGCGTAATACTGAAGATGCTAATTTGAAGTTTTAAGAGTTTGCCATCTTCATGGCATGTGATTGCTACAATGATCGAGGAAACAAGGTTTGATGTCATGGACTTTGATGATCTATATCATCAACTTAAGGTGTATGAGCATGAGATGAGTGGTCAAACAAGTTCTAAGTCTCACAATATTGCTTTTCTATCATCTGAGTTAAGGCCGACTTCCAAAAGTACCGCTTCTCCTCAAAGTATTGCTTCAAAGTAATCACTGCCTATACACCCTCATATGTTCAACAAGCCCCACCAACTACCACTATGGCCTCAGATGAAGTTATGTGCTCCTTCTTTGCACAACAAGCTAGTTTACCTGTCACTTATGAAGAAGATCTAGCCCAGATTGAAGAAGATGCACTTGAAGAAATTGATATCAGGTGGCAAGTTGCTATGATCACCGCAAGAATCAAAAAGTACATGAAGAAGACAGGCAAAAGCATTGATTTCAAACCAAAACATGGCATAACTTTTGACAAATCTAAAATTGAATGCTTCAATATTCAAAAGACCGTCACTTTGTAAAGGAGTGCGATTTGCTAAGTAGCAAACAGACATTCAAAAGCCAAAACTTGAGCTAAGGAAATTCCCATTATCAAAACAAAGGCTTTGGTTGCTCAAGAGAAGTTATCGATGTTGACCGAGGAAGAGTTTGATGATGAACCGATACTTATCAGATGGTAGCAAAGGAAGATGCAGACACACATGGAAGCATTTGACCGAGTAACGCTTGATGATGAAGTATCTCAACAGCTTCGCTTGGAATCATGATGGCTTTGGAGGATTTGACCGAGCAAGGAAAGTGAAGATGATCCTATTCAACTTGCATTGGTGGCTACTTCACCAAATCAATCTCCTATCTCCGAGGTATGCTCAAATTGCTATGATTTTTATCATAAATTGCTTAGCAGCTATGTGATTGAGAGAGATAATTGTGTAAGGCTAGGTCGAGTAGCGTTATCAAATAACCTTAGAATCTATGGAAGCCAAAATTTTAGCACAAGAAACTAATGAAGTAGCTAAAAAATATGCACAAATGTGATTACCGCTAAAGCTTAGTGAATGGAAATTAAACTGTGAAATTGCTGAAATTGAGAAATTAACTAAGGAAAGAGATGATTTGTTAGCTAAGTTCGTCAGCTTAAAGGTTATTCCACATGTTTCTTATGTTCAAAAAACAAGAAAGAGCCTATCTTAAAACTGGATTAGGTTTTGGTATGGATTTTAGTAAGATAGAAGAAAACCAATCTAGTAATCATGATGAAGGTGAGTATGAGGATATAACCACTAGTGATGAAGAACTCATTAATTATGTAGATACATCTAGTAATGATGGTTAAATAAGTGACTCACCCTCGCATATAAGAAAGCTAATGATTATCATGTCGCTCCACATCCCATCGCATTCATCAACCCCTTAGGCCCGATGTTTCTGCTTTAATAGCATAGAGTTTAGGAAAAAGCTAGTTGCTAAATCTAGGTCCTAAACACCCAAAGAAATGTTGAAAACTTGTTCAAAATCAAGCAAGCACCTTTAAATCAAAGTATCTGCTCCACAAGCAGATCTTTTCAAAACCTTTTCAAAACAAGATCGCTAAACCTTTTGGGATAATTTTGGTCAAAACAGGTTTAATCACTCACCAAGAAGGCAAAATAATTTTCAAGACATAGAAGATGTCACTTTGACAAGATGGGTCAAAATGTGGTTTTGTGTGTTCTACCTACTCATCTAATTAAGGATTGTGAACATCACTCAAAATACCTTAGCAAATTTCCAAAGAACAGACTACCAACCAAAACCTAGAGAGTACAAACCACTTTGGACTAACTCAATAGGGTTAATCACGTAAACTTCACATCGGATCATAGATACCCACAACAGAGAAGACCTTCAAGATCTCATCAGACTTTCCAAAGTATCGTTAACTCGCCCAAGATTCACAGCAACGCTCAGACAAAACAAGGTACTGATCACAATACTTGGTATAGAAATTCTAGCCAATCTCACTATCAACCTAGAAGGTATTCCAATTCACATAGGAGATTTAGATCAGAGGAACCAAGTGTTAAAAAATCATGGGTTAAAAGGGAGTACCGCAGAGAGACAAACAAGACGCTCAACAAAAAGTGAATCGATGTTTGTGCGACACAAGAAAATGCTAAAAATCGGTGAAAGAGATTTATGTTGAAAACCGAAAGTTTTGAAAATCCACATGCTAAGAATCAAAAGATAATTTTGGATCATCATTTGAAAGATAGTGGAATTACATACTCAAAGAATTTGAGTTTGTAACTCACAAAGGGAACACAAGTCAAGAATGGCTTGGGTTCCTAAAAGTTTCTAACTCTTTCTTTATGTGCGTGGCAACCCGTAAGAGGAGCTTAAAGATCATCTTATGTGGATAGTGGTTGCTCGAAGTATGACAGAGCCAAAGAGATCCCGCCTGATTTTAGGAAGATTAGTGGAGGAAAAGTTGCATTTAGGAATGATCCCAATGGAGGTAGGATTACCGGAAAGGAACAATTAAAGTCGGAAGAATCGATTTTGAAAATGTCAGATATGTGAAGGAGCTTAAGTTCAACTTGTTGTCAGGCTCTCAAATTTGTGATAAAAAGCATCCTGTTATTCACCGACACGAATGTCTCATCCTTTCCTCCGACTTTAAACCCTGTTGATGATGACTTGGTAGTACTTAGAGTAACAAGGACAAATGATGTGTATAGTTTAGACATGAAGAGTCTACATTCATATGGCGTAGCCACATGTTTGGTGGCTAAAGCAACATCCGAAGAGGCACATCAATGGCATAGAAGATTGGGCCATGTTAATTTCAAGAATATCAACAAACGGTCAAAGGCAATTTAGTTAGAGGTCTACCTTCAAAGACTTACAAGAATGATCAATCATGTTTGGCATGCAAGAAGGGTACACAACACAAAGCTTCCCTAAAGAAGCTTGAGGAGAGAACTATTAGAGAACCATTGAGTCAGTTACATATGGATTTATTTGGACCTCGCCTGCAAGTTTAAATAAGAAAAAGTACCGCTTTGGTTGTTACTGATGATTGTAGTAGATTGGCCAGTTTTCTTTTTTGGGTTTTAAAGATGATACCTTTGATGCTATCCAGACACTGATTATTGCTCTTGAAAACCAATTGAGACTCAAGGTTAGAGGTATTAGATGTGACAATGGAACTGAATTCAAGAACAAACTTATGGATGAATTTTGTGCAAACAAAGGCATAAAAAGGGAGTTTAGTAATGCAAGAACACCACAAATGTAATGGTGTTGCGTGAAAGGAAGAATAGGACTTTGATTGAAGCAAAGAAGAACAATGTTAGCGATTCTCACCTACCTATTCAGCCAAGTAATCGTAGTACCGCATGTTATGTACTTACAGTAGTCTCACCACTAAACCACATATGAAGACACCCTATGAATTGCTGATGGGCACTAAACCCAACATTCGTTTTATGAAACCTTTGGATGCCCCTCTACTATTTTAAACACTATTGATAATCTGGGAAGTTTGATGGCAAGTCGTCGAAGGATACTTATTGGTTATTGCACTAACAAGTAGTGGCTTTAGAGTATACAACAAAGTTACTAAGAAGGTTCAAGATTGTCTTCATGTTGAGTTTTTAGAAGATCAAGACAATGAGAAAGGTAAAGGTCCCGATTGGATGTTTGATCTTGAGGTTTTAACTCCATCTATGAACTACATAAGCAAAAGAATCAACCGGGGCATAGAGAAGAAGATTTCAATATGTGGTTCATCAGGAGTTCATATTAGACCTCGATGTTGTTCCCTATGAAGATCCCTGGTCCAAAACAAAGTACCAAGTTCCAAAACAAAGTACCGTTGTTTCACAATCTTTATCCGCTGAGGATCAATCCATTCAAAGGAACTTAATCGATGCTTCTTCAAGATGTTTTAGCACATTCTTACACCGATGAACAAAGGAGAGCTTATGAAGAGGCAAAGAAGAAGAACAAGATCAGTAATACTTCACAAGACTTTGACAAGATTTTGAACAAAGTGCATCACCGCACTAGTTGACAAGACTTTAGTCGACCGAATGATCCTACCATGCTCAGGAGAAGATATCGATGATGAATTTGAAGATGAAGGTATTTTTCCAAATTCCAATGAAGGTGCCGATGTTACTAATTTAGATGATAATTATGAAGTTCCACAGCCTCCAAACTTAAGAACTCATAAGGATCATCCTTCTGATCAAATCATTGGTCCTTCTACTTCTGGAGTGCTAACTAGACACAAAGCTGGGTTTCACAAAACCTCACAATGCTTTACTTAGCTTTGTGTATAAACAAAACAAATCATAAGGACCATCAAACCCGCCTTATTTACTTGTTTTTATCTCAAGAGGAACCCAAGAATATTGCTCAAGCTTTGACTAAAGATAGTTGGGTTGAAGCTATGCAGGAAGAACTTCTTCAATTTAAACTTCAAGAGGTTGGGTTTTATGTGATCTTCCGTGATGGGAAGAGAGTTATTGGAACCGTGTGGGTTTTAGAGTTAAAAGAGATGAAAGAGGCAATGTTATCAAAAACAAGGCAAGGTTAGTTGCTCAGGTTAGCACAGGAGGAAAGGGTAGATTATGATGAGGTATTTGCTCCTCAGAAAAGAATAGAAGCTATTAGAATATTTCTGCCTGCTTCTTATATGGGCTTTCAAGTTTACTGTATGGATGTAAAAGTGCCTTTTTATATGGCAAGATTACAGAGGAAGTTTATGTCAAACAACCTCCTGTTTTGAAGATCCTAAACATCCAAACAAAGTTTACAAGGTTGTTAAGGCTCTTTATGGCCTTCATCACGCACCTAGAGCTTGGTATGAGAGACTCTCCACATTCTTATTGCAACATGGATATAGAAGGAGCTATTGACAAGACTTTGTTTATCAAGAGAGACAAGAAAGATATCATCTTAGTTCAAGTTTATGTTGATGATATCATTTTTGGGGCTACCAAACACCCATGGTTATGAGTTTGAGCAATTGATGCGTAAAGAATTTCAAATGAGTTCAATGGGAGAGGTTGACTTTCTTTAGGACTTCAAAGTTAAGCAATCAAAGGAAGGTATTTTTATCAACAAGACAAGTATGCAATATACTTAAGAAATTCAATTTGATGATATGAAGTAGGTTACTACACCTATTAAATCTATCAATTCATTGGGCAAAGATGAAGATGGACACCCTGTTGAAGTCAAGCTTTATAGATCAATGATTGGCTCTCTTATGTATCTTAATGCATCCGTGCCCGATATCATGTTTGCAGCTTGTCTATGTGCAAGATATCAAGTCTCACCAAAGATCTCTCACATGAATGCAAAGAAAAGAGTTTTCTGTTTTGAAACAACAACCTAAGTCGGTTGTGGTATCCAAAGAGTCACCTTTTCACTTGGAAGCTTTTTCGAGATAGTGACTATGTGTGATAATTATGATAGAAGATCCACTACTGGTGGATGCCAATATCTTGGAAGAAGGCTAGTCTCCTCCGGCAATGCAAAAGGTGACAATTGCGTTGAACATCATCTACCGGTTTAATATGTAGTCACAAGAAGTTGTTGTGGTCAAGTTTTGTGGATGCAAAATCAACTCTTGGACTATGGGTTCAATTTCAAAAATACTCCTATCAATATTGATAATGAGAGTACAGTTTGTATTGTGAAGAACCTGTATCATTCCAAGACAAATCATATCCGATTAGGCATCACTTTATCGGAGATTGTTATGAGCATAGGCTCATCAATGTAGGGTTCACCTGGATGACAATGTAATGATTTACTCACAAAAGGTTTTGATGTGTCACGATTCAATCACTTGGTCGTGAGCATTGGAATGCTTAACTACTAAGCTTTGTAAGCGGGAGGACTATAAGGTGTTAGTATAGTCCTGCGTATTGCTTGAGGGGAGGATGCTTGTTTATACTTAGTTTATATGAAGAAATTGGCAAGTACTGCTTTTCCCAAAGTACCGCTGGAAAATCGCTTGGGAAAGTACCTGATATGTGGAAAGTAATCGCTTGTCGTGATTAAAGTAATCGCTCCAACGGTAATATTGATGGGTAATTGATAATAATCAGAACTTTGTTATTATAGGTCGGATTTTTCAAATCCTACCTATAAATAACTACTTCTTCCATTTTCCTCTCATATTATTACTTTACATCCTTTCCATACTTATCTCCCAATCACCATCTCTTTATTCTTCAATAAAATCTTTATTGTGCTCAATCATTCAACAATGGCGATCGCTTAACCTGCTTCTAAGCACAATATGGTGGCTAATTTGGACAAGACCAGGCGAATATGGCTTTTATGATATTGTTGATTATCTTACCGGTCGCCTATTAGTTATGCTCTTTTGGTTGAACCGAATGTTATTGAACCATGGATTCAAGAATTTTGGGCTAATGCTAGAGATAACATGGAGGAGGATGAATAGTATATTAGATCTACAGCTGTCGGAAGGACTATCAAGATTACGTAAGCCCTATTCGAGAAGATTTATTATTTGGAGATGAAAATGGGGCTATTCGATTTGACAAGCAACTAATTTGGGATACTTTAAGGAATCTTGGTTATGAAGGATCTTTAACAGAACAAACATTCAAGAAAGCATTATTGTCTCCTTAATGGAAGTTCTTGATTCATGTACCGCTTCATTGCATAAGTTCTAAAAGTACTTCGAGCATTGTCCAATATAGCATCCGCATGGTTGGACTAGCTACTGACAGAGTGTTTAATTTTTCAAACCTTATTTTGGATGGGATGCTATCACATATATCCTCCGGGTCAAAATGGTGATGTACCCACGGTTTGTACTGTGTTTTCTTAAACAAGCAATTGGTCGATGTTCCAAAACCCGCCGCTTTGTTACCGTCATTGTGCAACAAGCCAAAATCTTTACATGGCTGGGCGAAGTGTTTTGTTCAGAGGTGGAGATATTCCATTAACTTCTACAATGATGGAAGTTGTTCAGCCGCACGTAATGAAGTCGGAGAGATGAAGAAAGTGAAGCTCCCGATTCGCATAATGGTATCGCTTCACAAAGTGCCGCTTCAAGGTACCGATCCGAAAGTAACGCTTCTATGAAGGTAATCGCATCTTTACGTGGTAACGCTTCCAAGCCCGAGGTTCAGAGATTGAAAGAACACCCTCCATCTCCACAACATTCTGCCTCGCTTTCAGAGGCACATTCACATCTTCGGTGACCATCATACTATACCTCGTGAAGGTTTGACTTTGGATAATTATGCTTTGACAAAGGAGCTTGTTAGGTTGAACAAGACTGTTGAGTTTCAAGCTAAAGCGCTTAGGAAATTGAAGCGTAGGTATGTTTGGTTGAGGAATTTTATTAAACCATATATTCAAGGTTTCAACTTATGGGTTAAAGAGGAAAACAAACGTCGTAAACAACATCGAAAGGAATTAAACGAAGAGTAGTTCCTAAATCATCTCTCGTCAACTGGGAGGAATTTAGAAAAGGAAAATTTGAAAGAAGATGTTGCTAAGAAGAAAGAATCAGAAGTACCGCAGAAAAGATTATTTCGATTCGAGAAGTTAAGTGCAAGTTCATAGTACCGATGTTCAAGGCAACATCAAAGTAATGGTTTTCATGATACATCTAGTCAAGAAGTAATTACACCAAGGGTATTGAATTTTGAAGAAGATGCCGGTCCTTCTACAATTGTTATAGAAGAAGAGGAGGAAGCTACATTCAAACCCATTTACTCTGCAAGTGATGATGAATTAATTGCTACAATATTAGATTTGTCACAACCAAGAGGAGGAGTTACTATTAGAGATGTACAAGAAGAAGAACAACCAACAACTTCTCAACCTTTAATTGATCCAAAAGATAAAGGGAAAGGTATTCTGGTTGAAACAAAGAAAAAGAAACTCACTTTGGCAGAACTTAGAGAAATTGAAGTTGCTAGGAATGAAGCTGCAACTAGAAAAGTTCAAGAAGAGTTAGATGCTCAAGATAGAAAAGAACAGGAAGCTCAAAAAGCTCTGAATAGAGAAGCAGCTCAAAAGGTGCAAGATAAATTAGATGCTGAAGATATTGAACCTTTACAGCCCCTACACCTGTTAGATATATGCCAAGAAGACCTAATTTAGCTAAGGACAGGAATGCTATGATGGCTTATTTAAAAAGTCGAGGATATAAGGGTTTGCAGAAGTTAAACTATGTTGATATGAAAAAGACTTTATGATGTCTGAAACAAAGCAGCCTTATAAGAAGAGTGTTGCTGATATTAAAGACTTTAGAGAAGAAGCTCATTGGACTGAATCTGAAAGAAAGAAGAGCTTAAAGAGAAAACGAAAACTAAGTTACAGATGTTCAGTTGTCAAAGAAAGAAAAGGTTGAATTAAGATCTGAGACTAGAGATGAATTGAAGAATTATCTCAGAATGGTAGATTTTGATTATACAAAGGAAGATGATGACATGAAGATGAACAGATCAAAGATCAGTGTTTTTAAAGTTGTGAAATCCAAGAATGAAGAATACATGATTTTTCATAAAGAAGATGAAAGCTTCAAAGTTTTCAAAAGGCTATGGAATTTACTGCATATTATAGATAGAGTAGACCTATTCTACTTATATCATGTTGTGAAGGCTTACTTTGAAAATAATCCATTGGAAGGGATTGGTTTGGTTTTACATGGTGATCTCATAACTCTATGGAAACAAGAAGAGAAAGCACTAATGATATATGGAAGAATCAAGAAAGCTGGAAATAGTTTCACTGGAGATTCTTTGAAGAATCTGGAGTTCATGTTTTGGAGTTGGAAAATGGAACAATGATAAACATGTTTGCAGAAAGAAGATACCCTCTCACATTTGAGCTCATGAGAAGAATGCTAGAGCATGGATTGGAAGTAGAAGAGGATAATGAAACTTCTTGCATGGTTATCAACTTGTTTATAAACTGGACTACCATTGCTGAGAATGATCAATAAGCGGTATGAATTTTATTTGAATAAATACTTTTTTATATATCAGTACTTTTATTCAAAGTACTGCTGATCGCATGAAAGTACTTTCATCAAAGTACTGTTTTCTGAACTAAACCAGTTAAATAAATTTTAGAAGAAACCTTGTTGCTAAGTAATAAATATTTTGAAATAAAGGTTTAATAAATGGTTTTTGTGATGATAACATCAATAGGTTATCAATCCACCATGGTTACAAAAGGATTGACTAGTCCATGAGCAAACGGCCTCGGTAAAGATATATCAAATCCGCTTTTAGTTGACAACTTGCTAATAAGTTGGATGGTATTCAACTCACCATATCAGTAATGTGAAGAGTTGGCTAGCCCACAAGAAAATGGCTTGTGGTAAAGGCCGTGGAAAAACCATTATTGGTAAATAGTTCACCATTAGATAGAAGAACTAACTAGTCCAGAAGGGTACAGCTTTTGGTAAAGACAAAACAAATCTGTTGATAGCTGGTGGTTTGCTAAAATCATATGGTTATCAATGTACCATGGTCTTACACACCAAAACATTTGGCTACTCCACAGATAATGGCTTTGGTAAAGAGTTCTAAATCCATTAATTTTTCAATGATTCACTTGAAAGTGATGAGAATAGTATGCAACTTAAACTGAATTAATGTACAAATTGTCATATGTTGCTGTGTTGTTGAAAAGATGGAGCTTGCTGGATGCGGCCAGAAGAAAACAATTCTAAGAGATACTTTGACAAGAACAGATGTTACAAAGATAAAAGCTTGAAGACTAAGAAACAATCCGTCTTTAAAAGATGAAGTTGTTAAAGATATATTCACAAAGGAACTTGAAGTCAAGCAAGTAGAATTCAAGTTAGGGGAGGATTGTTGGGATATGAAAGTGCTGAAGATATCAAAGTAATGAAGATATCAAAGTACTGTAAGTTGCAAAGTACTGGAAGAAGTTAAAGACTCAAAGTAATGTTAAAACAAAGTCAAAGTACTGCAATATGAAGTCAAAGTACTGCAAGAACAAAAGAACTGTTATATTCGTCTATGGAAAGAATTGTATTCTATGTTTAGATTACTTGTCGTACAAGGTTATAAATTGTAAACCGACTAGGATATCCTTGAGCCTATAAAAGGACTCCTAGATTGGCATTAGAGGTATGATTTCAGAATTAGAGTTTTAGAGAAAAGTTCGATTATCTTAGAGTTGTATTAGAGTATCCGTGATAATAAGCGATTTAGAGTTTATAATAAAAGGTTATTCTTCTTAGCTTTGTTAAGTAAATTCCGCTGTACTTAATAAAGATTACTCAGTGTTTCTTTGTTAATAACTTAGGATTTATCCGAGGTTATTAAACCTTAACAAGCTAGTTAAGATAGTTTGATTAAAGTATATCGATCCAACAGTAGTTATTAGAGCTAGTTGTCACCTAAAAACTGACAATGTATCTCTTTAACTATACAACGTAATCGTGTCTCGCAAGGAATTGTCTATCTTGAGTCGATCAATTCAAAAAATGCGCGCTCTTCTCTCACTGTGCAAATTTCTGTTAAAACTCTTAAGCACATGTTGAGAGGGAGTATTTCTGAAAATCTAAAACTCTTTGAAGTGTTCTAAAATGTTTTCATTCACAAACACTTCGAGAGATTTTCATGAAATGGTTTTATGGCAATGGAGTTATAAGGTGATTAAGGTTAGGAATAACCGTCCTATGATCCACCAGAGTCGAGGGATCTACCCAAGGACACTACCAATAGTTAGAATTATAAGTCCTTAGGTATGATTATAAAAAGGAGAAATGAGAATCGGAGAAAGAAGGAGTTGAAGAATTAAAAAGAAAAGCAAAGAAAACGGTGAAAAGAAATAGCCCTCCAGATTATTCAACTTAGGGCATACACCGGGTTCAATTCATATGCTACTGGTTGTCACTAGATGACACCGCTATTGAAGATAAAAGTCGTCATGGACCCAGTGACGCATGCACTAAACCTTCTTAGCCACTCAAGTTTCTCTCAACATAAGCTTGTTTCATTCTCACAAGGAACCCTACGTAAACTATCGGCTTTCTCTTAGAGATTACTGGTATTGAAGAAGGAGACCCTCTCCCTAGTCTCCGCCCAGGAAAACCAAAACGCACTATTGAGTCTAGAGCCACGAGATTCATCAAAAGATCTCATAGGTACACTTGACCTTTCATCACTTGTTGTTCAACAATAAGAACAACAGATGGTATTATCGAGTCCTACTACAGATCCTAGCAATCTGTCGAGAACGTTTATGAGAGGTTCACAATTGTGATCCTCAGTGATTGAATGGAAACTCCTGCCATGGTCAACATCAAATAGCACTGACAGCAGGTCACTTCGGTAACTCCCCGTGGATTACGCTTAGTGTGTCTCAAACGGCTCATCTGAGGTGATGCCTCGGTGTACCTCAAATGACTCATCTGAACTTGAGCGTACGGTACATCGCGTTATCTCACTTGTGGGACTCCGGCTCAGAACGGCTTTTGTGAGAATTAGAGTTTGTTTTCACACTATGTTGTTAACACTCAGTGTTCAAACTTGTAAGTGCCGTAATCCGCTTATTACTAACCTTTCTTATGTTTTCTTCTTATGGAAGCTCTGAAGTGGACTGATCGTGCAGATTCTTCACATGCTCATACCAACAACATCACTAATGGAAGTCCTATCAAAAGGCAACACAAAAGTCTGAAAGATTCTTCATCAAGTCAAAGAATCTACAAAGTTAAAGACTAAGAGAACTTCATCAGTACTGTAATCCAACGTTAAAGAGCATGTGAGCATGTTGAAGAATGACGTGGAGACACTGGAGCAACGAAGTGCAACTGGGCAGTGACAACAACAACATATTATCGCTACCATCACAAAGAACAAAGATCAAAGAACAAAGATGACGTCAAAGCAGAATACTTCAAAAGAAACAATTTCTCTACACTAGGGAGATTGTTCGAATTAAGACAATTCTTCTCACAAGAAAGAAGAATGTCAGAAGACGTCAAAGCTACTATTACATCAGCACCTACAACGTTTATCACTCTTTCATTCATCACTAACACTTAGGGGGAGATTGTTGGAATCACTCTTACACCTTAATTCAAGTGTTAGTGATTCATATGTAATAGTTAGCTTAATATGGCCTTTATGTTTGTTATTAAGCTTAGGCTTATGTAGAAGGCCCATAAGCCTAGGCCCAAGTCCAATAAGGAAAGGAAGGGACTAGGAGTGTTGCCCTAGCTCCCTTTCCTATAAATAGTCTTGTAATACCCTCACTTGAGGGTTAGTTGTTCAATTTCATTCTCTTTTACTTCATATGCATAACCATTCTTTATTCATACACATAAGTGTTTGCTTGTTATTGTTCAACCGATCTATTCTCTTCTCTATTTCTTCTATTGATGCTTGTGTTACTAATATGGGAACCTAACAGAGCCTATATTCGGACATGGCCAACTATATGTTGCCCTGTCAAGGGCTACCTCATCAAAGGGTTTGAAAGTTGTTATTGAACCGTAGGCGAACCAGCCACCAAACACAACAAAAAATATTGTATACAAAGATTTTTTGAATAAAATTAAACTGCAACAGGTTTAACTACTATTTCATATCGTTATGTGAATTTTTTGAAAGCACAGGTATTGTCCTACGAAGCAAACGTCTTTGTCGGTAGCTACATAATGCCTTATACTAGCTATGCACCAACGTAATTTTCATTTATACGTGTTGCATCATGAATTGCATAAAAATGTCAGGCGTGCGTTAGAAACATATGCATCTAGCTCAAAATAGTATCCTGTGTTATTCCAGCGTCGCTAACCGGTATTGCAAACGATTGCAGAATAATGGCTGACAAAGGAGAAGGGGAGCTGATTCAAGCAACCAGAGATGAAAGTGCTACAACAGACACAATCAGTACTGCAGACTCGAAAGACAAAGGGTAGCAGAAGTTGATGTTATTGACATCACAAATATTAAACCCGAGGATTTTTAAAAAGAATTGTAAGTGAAAGTCTACCGAAAGTGGGCATCAAGGAATGTGCCTGATCCGAATCCAACGGGTCTATGCTTCATGTTGCTAGACAAAAGGGTAAGCATACTAACCACACTGGAAAAACTGAACACAAACAGCATCATTAATAATATTTGTTAACATGTGATTACCACAGGGAAACTCTATTCAGGAAAATGTTGATGTCCGAGACATAAAACAGTTCGAAACCATTTTGCAAGTAGGTTCATGTTACAGAATTCGCAGGTTCAGCTGCAAGAACACTAATATTTGGCAACGCACCCTTCCCAACAACACAACACTGTTATTTGGAAAGTATAGTGACGTCTTGCCTATAGAAGATCACGGTTTCCCAACCCACCATTTCAATTTTGTTGCTTACAATGAACTTGTAGTTAGAGCTGATGTTCGTGATGCGGTTCTAACAGGTAATTCATTTAGATCATCATTAATGATATCAGGAATGTCAATGAAATATTTGCGTGCGCTTGCAGACTACATAGGAATTGTCAGAGGCGTTGGAAGGATGAAAACATTTGGAAGCTCGACCACCAATCGAATAGTCAAAAAAAATGTTGAAATCCAAAATCTAAAGTACGCACTAACACATAAAAACTAATCATAATCAGTATTCACTGCTATAGAATTCTAACGACTTACTTTACATGGCAGTGGAAATAGCGTTACTCTGAGCCAGTGGAATGAAACAGCAGAAAGATTCGAAACGGAAATTGGTATGCGGGTCGAAGAACCTATTGTACTTGCTGTTAGCTCGTGTTTGGTTAAAAGTTTTGCTGGTAGCATACAGTTATCTGCCACTCTTGCGACGAGCTACTACTTTAATCCTAAAATACCCGAGGCAGATGAAATACGTGGAGTGTAAGTCTTGCCTAATAGCCAGAAGCTTATCGGGTTATGTATACACATGCAACACCTCTATTTGACGCGAATCATGTTTGCAGGTATGCTGATCTATAGACAACTGGAACATCACTGATGTTGCCACCGATAACCCAACAGCAATCACAGGAGGACTCACCCAAGCAGACAGTGCAGATTGCAACACTTCTAGACATAAGCCCTGAAACGCTTACTGTAAGGCATCAAAAAAATATGCAATACAGTTACTCACTATATATCACCAACTCCCGTATTTAACAACAAAACCAAAAATTCGTGACTGAAGCAGTCATAGTCAAAATTGAGGACGTTACAGCCTGATATATGAACAGATGCAAACGATGCAACAAAAATATCGAGCCAAGTAGGCCTCATTGGCATTGCCAACAACCAGGGATGCCGGTGGTAGCTAACTACATGTATGAATTGCAAACTCAAACTGAAACTAGAAATTAACCAACTATAAGTAGTAACTCATTGCAAACTTAACACACAACAATTGCAGCTATAGCTTCAAGTCCATCATTGCTGATGTAACCGGTGAAGCGTCCCTCACATGGTACAGCCCCGAAGCACATGCTCTTCTTCCAGTTTGCTCAGAGGCTCTCAGCTATGTTTCAGACCCCGATGCATAAAAAGTTCCACCAATTATTAAAGACCTTCAGAACACAAAGCATAGGTTTGAAGTGTGCTTTGGCTATGGCAGCAAAAAAGGGAATCCAAGGTTAATTCTTGACAGCGTCACTGATGCACCCCGCACTACCACCAGCAGACACTGCAGAACCTTCAACACCGATGAAACTCTGTCGGCGAAAAAACTGTAGCAGAGGTTTTGAGTGACACCCTAACCCCACCTCCAGTTTCTACTGAAACCGATGAAAAGGAAGCAGTTCCTAAAAAAGCAGAACCTTCATCAGTTCGGAAACAACTATTCCAAGCCTCAGCAAAGGACCAAGAAATGCCAGTAACGAAGAAGTCTAAACCTGACCCTGGTACCAAACCAGAGGTCTAATAACTATAAACACTAAATCGCTAGCTTTTGTAATATGGTTATAGCATAGCTGAAACAATGCTGCTATAACAAATTCTGATATACTACCTGTAGGGATCCTTAACTTAGAAAATTGCTCTATGGGGGAAATGGTAGTGTAAATCACTCTAAGTAAATGACGGTGTGTGCACTACAGCTTCACACGGTTTTTGCACAACGTTTGCAGTATAGCAGCAATAAAAATCCGCAACTCCAATACACCGCCTATCTCAAGAATCCTTGATTACAACAATCACTACACGGCGTTATCTTCCACCAAACACTACAACTGCCACAAAATACTCTAAACAATAACTTATGCTCATGCAACTAACGTACTAGCAACCTCATACAAAACTAGAGGGACTGCATTAGGTATTAAGATATCTAAAAAAACATTAAAAAAAAAAAAAAAAAACATCTCAAACATTAGCATTCACACACACAACCGCTCACGCAACAACGATCAAAGATAATTAACAATGCTCGCATTCCCCGATAACCAATTAACCCTCCTTACCTTCTTCATCCCATGATTCAAGCCAAACACAAACAACATTCCAACAAACATTATCACTACTATCCAACAACAATAATAAATAGCATAAAATAGCTACCATCATTAACTATTTACCACTAAGATAACACTAATTGTAGCATTGTCATTGCAACAGGGTGACTACCATGGACAAAACAAAATCGTAATCTGCCTCAGATTACATGCACCCATTGGAATTAGATAAGTACATAAAAACAAGAAAACACCAAACTACCTGAACAACCGTTAGAACCTACTATCAACACAAACTGCTGGCCAAAAACCATCAACAAAAGCCAGCGTTTACCAGACTAACCATCAGAGAGATCCTCATCAACCTCCATAAAGCCTACCTATCTCTCTTTTTCAACAATCCCATCACGAATGGCTTCGATAAGAGCTCCAAGTGCAAGCAACGTTTCACGATCCACACGCTGCAATTCCGCAAGCCCCCTCAGACCGTCAACCGCCTTTTCATTAAAGGGTCCGAACCAATGAGTCTCCACGATGGTTTGCTCACGTTTTTCAATTTTGCTACGCAGTACGTGCTTCCTCTGCCTCCATACGTATAACGAAATTGCGAAGCTCACTGATCTCGCTATTGAAAAGAAACTTGAACGCTGTTGCGAGATTTTCAGAACAACTTGCTGACTTGATTTTATTCGATATTTGGCATGGCTGCCATTGTTAGGTGGCGAAGTTTAGTAAGTGAAAATAGGAATAAAAAACCTCCTTATATGAAAAAGTGTTCATAATGTCACTGTAGTTTAATAAAAAAAAATGATACTAAACGCTAATACACACCTTTACAAACATAAAACAAAATATCAAACCAACATATATCTTTTTATAAAGCTATACCTTTTTTAATTAATTTTTATAAACCAACATATGTGACTATGTGAGAAATAGCGTATCTTGTGTAACCCTTCTAACACGGCACAGATATTTAATTAATTTTGTCATTCATTCTTCAGGACAAGTAACATGATCTTCTTTGCATTATTATATGGGTTAATGCGGGTCGAAATAATAGATTGAAAACTTCTTCAATTTGTTTTGATTTTGATGTCTTAGACTAAAGTCAACAAAATTTAAATATATATGGTGGTCCATCTATTATCTGATGGGAAATGCTAAATAGAATAATGAGTAAAAGCTATCACTAACAACACTCATCAAGAAGTCACGAGTCAAGACTCTTTAACGTGTAGTATATAGACACAATCACTTGATTAATTGGCTTAGCAATACCATTAAATCTGTTTTGAAAACAATGCTCAATTGCTCATCAACAAAATCTAGTTTCAAAGATATTTAGCTTAACTCGCTGTAGATGAAACTTAATTTATATTTTTTGGAAGAAATAAATATGTACATCAGTACATTATTATTGTAGAAAAAGTATCATTTTAGTTTGTTTGATAGAAATACGATGTTTTTATCATTGAGACTATGTTCGAGATGTTATTTGATAACTCATCGAAATTTGGTTTATATATTCTAATTTGTCTTTAGTCTTTACAATTTTACATTAGCTAAAAAGTCTCTAATAAGATGCATTAATTTGGATTTAATATGTAGATTGTACAAAAAGGTTCCTAGAGTGGTTGGCCAATTTGCCTCCTATATCCATCACAGCCAACCCTTCTTTCACTTCACAAGTAAACCCCTTCCATCTATATATTCCAAAGATTGTATAGTCCGGTCATTGTGGTTGCATTCAACCTTGACACACACGTAGTGGTTGTAAATTCAATTCTCGTAAAGAACTATCAGCCAAGCGTATACGTATATACATATGGGTGCTTGTTTCTCATCCAAGATATCGGAAATGGATAAATTGAAGACCATAATTAGAGTTGTGCACTTAGATGGTTCATTGGTAGACTACGAAGCTCCAGCCACAGTTGATCAAGTGATCAACAACTTCCCCAAGCATTTCTTATGCACTCCGCTCCAAGTTCTCCAAAACGGCTTGGTGCCACTCAACCTCAACCATCAACTCAAAACGGGCCAAATTTATTTCTTGCTACCCAACCATACCCTTAAATTCAATGCCTCTCCCATGGACTTGACCTCTTTGACAAGGAAGCTCACCAACATAGCCAAAACTGGCCGGTGCTTAGCCAAGTCGGTCCCAACAAGTACTTCGACTAGCCCACTATGGGACCCAAAAGCCAGACACACAAACCGGTTTTCAGACCGACAGTGTGGTCATGTGGATAACTTTGGAAATGCACATAAGTCACCTCAGTGGAAACCTATTTTGGCTACTATTAGAGAAAGATCGTTCAATCAAAGAAACGAATCGCTAGGAGACGATCGTTTTGGAAGTTTTTCGTATAGCTGAATAGTAACATATATATTTATGAAGATAATTAAGGTATAAATGTGAGAATTCCTGCCACACAAAGCTCTTAACATGAGGTCTCAAAATGAAGACTCTCCAAACATGTCCAACTCACTCATCAATAAGAAGACCTTGTGTACAAGATACATGCATTACATGCTACTACAATATTGTATGTTTACCACACATATCTTAAAGTGTCATATCTTCATAAAAAGGATATTGTAAGCGTAAAGTTTATATATCTACTCTGTATGTGTAAGTTAACATATAAGTATAGTATATTTTGCATGGTGGTTGATACTCACACTATTTTTTGTTTATACACATATCATACTGTATAGTATTTTAATACACATTGTATAAGACAGTAATGCACAATTGTGATATATGTATAAAAAAAATGATGTGAGTATCAATACCCATTTTCCATGCCTATGCTCAATCAAAATTATCGTACAAGTAAGGGTGAGCAATTGTAGGGTTTTGACTTTGATACCAAACCAATAAAGATAAGCTTATGGAACAATCTACATTTAGTTTAGTTTGTGCTGATAGATGTTGGTGTCTTGTCACTTATATTTTATGCTGATTTACTTGAGATTTTAGATTTAGTCAGCTTTAGCCAACGATCAAGTCGGTAATTGTGGAGTGCATACTCGTTTTAGCTAATTTGATACCGCGACAATTAAATAAGGGGGTCAAAGGGGTCACGCCCCCTTGCAGGGTCAAGGGGCATTGCCCTTAGTGGGGTCAAGGGGCAGAGCCCCTCGTCAGGGTCCCATTCATCCCTCCTACTGGTATTTCCTATCAAAAAACACAACGTTTACCAAGAGTTGTGACTCTTCCCATCAACCGCTTTTAACTGAATATATCTAACTTTCGGTTGTGTTAATATAACAGATTTTGATATCTTCCAAACATATGTATATTGTTTTGTTTTCTCGTGCTTTAGAAACAAAGTGTAGTTTTCTGAATTATTCAATTGAAAATTTCGTGATACATGAGATATATAAGATCGAAATACTTTAATCTAAAAATGATCTCTACAAAATATATTCAGATTCTTTGATTATTATCGCTCACACACATCCAAATTCAAAACACTCACCCCACACAAACATGTACCAAATAAAGCTCTCCTTCCAAAAATGGATTTTCAAGATCTTGTATAGTAATTCCAAACACTTTTGTATTTGTACATGAGTAATCTTTTGTGGATACGTCATACGGTATACATCCCATATCAAAGTTAGGTAACCGTTAGAGTTAGTGGGATTTATGTATTTTTGTTGGAACCTCCCATCAACCTCCCATCAATCTTAAAAAGTTAAATAATGCATGCCTAGAACTCTAGAAGTGAATTTAAATGAGTGTGTTAGGGGCGGACATCTTTGAGGCATCGTAAACAAATTTTATTTTACTAGCATACTGCTCGCGCAAAATGCAATGGCGATACTAAACATGTCAGTTTTTCTCGTACCGTGATCTTTAAGCGGTATGCAATGAGAGTTAGTATTTGACGGTTTACCCGTTTGATAGTTCGAAAATAATAGATGTGTATTTGAATTTCCGTAAAGTATATCAATACAAATATAAATATCCATACTTATACTCATTTGAACTTTGTATAATTTGAATGTTTATGATAAAAATTGCAATTATAAATTTGTATCATTGTAAGTTTGTAACATCCATTTTAATGCTAAAATTTAATGTGTCATTAGTGTACATTATAATGTAATTATTATAGCGTAGAATTTAGTTATATGAATTACTAATTATTGTAAGATGTGTAGGCTTAAAAAATTAAGATTTCCTTTTTTAAAAAGTTCTAAGGGCATGTTTGGTAGCAAGAAATGAGAGCTGAGAGTTGGAAATATGATAAAATCTCTTGTTTGGTACATCTGAGAAAAGAGGGAGCGGAGATATCTAATTTCTCGAGAATACAATCCTTTGTAAAATGATTTCCATCCATTTAAGAATGGAAATAGAATCTTCAAAAGCTAGAACACGGAGAGTTCAAATATTTTATTGTTAAAATGTTAGGTATAAAGGTTAATGTCACGTGATATGCACATTCAAAAACAATAATTTGAAAAACACTCCGGATCTAGCCCTGTATCTTTTGGCATTGAAGCTCCTCTTTTCATAATCCAACTATTTCTTTTAAGAATCAAGCTTATAGAATTTGTATGCCTTTCACCATTATCAATATATATATATATATATATATATATATATATATATATATATATATATATATATATATATATATATATATTTTTTTTAGATTCTTGGGTTTTGTGAGTTTTATAAATAATTCATGGGAATTGGTCCTTTAATCCTTTGCAAATGTCCAGATCTACTCGTGGTTCTTGTCAAAGTTGGAATTTTTGTTTAAAGTGATTCGTAAAACGCTTTCATCTTCGGTATTTAAATATAGAGTGTTGTAACTTGTATAAAATGAATTTATTATAACTATATAATTCATTTTTTTTCTCTAAATTGGATCTCACTTTGATGCAATCTGATAAATTTTCAAACTGTATTTTTTTTTTTTTTTTTTTTTGATTTCTCTGTAAACTCTCTTTGGCAACCAAACATTGGAATCCGACAAAAATTCTCCACCAATTTCATTTCTCTTTATTTCTATTCTCTATCTCATTTCATTTCTCCAAATTTCTCTCTACCAAACGTGCCCTAAATACATTTTAAGGTAGTATAGATATATTTATAGAATTTAATACTAAAAGTATATTTTATTCAAACTTTATCATACCCTATGACGAATTCTTACGTTCGCCACTGATTGTGTATAACAAAGTTTTACAACCTTGCCAGATGAATATAAGTTTTCATCATAAAATGATTCGATTAATAACCATCACTTAAGTTACAACCAATTTAATGTAAATCATTTACCAATTATTACTAGAAAATTGACCTTTACTAACAGATGTTAGTTTCATTAAATCTAACATTTTACCGGTATTTCAAAAAGTTTTGGTAAAAGTTCTAAACTTTGAGATTCTAATAATGATAAAAGATCATTTGAGGACAAAAGATTATTTACATACTAAGGGATCAATCTCCACCCTCCATTTTTATTTGATCTAATGGATGAGATTAATCCCAACAATTTAAAAAACCCACTTTCATCATTTTTTTCAAATATTAATATATTTCAAACTGTTAACGTTAATCGCAAAAAAATAAATATCATTGCGACGAGCATTTAATTATCTTTCTATAGATAGACACTTTGATATACTTTCGACAAAATTTTTTTTTCGTATTTTTCACGTTTTTTTTTAAGTTTTTTTCGTTTTTTTACGTTCTCTGAAATTTGCTTGAAAAATCATATATGATTAAACACTAATTTGAATATCATATGTGATATTAGTGTAATATCATATATGATATGTAATATCACATGTGATATTAGTGTAATATCATATATGATATTACATATAATATCACATGTGATATTCATTTAGTGTTTTATCATATATGATTTTTTTATGTAAATTTGATTAACGTAAAAACGAAAAAAATAACGAAAAAACGCAAAAAAACGAGTTTTTTCTTTTTCAAAGTATATCAAAGTTGCGTCTATAGAAGATAATTGAATGCTCGTCGCGATGGTGTAAATATTTTCACTTACGATTAACGTTTTAGAGATATTTAAATTATAAAAAATAGGTGAAATAATAAAATGCTTTTAATCTTAGCCATTGATTTTTTTTTAAATGGATGGTGGAGATGAGTCCCTTGGTATGTGAGAAAAGTTTGGTATGTAAAATAACTCTCCTCTTCTAATAATATTGTCTAGAGTAAAGTCCAAAATACATCTATGTGGTTTGCTCTTTGTCTCGCTTTACATCCCTAAACTTTTTTTTAGCACAAAACCATCCCTCCGTTAGTAAAGTTGGCACAAATAAATCCCTCTGTTAGCAAATTCAGTTAATAAGGACTAACGGTGCAAATATTTTCCGTTATCTCCTAACGGAAGAGAAAATATTTGCACCGTTAGTCCTTAGGACTAACGATGCAATAAAATAAATTGCATCGTTAGTCCTAAGGAATAACGATGCACTCCACCGCCACCTACCACCAATGTTTTTGAAAGGCTCAACGCGCACAAAGGCGCAAATGGGGGCAAAGAGCCTCGAGTCGAAGCGCATTCCAAAGCGCATGATTCATGAATGCGAGACGCACTAAATACATTAAGTTTTTATAACATATGTGACCATTTATGTAGCTTAAATAATATAAAATAATATTAAAATACTTAATACATGGGCACATATTGCCATTATAAAGATTAAAATGGATCAGTTGTCATTTCGAAAACGGATCAACTTTTTGGCTCGATGACCTATACAGAGATTAAAATACATATCAACTAAGTATGCTTGTGCTCTACACTTGTAGACTTACATCTAACAAAGCTTACAATTTAACCCAAAATATCAAGCAAGCAACGTATTAATATTTAAGGCAAAATGTCACATTTTCATGATAATGTGTCATAAAGAAAATATTTAATGAAACAAAATAAATTCTTAAAGAAAATTTCAATCAATAAGATAAACATAAAATCAATTCAAATTTACAAATCATACAAATACTCGCCCTATGACTTAAAAAGGCCATGTATATAACTTATAAGGCCCATTTATCTTATCTTAATATTTACAAAAAGGGCCCAAAAACCCGTTACATCTCCGAGGCGCAAAAATCCCCAAGGCGCAAAGGCGCAAAAAATCCCAAAGGCTAGAGCCTCGTGCGACTTAGCGCCTAGGCGCGCCTTAGGCGCGATTTTTAAAACTATGCCTACCACCCAACGCCACCACCCACCGCCACCTCCATCCAACGCCACCACCCCCACCTCCACCGCCGCCACCCATCACCACCACTACACTACCACCTCCACCCACCACCACCCAACGCCACCTCCACCCACCACCAGCCAATGCCACCACCCCCCACCTCACGGCCGCCACCCACCACTACACCACCACATCCACCCACCACCACCCAACGCCACCTCCACCCACCAACACCCAACGCCACCACCCCCAACCTCCATCGCCCCGCCACCACACCACCCAACGCCACTCCCAACCACCACCTCCACCATCTCCATCTACCGCCACCACCAACCACCGCCACCCACCACCTCCACCATAGCCATCCACCGCCACCACTGCCACCACCACCTACCTCCACCCCACGCCACCACCACCATCACCACCGCTCACTACCACCATCAACAAAAATAGGTGGTGGTTGGTGGTGGTGGTATAGTGGTGGCGGTGGTGGTGGGTGGAGGTGGCGTTGGTTGATGGTGGGTGGAGGTGGCGTTGGGTGGTGGTGGGTGGCGGCGATGGAGTGGGGTGTGTTGCGTTAGGGGTGTGGGTGTAGTGGTGGTGTATGGTGGCGATGGTGAGGTGGGGTGTGGCGTGGTGGTGGTGCGTGAGGTGGTGGTGGAGGTGTAGTGGCGGTGGGTGTGGCGTTGGTGGTAGGTGTCAGTGGAGTACAGTTAGTCCTTAGGACTAGCGATGTAATTTATTTTATTGCATCGTTAGTCCTAGGACTAACTGTAGCAAATATTTTCTCTTCCGTAAGAGATACCGAGAAAAATTTGCACCGTTTAGTCCTTATTAACTGAATTTAATAACTGAGGGATGTATTTGTGCCAACTTTACTAACGGATGGATGGTTTGTGCCAAAAAAAAGTTTAAGGATGTAAAGCGAGACAAAAGGCAAACCACGGGGATGTATTTTGGACTTTACTCTACTTTCTATAAACAAAATGTGTCTCGAAAAGCAAAATTTTATCCTCACACCTTTTTTGTGTCACTATACGTAGACTTTTACTTAAAACGCTTATGTCTAGGCTTTTTCATTGTAAAAGAAACACATAAAAATTTTAGTGACACTTTTTTTATAATTTGGAATTTTGAATGACACTCCTTTTATTCTTGATGACACTTCTTTTATGTGTCACAAAAGACTATTTTTTAAAGTGCAGATGTTTGCATGGCTTTACTATTATCCTCAAAAAAATTGTCACATGTATCATTTACACATTTAGTAACTCGGACTCCCGGAATGTATGTGTTCAACCTCTATACGGATGTCCTTTTAATCGCACTATTACGAGATTTATCTTTTGAGTGTTAACTGTAGAACCGGTCTCTTGGGCTTATGGGCCAGCTTCCATTCATGTCTCTTGAACATATTTTATGTCTTAAATATGTCAATGAGATAATGACCACCAACCAACATGTGCAATGGTATGTGTTGAATTTGCGAACAAAATTATTAGCTTTTATTGCAACAAGCTGGAAAATCATGAATCATGTTTTATTCTTATCTCATTACACGTATGTTTTGTTGTAGTTTTATAATTTTAAATTCTACATATAGATCTATTATTTTCTTTCGGACGTCGTTACTATGCAATAATGACTTCATTATGCCCATTTTCGTAAAAAGTCTTTGTTTACTTGATAGGTGACACACCTTGAATTGGGCTTAACAATCAGTCAGGTTCCTAATGTTTATGGACAGTAATAGTACTCCTAGCCAACAAAGATATTGCCACAAGCAATTGCAGATTGTCACATTTAAGTGACCACAAAAGATGTGGGCACAAACGTAGTCATTATTTTCTGTAGTCGACTACTACAGTCACTTGATATATATGAGTCTCTATATACAATCCGTTTAACAATTATACATATATAACGTCAAACAACCCTGTATTAAACGTATTATGACTAAACATGTTATTATCCTATTTGAACAGAAAAAGAATATAGAATCATCATTATATTCTCTCCTTTCTAAAAAGCTTTGTATCAGAGATTGTTAACTTCTGTTGAGAATTAAAGAGAAGAAGATAGCAATGTTTTGGTGGAACTAACTCAAAAGAAAACAAGAAAAAAGAGAGGAGAAACTTGAGATGAACTGCCCATAGTAAAGATGCACTCAAGTTTAGTGCAAATCGAGTTTTGAACTTGACAGATTTAATTTGACCTGGTTTGATCACAATGCTTATTGTATGTTTACTAACTTATAACTTCTCTTCTCAAACCATATTTTCTTTTTCCTAGTTATGATATGAATTTGGCGTCGCTATGGTTGCAGTCAAAGAACGAAACTAATTTTTTTGTCGTTTAGCAAGTCGGTCGTCAGTTCCTTTATAAGTATTTTTTGTCTTTTAGAAACTAATTTGGCGTCGCTATGGTCGCTATGGTTGTAGTAGAAGGTTTTGCAGTTGACATGTAGTTTTTATTTGCAACAAGTTATGTAGTATGTTTTAAATGCAGCACTCAAAGCCACACTTCTTTTCAACTTACAGCCCCACAACAGTGATGCAACAACATATTGATGTGAAATTCAAAACACCATGATTAAGATACATGGGGACTAGATTGATTGCGTGATGTCTGTGTTTTGCGCTACATCCACCACGAACCCATTAATATAGATAGTATTCATATTGATATGAGATATCTGGTCTCATTTGTTCCACTATTACTTAATTAACATCAGTTTAACATGCCAAACAGATAGCTACTTGTGCAACTCAAAACTTCATTCTTTACATACACAAAACTTATAAGAGACATTACCAAAACTAATGAACCAATGCCTCACCCACTTTCCCAACCATACTTTTCGTGCGATCAACATATGTGTACAGAAGCATATGGTACAACCTGCAGAAGCCGGACTTCACAGCAGCATCCATCATGGGTCACTAGCAAAACTTAATAGTAATGGAGGAAACCGCAGTCTCTCCCCTCATACTACTTTCTGTTATACATATCTTATTTTCCAACGGTTCTTATAAAGAATATATTACCATATAATGACGAACCCAAACTAACGATCATAACCCATGGCTACAACGGGCATCCTGACCTTATGCCCTCTGTTTCCCTTTAACACAACCTCACCGAAACTGTAGGCCCCAGTGGTTGATCGAACCGTGAGGGTCACGGTAAATTTCTGTGATGCACCTGGTCCTATGGTCATGGCTGGAGGACTTGTTTCAATGGCTATGGCAGGTGCCATTTTAGCAGTTATGGTGTAGGTTTCTTCTTCATCAACATTTGTGACTGTTCGTGAGACGGTTTGAGTTCCCACAAGATGGGAAACCGTGATGGATGGAGTGTTTAGATTGTACGGATGGCCAAGTGTGTAGTTGCACGGTCTGTGCGTGTAGTTCCCTATCTCGCGAGAGTCAATTCCAGGAGTTGTACATAAGAATCCCAAATAGTCTTCGTAACCTGAAATTTTTTTTATGCAATAATTAATATAGCAAAATAAAAACAAGTAATCAATATATAACATTTGTTCAATGATTGATAATGGATTACAGCCTTTAGTACATAATATACCAATGTACTTTTCATTTACCAAATTTTAGTAGTTGGTAGTCTTTTTGTGCATAGTCAATAAAAGATGGCTTTGTGTCCCATGTGTCATAAAAATCTGGCTACGAAATAACTCGAACGAGCCACAAAGCTAACTTCCAATAACTCGCATGTGCAAAAAAGTACAATAATTATAACAAAACAAATGAAAAAATTGGTAGCTGTGTATAGAATTATACTAACTAAAAACAAGACAAAAGATACTTTTTACGGTTACATAAACAAAAGAACTTATTAATCAGATACTTGTACACGCATAATCTTATTAATATATAAGTTTAATTCAATCAAAATTAAGTAATATAACATAAATCATTAATGTAGAATGAGATGTGGGAACAAACCTGCATCAAACACGAGGCCCGGGTCTAGAGCAGCTCGGGGATTAACATGGCCACTCCCATAATCAAAAGGTGTAGCAGGAACAAACGTCATTGTTTCAGAACCTGAATTTTGTTCGGCTAGAATGGGCCTCTCGGCTCGGTCAAGTGTACTTGAAGTTGTCATCAACGCAGACTTGATGGCAGCAGGACTCCAATGAGGATGCTTTTGCTTTATTAGTGCTGCTATCCCTGCTATATGTGGTGCAGCCATGCTGGTTCCCGATATCATTGCAAAGTTTTCTCCTGTTGCAACCAGAAATAAAAAATATAAGTTCTCAGAAAAAACTGGATAATCATATTGTTAAAAATGAAGTATAGGGTTTTACCTTCATAATTAGCTTCATCGGTTCCGTTAGCAGACCAAGAAGACCAGATCAAAGAACCAGGTGCTAGAATATCTGGTTTTAGAAGATCCGCATCTTGAAATTTGTAATCTTTTATATTCGGGCCTCGAGCAGAGAACAATGCTACCATTGGTGCTGACTTGTATAGTATCGGCTCTAAACCTTCGCCAATGCTTCCTATTGCCTTAAAACTCTTCACTCGTCCTGTCCAGTCTCTTATAGTAGAGACGTTATAATAGTCTATAAGATCCTATACAATTGAAAAATCAGAATAACTAGGCATAAGTATTACATGTACATGTATGTATGTATAAGTATTAAATATAAACAATAAATACCATTGAGTTTTTAACATCAGTGATGAGAATCCCGGGCATGCCAACAGGCACAGGTTCAAATTTGGTTCCAGGACTAGCGTTTTCTACAGCAAGTACAAAACCGATTGCACCAAGGCTTTTTGCTGTTTGCGCAACTTTTTTAATACATGCAGAACCGCTAACAAAATTGAAGGAATAACCACACAAAAGAATGTTTCCTTTCACCATATTCCCATTCAAAACTTCTGGTGCCTGACAGTCTGAAGGACTAAACTTCGGAGCTGATGAATCCAACAGAACATCATTAGCTGCAACCAGCGTGAACTTTTGATTCGGACTCGTAGAAGCTGCATATGATAATTGGCATGAAATCAGAAAGGAGAAAAACTAATAAAAAACTCGATGCCAATTACAGTAAACTGATACTTACGTGATAAACCCATTCCAGCAAGCATCTTTCCATTTCCTAAAGTCAGATGATTTTTGTATCTGCGGTCATCAACGGCAGCAGCTACAGATGCGATCCATGGACTGTAAGACACGATAGTTTTTGGCATCGGGCCTTCATTTCCGGCTGCTTGTGCAACAAATACACCAGCTTTGACAGCGGACAGAAGTGTAGCATCAAACGGGTTTAAAAATGTGGTTTTTGTTGTGGCGGGTGGACTGTTAGGCCCCACCGAAAGATTCAGAATGTCAACCCCATCATAAACCGCCTGTTAACACATAATATTTCATATATAAAGACATTATTTTTGGCATGTATAAAAGACAACATTTTTGGCATGTTTTAGTGGTCATGATTAATGTTTACAAACCTGATCAATGGCAGCAACAACATCAGCAACAAATCCTCCAAACGCCCGATAGAGTGCCTTGTAAACAGCAATTCTATTTACAAATGATGAGTGCTCAGTACATAAAAGTCAATAAAGATTATGTTATAAAATGTATTAGGAAGGGCAAAATTCACCTCGCACGGGGAGCCATTCCGCTTGCTTTGCCAAATTCATATCCTTGTACTTGCACAGGAATCCCATTGTTTCCAGCAGCAATTGCAGCAGTGTGACTGTCATACAATATAACCAAAGTAATTAGTTTGACCTCAAAAGTCAAAGTGTATGACTTTTCCTAATTAGAACAGAAATATTTGAGCTTAAAATACTGAAAACTTTGCACATACCTTCCATGACCGTCTCCGTCCAGAGGAGAAGCAAAATCAACGGAAGGATTAAACACACCAGCAGCTGTAGCAGCTGCTGCAAAGTGCTGTGCACCAACGATCTTTCCATTGCAAAAACTTTTTTTCGTAACTGGGTCAACCTCACATTTGCCTCTATATTTAGGAAGAGGGCCGTATGGTTCAGCATTTTTATTTTGGAAGCTTGGATGGTTTGGAGAAATACCCGAATCCACAAATCCAATCACAATTTCCTCGCCAGCTCTGTCAAACCCGCCTCCTGTGGGCCACACTCCGGTTGGAAGCCCCAAAAATTGTGGAGTGTGTGTAGTGAGTTTTCTCACCTTCCAATCTCGGTCGACTGATTTCACACCTGGGGCCCGCCTAAGCATCTCTGCCTACTAAGATATTAACATTTATAAGAAAAAATAATTGCAAAAGTACACGATTTATGCTTAACACCATCTTTTTTAGCTAATTTAAGAAAGGAAGTAAAGTTGACCTGTTCCGGAGAAACATGAACAGCAAAACCGTTGATAAGATGCTTGTAGCTGTATAGCTTTTTGTAGTTTCCATCATCAAACAATGATTCAAGAAGCGTATCATGTCTTTGTTCAAGGTGACTCGAGTATGATGTAACCAAATCACTAAGGATCAAAAAATAGAACACATATTATTCACAGAGCAAAAGAAACTCGAGCAGATAGCTTGAGATTTTGCCATTCATAAAAGATAGTATTTGACAAATATGGCAAACGTATGATAACATAGAATCCTATGAGGACTCATTTCTATAGCAACTTACATAAGCTTAAGCTCTAATACGCTCGTGCGCCGAACACGCTCTAAGCTTTGTAAAAGGAGTACAATAAGTAACAGAGATAAAACTTATTTACTAACCTTGTGACATCAAGCTTCTCATCAGATTCCACAGCAGTAGCTTCAAAACCATCAATACCGCCTTTATAACTTACGACCGGCTCTCCTTCAATGGTTACTATATAAACTTCCGATTTCGCAATTACCAAAGCACCAAGTAGAATCATAAGCTTAAAAACAGACTCAACTGTCCTCATCACCATCTTCACTGATCAACTTCCCCAAATAATCACTTTTAATCAAACCAACAACTATAAAAAAAATGACCAAAAAAAATATATATATCAGCTAACAGCATAGTCATAACTATTAACTATATTTACATAGTAATCTAAACTATTTAACAATCTCAACTCCATTTAATCAAACCGGATTAAATTTTTCATAAAAAATTATATAAAGTCCAAAAATTATTAAAAAAAAATTAAAACAGAGAGATTAGATGAATACCAGTGTGATTTACTCTTTACTAAGAACCAATAACTTTCACTTAAATCTAACAAACCATGTGATCAACCTGCATAAAAACATACTTTAAAAAGTCACTAAAAAAACCAATATGTACAAGAAAAGAATAAACACAATGATATATTGCTAAAACTTAACTTGTTAACAAAAAAAGATTGCAACCCATTAAAGATCAAACAAAACCCATGTCAAAAGTAACAACTTTACTCACATTCATTAATCAAATCAAATCACAAAATAAAAAGATCAGGCACATTACACTAACATGATAAGTTAAATAAAAAGTTACTAGTAAATGTGAAGAACATGAGAAAGAGGGTAGTAGGGGTTTTTACACTTTTTAGGAGGTACAGAGACAGACATATGAGAGTGAAGATGAAGGTGTTGTGTATTTGTGCAAATTGATTACACTCATAAATAAATCAGGTTGGTTTGTTTCTACATGTTATTTTATTGTTAAAGTATTCATGTTGCTATGCTCACTTTTCTTTTGTATATATAGAAACTTTCTAGAAACACAAAATGCAAATAAGTGCCGAGTATACTCAGTTAAAAATCCTCACTCCGATATAAGTTTAGTTTGAATTCTTAAAAAAAAAAATCTTCAACTTTAACTTTAAATATATTTATTTATATTATAATATTTGATGCAAAATCTATAAATAAATTAAATTTTAATATATATTTATTAATATAATTTTTATCAACTATTATATAATAAAAACAAAAATATTTAAATTCAATAAAAAATACTTGAAAAAATTAAAATGGATATCATTTCTGATCTATTTAAATAAATAGAATCTTATATGTTTACTTGTTTAAAATAAGACATGTGGAAGATCTATTTTAAATCACCTCATTCCGACTAAACCTATTACATATAGAAAACCCAAACCGAATCTCACCCAAAATTACTCTGGATCGATTCTGTGATGTTTCTTTCGGTTTGGTTTGTGTTTTCTGTTAATGCTCAATTCAACGAGTCCCGACCCAACCCGAGTCCCGAAATCATAGAAAATCCAACCCGAGTATAATGAAATTGTGTCGGTTTATATCGGTTTTCAAAATTCGATCAGTTTTGCTCAGCTCCCAGTTTGAAATACCAATAGATCACACTTGTTATTGGTAGAATTTGTACTCATAATTTCTTAGTTGCAATCTTGGAGAGCGTTTCACATTATCAAATAATACTGCTAGATTAAAAGTTTTCTAGTTTTGTTTTGTTTATTGTTTCATTAATCATGTAAAGATTAATGCTGGATTTCATTTGTGTTATAGATAGATTTACTGTATTTAGCACTCTTTTCTTAACACTACTTAATTACATAACAAAGTAATTCATAAGATATAAGCTTGTCTTCGTATAAACACAAATTAGCTAAAACCTTTATTTTGTTTGGAAAGTTTAACATGACCTCATCGGGATTGTTTTTTTCCGGGTGCAAATGGTGAAATATTATTAACTTCCAACTTAACTGTAGAAAAATTAGTAGAACGGGAATACAAAGAATTGGACAATCCTCAATTCTTATACTAAAACAGAACATACAACTATCTATGTTACTATTCAATATCTATCAAAACACTTCATAGAATATAAACTCAATTACCCAATTCTCATCGGGATTGTTTTCACCTGACCTAGAATATAAACTCACATTACAGATATCGTGGTATGTAATTCTATTAATTGCTTAAGAGTAATAGGTGTTGATGTAGAAAATATTAAATTGTACAAAATATTGTTGTTTAGTTGTTTTCTTGTTGCTTAGATTCTTTAGGTATTTTTAGGTGTCGTTGAAGGAGGACAAAGAAGTAAAAGAAATAGGAATATAAAACATCAAAATCAGTCAAGCATGTGTTAGAGGAATTTTTAAAGCTAATTTATTATTTATTAATTCTTACTTTGAAATGAAGGACTGGGTATTGAGGGTGTTTTGTGACTTTTGTCAAACCACGCCTGCCTTTGAGAGTTTTAATTATTTTTTTCCTTTCCTGTGATGAATAAGCTCATAAGTTGTAACACATGGATTAGCTTATGATAAGAAGAAGCCAATAATATGAGTTTGTAAGTCAACTAAGCACATGAGCCAGATAAAAACTGTTTACCAAAATTTTCACAAATAAACTCCTAAGTCTGAGTCATAGATTTATCAAAATACATCAAATAAAGAAAGTTAATAAACTCACAAAATAAGCTAAAATAAACTTCCCTTTAGTTTTTTAAAACCGCTTGTATACTGCGTAAAAATCACTTTGGAAAAGAAAAAGAAAGTACATTATAAAGTTTGTTTAGTTCCAACTGTAAATCAAATTACTTTGGGTGTATTTTTAAATATAGGCGAGTACCCGCACCTAGCGGCAGCGGTGCCTAGTTTTCAATAAATTATCGCGGCTAATTTTTTTTTTTACGATCAACGAAAAATATGTACTTACCCGCTTATAAGAAACTGTATTAGATTAAGATTGCATTAAACTTATAAAAGTACATATAAATTATACTAATGACCTTGCAAAGATAACTTTTCAACGTTTCCTTAATTTCTGCATAGTTTGACTTACAATTACTACATTCCGCATTGATTGCTTGACTTTTTTTAAACATTAAACATTCAACAATTCATTTTAACATTTAACTTTGACTTTCAACTTTCAAATTTCAATTTTTTCACTTTCACCTTTGACCATTTTTCTATTTTATGTAGTTAAGAAAGATTTAAACATTAAACATTCAACAATTCATTTTAACATTTAACTTTGACTTTTAACTTTCAACTTTCAATTTCCACTTTCACTTTTGACCATTTTTCTATTTTATGTAGTTAAGATATAGTTTATAAAAAGAAAACTGTAGAACCTTTTTACGTGCTTGACAGTTGACATGAACAAAAAGTGCAACAAAACAAGAAAAGCAAGGACAAAGATGGTAATTACATCACATCAAACATGACTTTCAATTAAAGTCGACAATCGAGTCGTGTTCGGGTTTGCATATTCGGGTTCACAGGTTTGTGGGTTGGTACAACTTCAACCCAAACACGTCTCATTAATTAATCGTGTCAAGAAACTCAACCCTAACACAAAGCTACATAACACGTGTAACTTTTTTGTGACCGTTTAAATAAATAGACCAAGTGATGAAGAAGGTTAGTAATTTGTCGATTCAACTAGGTTAAATTCAAAATGATATAATGATTTTAAATATAATAAAAATAATATACAAATAACTATACAACTATTTTTCAATAATATCTTATCTATAATCGTAATTTAATGTTATATTAAGTACATAACAAAATACATTTAAACTAACGTAAAATCTAGGTTATATGTTTTATTTTTTAGAGGCTTATATACATAAAGAGGTTCACGAGTTAACCTGTTTAATAATTACTCAAAACAAATATGACCCGTTTATTAAACAGAATAGACGGGTTGACCTGTTTTTTTACCCAAATTTGATTATCCTTAACACAAACCTGTTTAATTTTATATTGTGTTTGTGTCGCTTATCGTGTCATGTCAAAAATTGTGACCCGCACTTTCAATCTACGAGGGTTTTTTGCGCAACTATACGTTGCCATTTGTTGATAGATGAGGTGAATTCTTCATTTACATATTTTGGATTATATAATGTTTATGTTTATATTATTGACAAGGGATGTGTTATAGGAACCCTCTCTATGTTGTCACATCAGGCAGGGTTTGGTCAATTGTACAACCCGCGATGCACACCGTATAAACCGATGATGCGAGCAATGATTGGAAACCCTCCCTATGGGAGGGTCCAAATAAATTGCTCCTATTGACAAAAAAGTAATCTAAATCCCCTTTATGATTATAAGAATTTATACTCGTTATAATAATTGAATAAAAAAGTTACATTGAGATATAGATTAATTTTAGAGTAAAATACATCGTTCGTCCCTAAACTTTTACCTGCGCATCACGTTGAACCAAAACTTCCCTTTTTCATCGCTGGGAGTCCAAAACATGGAGTTTATATGCTAAACTCGTCCCTTGACCATTAACGCCGAGGTCAATGTTCCGTTATATTTCATAAAATCCCGTTATCCTTTTACTGTTGAGGGTAGAATTGTCTTATTACCTTGATGTACTATAGCAGATGTCTTGTCCAATTTCCTGCCATAATGTATAATATAACTAAGTTGTGTACTCATTGCTCATCCCCAAATTTGTTTTGGAAGCCTACCCAAGAAACCCTAATGCAATGTCAATCATCAAATCAAATAATTTAAGTAAGAAAATAACAAACACCAACCTTGGATTTACTCTATGGCGAATTAGATAAAATCCTTTCTTTGATGACCATGAAATTGAGGAAAAAGCTGCAATCAGGAGATATGGTAAGTGTTTTTTGGTTATAGTATATTACAATTATATGTTAGTACGATTGTTTAAGTTATTCCCCTTTTAGGTAACTTTATCATAACATTGTTTTTGTACATTTTCTATACAGCGGATGAGCCAGGATCCTTTAGCATGAGGTTCCATTATGAAGGTACATTCAAATACTTTCCATGTAGAATATATCAAGGAGACAAGGAATGCCTTGTTGATTATGTGGAAATAAAAGAGGTGATGAAATGGATGCTCTCATGACCAAATCGAATTTGAGAAATGGACAACCAATTATTTCTACTTTCTAAGCCGGTTGTACATTGGATGACGGATTGTTTAGTTTTCGTGAAGCTGCTAATGTTGAGTTGTTGAAAGATGTTGTCAAAGACAATAAGTTGATAGATGTGTATGTGAAAATAGGTAGTAAAGACAGATTAGCTGTCTGAAATGTCCCACAATCTATTATTAAGACTGTCTTTGGGAGATGGATGAAAATAAAAAGTTTAGCATACGCTATTCAATCTTGTTGTAGACGATTGGTGTTATATGATCTTGATAATGAGCCTACACTAGATCCTTTTATGCAACTTACACAAGTACCTATGGACCTCAATGATATTGGTGAATCTAGCAATTTGCCAAACATTGAGCCTCAGATTTTCCACCCTAAACACATCATATTTCTAGCCAACCTGTTCATAACAGTGAGCGTGCTTTAGTACTTATTGATGAGGACAATGCTATTAAGGAGCCCGATAATTTGAGGTTAATATTCCGAGTAACCAGGGGAAGCACTTAGAGAAAGTAGGAAGAGCACTAGTTGATGTCAACAATGGTTTGAGGAGCCTGATGTGATGTAACTGTTTCAATTGACTCTGGATAATCATTGAAGTAGGATTTGCGATCATGCCAATAACATGGAAGAGAATCTTGTTGTTGATGTTACTATGTTATGTTAGTGACACTAGTGACTTAGGCAATGCAACATGATTCAATTCAGCAAATGAAGAGAATACTTGTCGAGAATGATGCACAACTTGCTTTGGTCCAAGTAGGTCGAGTAATGAGTTAGGTCAAGAGAACAAAGTAATATAAGTGATGACATGCATTTGGAAAATGATTTACAGTATGAGTATGTTTCTTACCGACGCGCACTTTGCAAATGGAGTCTATACACATTCTTCTATTGTGGTCGACTTTCTACAAAGAATAGATGTCAAAACTAAGGGTAAGAGAGCATTCAATAGAAACTAGGAGGAGTTTTCAAGAATGACAAAACAAGAATAAGGCAGATGTAAGGGTTGTGTTCCACTTTCAGCCCAGTGAAGGTCCTGAATGGATATAGGCCCATCTAGAAGTCCATTAAGCGAAGCGGGTATAAATGCATTGCTTTCTCGCAAAAGGACCCTTCAGAAATACTCTGCCCATGGCTATTGTTTGCGGCAGGAATGGTGAGACAGTACATGGTCAGTAACATATAATGAGCAACACACTTGTTTGCAATCAACGGCAAGTAGAGCTTTTGATCTTAACTATATCTCAAAGCAAATTACAAAGACAAATTGAAACCAATCCACTGGTTCCGTCAAGTCTATAATCAACTTACCAACCAACACGAGCCTTGAATGTCCCTGAGAATTTTAAGGGCCAAAAACTTAGCATTAATAGCCATTAGGGACAATTCAAACTACAATCTACCATGTGAGAGATTATGTTCGAGAGTTGCGAAGAGAAACCTAATACAACAGTTGTGATGAATGGAACGACCTGCAATGAGGCTCTTCCAACGAGAATTTAGAGAGTGTATGTTTGTTTAGGTGCACTGAAGGAAGGATTTAAAGCATGTGGGAGATCGTTGTTGGGGCAAGATGCTTTTCCACCCGTGGTCCAATGGTCAATGATAACATTCCTGTGGGAATTGATAGCAACAATAGTATATGCACTTTTAGCTTATAGCTTTGAATCGAAAAACATAGGATTATGGACTTGGTTTCTTCATTGTTTATTCGATGATATAGAACTTGAGCCAATCTCAAGCTTCACTTTTATTACCGACATGCAAAAGGTACTCCCCTTAATCGGTTCATGAATTTAAGTCTCTCCTGTTTTGAAACGCCAGTAAACATATTTGATTTTTTTGCAGGATATAAGTGGAGCTTTAAGAGATGTTTTTCCAGACAGATTCTATTAGAAGCATCCATGAGAAAATGAAACTTCAATGGAAAGGAAATGCACAAAGAGCATCCGAAATGTGCAATGCCTCAACCGTTGTACGGTTTAAAGCTATGGTGATTTCAAGAAATTTAATCAACCAACCCATGATTGGTTAAGTAAGATACCAACGATCCATTGGTCAAGGTCACATTTTTTCATGTAAGTCATTTAACTGTTTGTTAATTTGTATTTGTTAATGCAGTATAAACAGTTATAATTAATACATGTTTATTACTATTTATCTTTGGGGAGAACTAATTCTGATTTGTTACTTAATAACATGTTTCAAGTGTTTCATGACAAAATATTTGAGGGTTTAAACAAACCAATTATTACAGCCTTAGAATACATCAGGGAATACTGTATGAAGAGGATAATGCATGTTCTTATGGTGATTGAGAAGAGTGATGGGCCACTAACACCAACTGCACAACACATGCTAGAGGGTATTAAGAAAGAGAGTGTTAAGTATAATGTTTTATGGAATGAGGAACTAAGTTTCGGGTTAGTGGACCAAGTTGACCAATGTGTAGTTAATGTTGTAGAAAAGTCTTGTACTTGCAGAAGATGGGAGATTACAGGTTTACCATATAAATATGCTGTTGCTACCAATTGGAATATGGCTTTAAATGGGCAACAAGTAGGAGCCTGTAGAACATGGGCTCATCCTGTTACTATCTTTTCACTTGTGAGGCAAACCTACAAACACCATGTCGAAGCCATAACTAGCAGCGAACATTGAGAAAAATCAATCGTGCCAACAACAATTGTTCCATCGAAATCCGAAACAAAGCCGCCTAGCTCAAGAGGTAGAAAAAGAGTTAGGATAGCTCTCGAAAGTGAGAGATTGTGAAGAATGGTAAGTCACGCCGCGGCTGAGTGTTGTTGTGTAGTATTTGTGGCATTGCTGGACACAACCGGAAAACATGTCTAGGGTATGGTAGAGCTGAAAGTAGTCGAACTGGCCATAAGGGAAATATCAAACAAGTGCCTACAAAAGTCAAAGAAAAAGACACATCCCAGGTAACAAAGTAGCGAAAAAGACACATCCTAAATGTACAGGTGTTGTTGAAAGTAAAGTTATTGCAAATCAAGGAAGTGGTGTTCAATTTGAAAATCAAGATCAAGCAACTGAAGATCCCATCATACATGATGCATCCATTTCTCAATCCCAAAGAATCAAGATGAAGCAAATGAAGATCCCGTGATAAAAGATGAATCCTCTCTCAATCTAGCAACATCAAGATGAAGCAATTATCATTCCATGATGCATGAAAAATCTAGTGTCAATCCCAGCAAATGATCAATAATATTCGGTTCTCAGCCGCAGTCCAAGGATGTGCAAGCGCTTTTGTTTCAAAACCCGCCTGCAACATTAAGAATGACTAGGGCAGGCCTGCACTGGAAAGAATTTATAGATTTCACCATAGGTCAATTCGTTATGCTAATTAGCTAGACAATGTTTCATCTAGTTTATTTCCTATGGACAAGTTATGTACTATAAAAACATATGTGTGATGAAAGTGTGTAATTTTCATCATTTTTAATCAATCTGAAGCTGCAAAACGTTTAAAAATGCTCTCGAATGCATCAAAATATGAAAATATTCCAAAATGCATTTTATATGTTTCAGATGCAAAATGTTCAAAAACATATGAAAAATGAGCAAAGTTTGCAAAATTGGCAGTTTTAGTCCCCTAAGTTTCAAAAGTTGTCAAATCTAGTCCCTGGAATTCAAAAATGTGGAAATTTATCATTCAAGGTCCCTGAAGTATTCTAAGTTGTTTAAAATGATCTTTGAATGATTCTTTGGTCAAATGGCAAGAAAGGTCCCTAAACTTTGGAAAATTGCAAAATTAGTCCTTGGACCTTTAAAATGGATTTTATGCAAAAAGGATCCTTGTTTTATCAATGTTTGTCATGTTTGGTCCTTGTGAGAAGTTTGGAAAAATGGTATTTTCAGTCCTTGAGTTTGGATAAATTACACTTTTGGTCCTTGTATTCTAATTAAACCAAACGAACACTTATACCAAATCAATCCTAACCAAATCCAAGCCCAACAACCACTGCCCAAACCCTTGACCCGGTCTCTTTTGATATTAACCCACGGGTCAACAAAGTAAAAACTCACCCCCCCCAAAACAACATAGTAGTCAGACATCTCTCCTCTCCACCCTCAGAAACTCAAAACCGGACATGGTTTTCAACATTTTCAACCTCCTCACCTATCCATCCCTTGTCCCCTCCACTCCACATGCACCCAAAACCATTAATATCTAAAACCCTGCCAAATCTACTTTTGACTATTTTGGCCAAAACACCACTTGTATGGTTTTCGATTATTTTGGCCAATCCAATGGCTCAGAGTTGGTGGGATAGATTCAGAGTACATGTGAAAGAAGTTTGGAATATAAAATGGAAGCAAGTGGAGATAGAAGAGAGTAGTTAGTTAGTTTTAAAGTTTTTCTTAATGTCGTTTTTTATTTAAATGTTTTAGTTTTAGTTTAAATGTTGTAATTTCAGCTTTTATGTAAAACAATTAAGTTAAGACAGCTTTGTATATTACTTTTGCGCATCAATTTCAAGTTTTCATATAAGTTCCAACTTTCAAGTTACTGTTGCAAAAATTCAGTTTCATTTTCTTGTTTACAAACTTCTACTAGTTTCTTTTTAAGCACAAACAAGTTTAATCAAGCTTATCATGGCTTTTGATAAGCTTGTAATTCATTTTCAAGTATTTTCCATTATAGTCAACAAAAGTCAAACTGAGCTTAATATGGGTTTGGAAATGGTTAATGGTGTTGCAGATCTTTGAAATGGGTTGGATTAGGTTCATTTAGTGTAGTATTGGGTTTGGTGTTGGCCTGCAAACAATTTGGACACATGTGAGTGTCATTCTCAATTTCAACTTTTATTCAAGTTTGCATTCTGTGTTGTATCTGTATTTTGTATTCATCAATTGTTCTAATCTGTTAGTTAAGTAGTATTTAGGATAATCTAATTCAGTGTAAGTGTTTATTTCATCTAGTTCATTAGTTTGTGCATTTAAGATTGCTTATCAGTTCATTAAGGGTGTTTGGAATTGCTTCTAAACCTGTCTTTAAGGTTAGTCCAGTGATTTAGATTTGTTGGTTCTAGTTTGGTTAGCTCATAGGTGCTCATATATGTCTTAACTTAAGTCTGCTAGGCTCAAAAGTCAAAATTCCATAAAACCAAACTCAACAGCTTAACTGTTGAGCTTCTATTAAAGCAAAAGTTTATTTTGTGTTCAAAATCCATAAAGTTAGATTACATTAGCTTCATTTCATCCATAGACATCATTTCCAGTTCATAAATTTGATTCAAAGTTCAAATTAGTCAACCCTTTTGGTTTTTACAAAAGTCAAAATTTTCACTGGGTTATTTTTTGAATAAAATAGATCTTTTTAGTGTGTGTTCAATATTAAGATTTAGCTTAAAAGCTCTTAGGTTATTAAAGTCTAGTTGCTAAACAAAAATATAAAAATACTAGTTATCTCTTAATCGCTTATTTGGTACTGGCTATTCATCGCTTATACTGGAAAGTACCATTTATCTATAAATACCTCAAGACAGGGTTTACGTTGTGCCTTGCTGCTGTCAACTACACATGAGATTCACCGCTTTTAAATTTCATAAGCCTGTTATCCTCAAATCTTGCTTGCCATCTAGAGGTTATGGGTTGTTGTTTCTAGTTGCTGTAGGGTTAATTTAGCTTATTGAAGCTTCGTCTCGGCTTGATCATCTGTTGTGTGCAATTGCTTATTCAAGTGCTTATTTCATTTCACTTACATCAAGACCTCATTTCTTGCACACAACCCTTTTTATATTTTTCCTAGGTTCTAAATATTATTTTAGAGTTTTCCTGAAATCTTCATATTTTTCCAAGTTGATTTGCTATTTTTCTTAATTTAAATTAGTTTTTAAGCATTTTTAATTAGTGTTAAATACAAATAATTAAGAAAAGCTTCTAAAAAATAATTTTTCAATTTTATTAAGTTTAGTTAAATATAAAAAGCCTAAAAAGTATTTTTCCATAATTTTCTTAGTTTAAAAAGTATTTTTTAGCATTTTAATTAGTTTTAAATAGTATTAAATTAATAATAAATATATAAAAAGTCTAAAAAATATATTTTCAATTTTAAAATAACTTTTATAATATTTTAGATTTTTCTAAGTCATAATTTTATTTTTCTAGTTTTATTTCCTAATTTCTTGTATTATAAGCTAATATTTAATAGTTAAAATTAGTTTTTAATTAATAATAATTAATTATTTAGTTATAAAAATAATTTTCCTTTTCTCATAATTTTCTTATATAATTAGGATTGTAAAAATGTATTTTTCATATCCCAGAGGTATTTTCCTCTCTTTATTTTCAAGTTTTATTTTGTATCAAGCATTTATTTTTTATTTAAACAAGTTTTAAGTTTTAAGTTTTAAACGTTCATCACTTTAAAAATAGTGATAGCGTTTATTTAATATATTTTATCTTTTGAATTTTCTTAATTTGTATTTAAGTCGCTTTAATTTATAACTTTTCAAGTGTAATTATTCAATCCTAATCCTTTCTCGATCACTTATCATTAGTGATCATTCTATCGTCTGATCAATCGTTTACACACCATTGAGTCTCCTTGGGACTTAACGACCCGGGAATTCATTGTATTCTCTGATCTTCATTGTATTTGTGTTTTAAGCAGCTTTTATTTCACGCCAACATTCATGTGTCAGTGGCTTTTGTAGGTACTGACTGCTTTCAAAGACTGGGACAAATGGTATGTTCTAACTCAGTAGTTCTCATGCTTTGAAAAGTATGCAATTTTATGCATTTGGAATTATATACATTTGCATTAACTATGGAATTATGTCATTATTGTGTATTTGTATAGATTGACTAAGCTTGATGTGTGAATAATTTGCACCAAAAGTAACCAAAGCTAAACAGAACCTCATAAGAATGTTGACAATTAAAAGTCAAACCTAAACAAATTGCTAACCATCTGCATACCCATAAGGCATTGAAAGTAAAAAAACAAACCAAACTGAATACTTCATAATATGTTGACAATTAAAAGTCAACTTTAATCTTAACCATGTGCATAAATCCATAAACATACGGTAAACCGATCATAATAACAAGATTCATAACCTTATGGGACACAACGTTACAACAAATCAAGATAATGAACATTAACCATCTAGCCTCATTACATAAAAGCTAAAAAGTTATCCCAATGAATAACAATCAAGAACAATATCCAACTGAGCACCAGGTAAATCTTCCACTTACACATCACCTTCATGCTTCTAATCTTGCCTCAAGCTCATTTCTCCCCTCAAAGGCACGGTATGATCATTCTGAACGAGCAAACATTTCAGATCATACCATCGATCCACCGACAAGAAGACTCTTATTCATGATTATGACAAGTCATTAAACAACCACCATTGTTACAATGTACTTTTGTTGAGAAAACAAACTAATACAATAAATATTAAGACGCACTTACTTCAACAGGACAACCAAAGAATCGACGCCCTGGGTTGGTAGAGGTCCAGCAAGTGCGAATAATAGCTTGCTTACTGATAACGCTACACGCGTCATTCGGGGTCAAAGGAACTTCCTTTTCGTCGAGCAAGTTTTTCAACACCCTAGGCAAGGAACCTAATCGTTGTAGTGTAGTATTAGGGTAAGCCACGGGAATTGATATCGTTCTCTAGGGGAATAGGAATGCTAGTGAGAAGCTACTACGCTAAGGTTGGGGTTGAGGAAGATTATTTTTTATCTTTTTATGTTTTTTAGGAAATGGAAAGGTACGAATCTCGGGGTTTGGATTTGGGGGGTTGGTATTTCTACCGATTACTTCTACTTGTCTAATTATCTAAACTAAGGTGTATGTAGTCTATGTCTAATTATTGTGTGCTCGTATGATGATTTAAAGATGTGTTTACTTATGTTTTATTACTCCTTAATTATCTCCTATTGATGGTTGAATTGTCACGTCCTTATTCTTAATCGCGTTGTGTGTCTAAGGTCGTAGGGTATGCATTTATCCCTATCTCTTTGAAACTACCAAAGGTTAATGACTACAAAATCTCTAGGATTTATAAACTTTAACTCTAAGGTACTCTTTGGATGGTTTAGCCTACAATGACTCTAGGTACTATAAGCTAAGGTTCACAAAGATTAATCAAGCATTAACTACACAACGAATGACTTATCGCAATACTAGATCATTAACAATTAAGATAAGAGACAACCAATCAATATTCAATAATTAAGTTTCATATTCCCTAAGCAAACACACAAGTAAATTAGCCGGACATGGGAAACATGCAAGCATACACACAAGTAATTGAAGACATAATTAAATTAATGAAGTAAAACACTTATCTTGATATAAGATAGGGTATGGAACCCTAAAATACTGTCCAAGATAGCCTTGGTTCAGTTTAGGTTTTTACTCCAAACGACTACACACCGAAAACAAAAAATTCGGATTGTATATATAAGATTACAAATGACGGCGTCACCTGATTTGTTACTGGCCGTCAGCCGCCATTAGGGTTTCATCTTGCCACGTTAGTCTTGCGACGGCGTCACCTTATGCTTGACGCCGTCCCCTTCGCCTCTCGACGTCGTTGGATCAAATCTAGGTTGCCCGACGACGACCTACTCTTTTAAAACCCGGCCGTCACTTGTAAATAAGCAATTTGGCTACTGAGCCGTCACAAAAGTTGTCCGACGGCGTCACTAATTTTTTCCGACGCCCGTCCTTCAGCCTTCCAAAGAACTCGAGTGTCTTGATTCTTGACTTTGGCCATTTTCTTCGTATATTCTCGCCTTTTCGTCCGAATAAGTGTCATTCCAGCATTTTGCCTTCAAGATACCTAAAAGTGAAAAGGAACGATATTAAGTAATAACGGATACAAAAGTGATCAAATAAGGGCTTAAACGACCCCTCAAAAGGTACATTTTAAAACCTTATCAAATATCCCTACACTTGGTATTTGCTTGTCCTCAAGCAAATGTGCTTTTAGCCAATTAATTTATAAGTTAGGGGTCATGAAGCATTGGTTTAGAACAATCCACAACACATATAAGCCCCCCAAAAGTCATAACAAGCACGGAAATTACATACTAGCACCTCACATGGGGTGTTTGAACACTCACATCTCTGTGTATATGAAATATAACAAGTTGGAAATGGAAGATAAACACTCATTAACTGTCCTAGTACATAGATTACCATAGGCTTGAGACTAGATCAAACCTCTATCGCTTTGGTGTAAGCACCTAGGAAAGACTATCCAAGAGGTCTTTTAAGGGGTTGTAATGTTAGGTTTACGGTAGGGAAACAAAGGGTTTGGTGGGATAGGCTATTTAGTGGTGGCAAGTCAAAAATCTCTATTGTTACAAGCATGCGAGAAGAATGCCGCTGCCAAGACTTACACTCTAGACTCTAGATAACCTAAATAAACAAACATAAATTTAAAGATAGATGTAGGATGGTAGCCCGTTTTTTTTAACACTCTATTTTTTTTCTTTTCTTTTTCAATTTTTTTCATTTTTTCATACACTTTTACTCTACCATCCTCTACGATAACATCAAAATGATAGGGATTTATAGGCACATCCCTACACTTGAGTTTTATTACTCTAACACTAATATGACCAATTGAAGATCAAAAATTTGGAGTACATTATTATGCAAATAAAGGAATTTGAATTTAATGTTCCTTCCTCATCTCACAAAATTTAACTTTTCCATGAGTCCCAATCGTCCTAAAACTGTGTACAAAGGATATGACTCGACTAAGCAACTTATGCAAGCAACTAGATAATTGAACTAAGAGTTTAGTGTGATAAAAATAATGCACTAAAAGTGAGTGCATACAAGGTAGGCTAAGGCGATTTGGGTGTACATTTGGGGGTGGGGTGTAAACAATGCTCTTCATTGATATTCCGAAAACCGAAACATCACGAGAACCGCGAAAAGGATAGGCTCTGAGGGGTTAACTATCATGTACTAAAGATGAGTATAACGCAGGGTGTGGGGAATTACCGATGTGGAAGAAGTAATTATATTACGTATCAAACAAGGGTTATCCTAATGCCTCTTATCATTTAGTTATTCCTAACTACACAAGTGTAGTCTTACTAGCGATCTCGGGATGCATCACAAAACAAGTTCTAGAATCTATTATACTACCGGTTCACACTCTAAGCATTAAAGATGAATGCTTTAATTCCTACTAATCTAAGGGCGATCCTCACATTTTGGGTGGAATTTAAGTGGTAAACGGTTTTGTGCTAGTCATATAATTTCCTATCCATGACGCTTTATTAAGACTAATGGCCCACTCCTATATGTCATGAAAAATTTAAATTTGGTTCCAAAATTACCCTAACCGACATTTTCTCATGGTTTATTACACAAATGCAATTGGACAAAGCAAATATTCAAGGATAAGCATAGTTTCAAAGTTCCCATTTTATTTTCCCTCCCTACATTTAAACTGAACATTGTCCCCAATGTTCCCCGGAAGTATCAAAGTTATGATAATGGAAGGTAATAAAGATGAACCGAAGAACTAATACTCCCCGATTAGCTCGGTAGGATCCGTGTAAAGTGGTGGTTACATCTTTCTTCAAGAAGAACGTTTGCGTGAAAAGCTCCTTCTCATATTATGTATCTTCTTCGTAAATTAAATCGCACACTTGAAGAAAACAAACGAAACCTTTCGAAAAATGCGTAAGTAATAATATATATAGGACTCTACTAAACTAGGATATAATGCTTGTGGAATGGATGTTTACAGATTTTACGGAAAATTAAGACACGGAAAATTCTAAAAATTATAAGTAGCTCGAAACGAAAAGTAATGGTTGTTTTGCTCCTTCCCGACGCCAGCCGGTTGCGATCTGACGCAGTCAGTTATCCTCGACAAAAACTTGTCTCGATTTTTCGAAAAAATTCAGAAATTTACATCTTTAGGATCCGGAAAATTTTAAGAAAACATCCATTATGACTCGATACAAGCATTTGAATCGAACAACACACATGTATATCTTTTAAATAATTGTAATTCTCATGTTTACGTTTCTTTTGAAAACGTGTGTAATCCTCCCTACATTTATCCCTTATGTAAAATACCTTTATATGTAATTAAGACGAGGTTAAAGACAAACTAAAGCATTTTTACAAATTTAAACATGAGAATAAACAATCAATAAAAGATACACGACACAAACAAGCAAAAAATTAAGCATGGGTTGCCTCCCACGAAGCACTTTTCTTTATTTATGAGTCTTGTAGATAGACTCGAAGTCGCGGCCCCTACGTGACTTTATTACCACACCTTCTTCCTTCGCTCGCCCTTTGTAAAAGGACGTAGACGTTGTATTCTACCGATTCCCTACCAACGTCGTCTATTATGGTAATGTCTATTCTTTAGATTGGTTTCTTTCACCGTATAAGGCCCAAACCATCTTGGTTTGTTTCTACCTCGTAATGCCCTTATTCATGATTTGTATAAGAGTACTTTCTCTCCCTTTAAAAATTCCTTAGGGTTCTTTTTGTGTTTTGGTATTGAAGTGGGATTATTTCCTAACTTTTATCGCCTCCACAATGTTGCATGTAATCCTTGAACCATGAAATCTCTAAGCCCTTTTTCCCAATCGTTCATTTTCTTCTTAACCACATTGTTGGGACTTGTGGATTCTCATCCGTAATCTTCTCCATGATCTTAAGAGGATACCTTGGAACAATGGGTATCCTAGCGTACCCTTTTCCGCTTTTAAGTATCATGATGCCCTCCCCGCATTTGATGGTTGCTTTGGCAGTGGCCAGAAAAGGTGTCCCAAGAATGAGTGGCATGTTTCAATCTTCCTCAATGTCTATGATCACGAAATCCACCGGATAAACGATATTAGCCACCTCTATTAAAACATCCACTGCGATTCCTATAGGGTAGACATAGGTGTGATTTTCTAAGGAAAGTCTAAGATCGGTCTTAGCTGGCTTCTCCCTAGTCAACTTATTATAGATTGATGATGACATTATGTTTACATCGGACCTTGATCGCCTAAGGCATTTATATTATCAATGTCACCTATGCTACATGGTATCACTAGTTCCTCGTGGTGTCTCATTTTTAGTTCTTGGTTTTTAGAACCGGCTCATACAGAGGTCCCATAGGCATGGTGTCATACTCTTCTTTTGTTATTTTTCCTTCAAGGGCTTCCCTAAGAACCTCGTTGTACCTAAAGTTGTTCACTTGGTTAAAAATGGTTTTTGTTAATTTCAGGCTTAAGGTAGTACCCAATGGTCCTGGCTCATTATTAGGTTCACCTCCTCCTCTTTGCTTTTCTCGCTTTCTCCTCAACCTTTCCATCTTGGGCATAATGGAAATGGTGTTAACAAACGAAGTGGGAGGATAATCATTGCTTCTCACTAGTACCTTTTCGGGAACTTTTGTCTTGGTATACTCTTTACCGGGTTCATCATTTCGTCGGCTTTGCCCTGCATTTCTTCTCTTTGCCTATAAACCTCCTCTTCAAATTTTGCTAATCTCTCCGTATGTGCTGCCATGTACTCCCTCATTTGTTCCTTAAATCTTGGTGAGAGTGGTATTGGGGAAGTAGAATGGAAGCGCCGTTCGGAATTATGATTTTGCTCACGACTTGTGGATTCAGAGAAAGGTGTTGGTTGGTTGGTGAAATTAGCGGAATTGACTATTTCCCGAGGGATTTGTACGGGATCTTTCTTATGCCTTTCTATCAGATAATCAATCCTTCTCTCAAGAGCACTCATTTGCTCCTTGGTGACATTGGAAGATTCAAGAGGAGTTGATATGGCATTAACCACTTTAACTGGGTTTGGGGATTCATTCCAATCTTCGTAGCTTTGACGGCAAGCACTTCAATAATATCCCAAGATTCCTCTCGCTAAAAGTCGCTAAGCCTTCCACCGGCCTTGATCAATGGATCGCCTTGTGATGAAATCTCGATGGTTATAAGATTTGGATTTGAAGCCAAAGATAAATACCATGATGAGGGACTTTATGGAGTAAGTCCTTGAATCGAGTCCATGCTTTGTAGAGAGTTTCGCCTTGAAGTTGTTGAAACGTCAAGATGTCTCATCTTAGTTTAGTGGTTCTCCGGTGGGAAAAATTGAGCAAGGAAGGCGAGGTGAGATCATCCCAACTTGAGATGGAGCCGGGGGGAAGTCGCTCAAGCCAATTACTAGCTTGGTCCCGTAGAGAGAATTGGAAGAGACGCAGACGCGTAGTCTCTCGAAAGTGGCATCGAGGTCGATGGAATCGACGATTTTAAGGAAATCCTTAAGATGCTGATTAGGATCTTCGGAACGAAGCCCATGGAATGCACATCCGTTTTGCACCAACTGGATGGTGTCGGATCGCAGGGCCGTAGTTTGGGCTTGGTCGGGAAGCTCAATAGTGTTCCTATAGCCTAGGTGGCTTGGTCTTGAGTATTCACCAAGAGTACGGGCTCGGGGGTCATTTGGTGGTAGGTTGATGAATGGTGGTTGGTTATCACATTCCATGATGAAAAGTGATGGGATTACTAACAAAGGTCACGAAGAAGGGGGATAGACTACAAGGAAGCTAAAGATTAGAAAAAAGATTACTTGATAGGAATCAAGCAAGGAAACCAAAACGAGGTGGACTCCTAACTAGCTATTCTATTCCCCGGCAGCGGCGCCAAAAACTTGATAACGCTACACGCGTCGTTCGGGGTCAAAGGAACTTCCTTTTCGTCGAGCAAGTTTTTCAACACCCTAGGCAGTGAACCTAAATATTGTAGTGTAGTATTAGGGTAAGCCACGGGAATTGATATCGTTCTCTAGGGGATAGGAATGCTAGTGAGAAGTTACTACGCTAAGGTTGGGGTTGAGGAAGATTATTTTTTTCTTTTTATGTTTTTTAGGAAATGGAAAGGTACGAATCTCGGGGTTTAGATTTGGGGGGTTGGTATTTCTACCGATTACTTCTACTTGTCTAATTATCTAAACTAAGGTGTATGTAGTCTATGTCTAATTATTGTATGCTCGTATGATGATTTAAAGATGTGTTTACTTAGGTTTTATTACTCCTTAATTATCTCCTATTGATGGTTGAATTGTCACGTCCTTATTATTAATCGCGTTGTGTGTCTAAGGTCGTAGGGTATGCGTTAATCCCTATCTCTTTGAAACTACCAAAGGTTAATGACTACAAAATCTCTAGGATTTATAAATTTTAACTCTAAGGTACTCTTCGGATGGTTTAGCCTACAATGACTCTAGGTACTATAAGCTAAGGTTCACAAAGATTAATCAAGCATTAACTACACAACGGATGACCTATCGCAATACTAGATCATTAACAATTAAGATAAGAGACAACCAATCAATATTCAATAATTAAGTTTCATATTCCCTAAGCAAACACACAAGTAAATTAGCCGGACATGGGAAACATGCAAGCATACACACAAGTAATTGAAGCCATAATTAAATTAATGAAGTAAAACACTTATCTTGATATAAGATAGGGTATGGAACCCTAAAAATATCAAGACAAGACCCTTGGTTCGGTTTAGGTTTTTACTCCAAACGACTACACACCGAAAACAAAAAATTCGGATTGTATATATAAGATTACAAATGCGACGCGGCCACCTTTTGATTTGTTACGCCGCCGGTCGCCCATTGGGTTTCGTCTTGGCCACGTTAGTCTTGTGACGGCGTCACCTTATGCTTGTGACGCCGCCCCTTCGGCCTCGACGTCAGATCTGATCATCTAGCCGCCCTCAATTGCGACCTACCTCTTTTAAAACCTCAGAGTCCACTTGTAAATAAGCAATTTGGCTCTTGAGCCGCCACAAAGATGTCCGGACGGCGTCACTAATTTTTGCCCGACGCCGCCCCTTCAGTTCCCAAAGACTGAGTGTCTCGATTCTTGACTTTGGCCATTTTCTTAGTATATTCGCCTTTTCATCCGAATAAGTGTCATTCCAGCATTTTGCCTTCAAGATACCTAAAAAGTGAAAAGGAACGATATTAAGTAATAACGGATACAAAAGTGATCAAATAAGGGCTTAAACGACCCCTAAAAAAGGTACATTTTAAAACCTTATCACTTACCACACCAACAACGTACGATGTTGAAACGATTATCGTTTGTAGAAGATTGTTTTTGTAGGATAGTTTAGGGATAGATGATAACTGACGACCAAACCGTGTTACACAGAAATATAGCAGCTACAAACACCCACAAACGGTTTGTATAACGAACGCTACAGTGAAAGACGGTTTTGCCCTCAACAGCATAACATTGACATCGGCGTTAATGGTCAAGGGACGAGTTTGGCATATAAACCCTATGTTTTGGACTCCCAACGATGAAAAAGGGAAGTTTGGTCCCATCGTGATGCGCAGGTACAAGTTTAGGGACGAAAGGTGTATTTTACTCTTAAATTTATATATCATTTTACTTTCATAATAAATTTCATATATGTCAAAAGTGTAAGTATTAACTATTAAATGCATAGTGTACAATGTTTTTAATGCATATTTTAGTATATATATAATTTTAACTAAAAGGAAGGGAGATATGAAATTGCCCCTTGATATATGATATGTGAGTCAATCAAGAAAAAAAATTATAGTTTAATATATGGTGCGTGAGTCGATCATTGTCATTTAACCAAACCCCGGAGGACTATACTTCACCAAGAGCTTCAAATGTTTACAAAATTTGACAACAGTGGTGTATTCATTACGCGTCAACCACTATGCGCCATCTTGCTTTAGGGACGGGGTGGTTTGATGTGTGTGTGAGTTGCGGGCATGTGTGTATTTGATGGTAACCATTTACGGGGTTTTGGTTATGTGAGTAGATGCTCTTATAGCACACGACCACACCATACTATTACATATGGTCTAAAAATATGTGATTGTTATATACTTATACTTAGATATAAATCACACCAAAACTTCATAGATTTGGATTAAATCATTGAATGGCGAATCTGACATAGGTATATTGTTAAGCAAAGTATTTATAGGTTACACATAGCATAATGGAACCCTAGTGATCCGAACCCGTAATTAGCTTTGGGCCATTTATCCACTAATTCTTTTTCGCTGTTCGAGAAACGAAATCGTGAAAGCTCGGATTAAAGTTAGAAAACTAAATATTAAAGCAATAGATAACTAATTAGTGAAGGACATACTGCAACAAGTGGGAAAAAATCTTCATTAGTAGCATAAAAAGTAAAACAAAGCAAAAAAATCAAAGATGATAACTAACCAACGACAGCGGCATCCTCTTTTTTTTTTTTTTTTTTTTTTGGTATCAGGCACCTATCGGAGGCGTTGGGGCATCCAGTCGCCGGCGGTGGCAATCTTGATTGGGTTTTGTGTAGAATTAGAAACGAAAAGAGCGATGTTAACCACGACAACTAACTCCAAACGATTTAAAAGTTACGACCAAAATAGTAAACATGCATGGTTTTGGTCAAAAATTGCATTGGTCTTTTTTTTCATTGATAATATAGCATCGGTTTGTAGAGTGTTTGGTATGGTGTTTTATAAAGGAGATAGGGATATTTGATGAGGTAACACAGAGGCAACAGCTTACGGCGGCTAACTATTTTTCGAGATTAGACTCGCTCTAATACCTTGTTGAACATTGAATTGCCCATAGGTCCTTATTATCAGCGACCATAGTTTCGCCTATTTAGTGTATTTATTATGGTTATAGGTTAAGCGCATCTAGTTATCTTATTCTCCGCGAGACTACTGATCATGGTATTCAATTTCAGTTCTCTTTTACCAATCAACTTACTGCTTATACTGATGTTGATTGGGTTAGCTACCCTGTTACTCAACGATCTATCTCGGGCTATTGTGTCTTTTTCGGTGACAATTTATTGTCTTGGTGTACCAAACGGCAGGGCACTTTGTCTAAGTCTAGTGCCGAGGTAGAATATAGAGGTGTTGCTAATGTCATCGCTGAGACAGCCTGGGTGCTTAACAGTAGCAACTCGTATCTTTCAGGTCATTACTCAACTATAAACTCAAAACTATGTACTTCGAACGTTTAAATATTTACTTAAACGTATAACCATTAGGTTAAATTGTGTAAACTGGAAAACGATATTTAACATAAACCGGCACTAGACTATGTTTAGTCTATATCAAACGCAAACTACATGACTTTTACAAGTATATTTTTATAAGTTTACATATTTAGCTTACAAGTTTTAAGTAAAATGCGTACGTTTTGCATTTTAGCTCGTGCATGCATACTAATACACAGCCAATTCATCACCCTACACATTACACTATTATACATGAAATAACAAAAAAAATGAAAATCGCCCCCCCTCCTTTACACCATGACTGGCCACCACTTACACACACACCACACCATCTTGTCATCTAGTTTAACCAACTCTTACACCATGCACCCCATTTTTGTTTTCTAGCCAACACTTACACAACTTGTATTTTGCCTAACTAACTCTTACAACCCTTGTTCTTTTTCCTAGAATGAACCTACAACACTCTTACATAGTGTTGATACTCTTTCAAATTTCCATAGTGTAACACTATATAAGAGAAGTTATCTAACTAGTATCTCATACACAACAAAGCTAAAAAATCTATCCCCCTCCCTCTTTCTAAATACCCACAACACACAAACATACATAAGTAGAGTTCTTCAAACTTTTCTTAAGAGATTTGCAAGAAAGGTTGGGTTTGGAGTTGTTAGTTTAGGGTTTTAATAGTGATTCTTGAGTCATTTAGTGTTCTTGTTCATCCATTCACTCACCAACACTTGGTAAGTCTTCTAAAACATTTTTTCACACTTCATCTCATGTTATTTAATCATTAATGTTGTTACATATCACTCATGTATACTTGTTGTGTTGAAAAATTGAACTAAAAATAAGTTTAGAAGACATGTTTCTATCCCAACATCACAGTTGTATAAATCAATATGAAAACCTATCTTAAACATTTTTCTGGACCTAGAATTTTTTTACATAGTCAGATATATGTCTTAGGATGTTCTCTGTTGTTTCATAATTTTTGGAGTTGATTTACTATTTATCATAAATAATACATGATCGTTAGTCAAAACATACAAGATTCCAAGTTCCGTTTGTAATTTGGAAAAACAATCACTTTAGACCCTAGATGAGTAGAAATGGTAAGAATAAATATTGTAGAGGACACTTATACCTATCCATACCAATTTGGATGGAGTCGTGACAATAAGTAACGAAGGAGATACGGCCCCGGAAAGACATGTCATACTTTATGATTTTTAACAGCTTAGACATACTTGTGCAATTTTTACTTAATAAAATTAATTTGTGAACAATTGAGTCGAGAGGCCTACATTTTTGGTAAGTAGACTAAAAAAAAGATAAACCTAGGCTTTGAACCAAGTTGTTGCTTAATTACGGCAAAAATTTTCTAAAAAAGTGCAACAGCAGGTCTCAAATTGTTTTAATATAAACCGACACCCAAAACTTATTTTCATAAACCGGGACTATGAAATAATGAAAGTAGACATGTTCACCTTCGTTTAAAGAGTTTAACAAATAAACTCGGGCTTAAAACGAATTAAATACACCCAAATGAAGTCGGGATAAATTTAAAAGTTAATAAACTTATTTCTAGGCTTTCTTTTAAAGTGTTAACCAAAAACGCGAGTGACCACTTTTGGGCCTATTTACGATGACCTAGGCTTAGATTCATTAAGAGCATTAGTTGAACTTTTTACAGCCCTTGCGGCATACTTGACACTGGAATTCGAAACGGTCCAAACTAATAAAACATGAATACGTTACAACCCTCTAAACTTGGGCAAAACTCGTTTTTGAACACTTTTGGAAAACATAATATTAAAAGGTGAAACTTACGTTTTACTACGTTTTGAGTCGTAAAACCTCACTACAAGTGTATACGGGTGACAAAACTCATACCCATTTAGTACGTTTCGCATATACCCTAAAACGATTTATTATTCTAGGTCGTGCTTAGGAGTTCATTGTCGTTATAATTACGTATTGCTTTCCCGAATACTTTGATTACTTGAGGTGTGTTTCATAGCCCCACCTTTACTTGTTTTACTACTCATTTTGAACTACTTTGGGGTAAGATTACATGCTCATTTATTTAAGTACATTACTCGTTTACCTAAATACGTTACTCATTTACTTAAATACATTACTCGTTTTGCTTAAATTCATGCTTGTTTACTTGAATACAATACTTGTTTTTCTTATGGACACAAGTACTTAAACATTTACGGATTGCCTACGTTGCCACTATAGTCGTTAAGTCCCCACAATCATGAACCGTTTATTACTTGTAAACGCGAATGTTGTGAATTATTAGGTTGACACCCCCTTTCAGGTAAGTAGCTTTACTTGACTGGAGGTACCGGTCAAACGGGCACATACCATTTGAGGGTATACTAGGTGTTTGGCAAGACACTTACAGGGGCAAACCATATATTTTTGCAAATGCATACATAATACGTTAAGGCTTCAGAGTCATGAGCTTAGTGCAATAGTAATACTTTTCAGTGACATTGTATTCGTTATAATGGTCATACATTGAAATCTTGTGGTCCACGATACTAATTAACTTAATGGTAAACCTTTATTTTCTAGACATTGTAAGTGATACAATGGTCTCATTTACTTTCAAGACATTGTGAGTGACACAATGGCCTCTAAAACTTTTTCATGACATTTTGAGTTATACAATGGTCACAAAACTCATTTCCTCCACCTCCACACTACTTTTACTCAACGTTATTACTTACAAAAACCTATGAACTCACCAACTTTATGTTGATCGTTTTTATCATGTATGCTCTTAGGTCTTTAGACGCGTTTACATCTGGAGCATCATTACTAGAGTCACATTTTTGGCGGTCTCATCATTTCGAAGATTTATTGTATTACTTTTATACTTTTGGTTGTGAATTCTTGAAACATTGTCTTGTTAAAACTTTATTGTTGAGATCAAACGTGTATTTTCAAACGACTCATGTAGAGGTCGTTCAAAATTAACTTGTAACTTTATGCTATGAAGTCTTGCTCCCGGTTACCTTTCTGCTGCGACATTTTGGGGGTGTGACAGATAGGTATAAGAGCTATAGTTATAGTGAACTAGGCTGCATTAGTAGGCCTAGACTATAGCTGAAAACCAAAAACAACTTTTAAATGCAACAAATGTATTACTAGCATAACTAAGCTGGGTATTTCAAAATTTATTGAACCTCGGTTGAGTATAGTCTGATAACCTATGTTCAACTTACGGACAATGGAACATAGTCTAATCACCTATGTTTAATTTAGAAATGAATCTTGCGATACTGGAGGTAGTTATGTTAGAGTTATGTTCGGGTTGATTTTCTACATAATTTTCGAGAGAAGCATAATTTTTGTGTGTGTACATAAGCATTGTATATCATAAACATTCGTATTTATGCACAATACACTTGCACATTCTTATCATGTCACAGTCACCTTCACCCCACACCTTGTGCTCAATCGGTGAATCGGGTTACATCACGAGCCGATCTTGGAACGATCCTCCATAGCATTAACGAGAAGAACCCCTCGATGGAAGTAAACAATGAGAGGACCACGTAACTTTTAACAAGGTCAAGAAACATACAATAAGTTGACTTATAACCCAATGGAAGTCATAAAACCTTGCGAGGCAATTCGAACCACAATCCCTGGAATAGTTGTCTAATCCTTTCTTATTTTCTTGGAAGTGCTAGCTTATTTGGGTCATAAGATTTATAAAAATACCATTGCCCACTAAACAAAACCTTATAAGTGAATCAAGAACCTCTGTCTGAGACTATAGATAACAATATACCATGCCTTAACACTGTTTCATTAATGTACAATTTACCATGTTCGTTCCCTACAATGAGATCCCTTTATAGGTAGTAAATGCGTTGAATTAGATTGTTGGTATACAATTACCCTTATGACATTTTGTCCTTTAGGAGTTATAAATAACTTAGCCTCAAAAAATCCATTTTTGATATGAACCCACTCCCACACCAATATGCCAAGAGGTCTTAATATACCGAACAACTATTGATGCTCAACTTTCACTTGTAAACAAGATAAACATCTGTTGACATAGTACTTGGTTTATTTATTTATTTCAGGCCATTAGTACAACAATTTAAGTCATGGTACATCTTGTTACTGCCTAAGTGAGTTGAATACTTATATCGATGAGCCTCGCCTGATATTAATCATCGAACACTACCAAACATTGGAAATTAGACTCTTTCCTTAGGCATTTAAAATTTATGTAGACGTCATACCCGAAAACAGCTTCTTCCTTGATGTTTTTACTTTTAAGGGCCTTTCCATAAAACGAGTTTATATCAATCATAAGACTCGTAGTGATATTTTTCTGAAGTACTTATTCTGATGGGTAAATTCTTCTGGTCAAACTTTATCAAAACATTTGTATGTTAAAACATCGATCTGTGCTGAATAGTCTTATCCACTCCATGTTTGAAAGCCCGTTTATTAAATTATAAACCTTTTGAGGTTGAATTATCTTGCATAACTATAAGTTTCAAACTATTAAGAAAATATATTACCTGAAATATTGTTTGCTTAAACTTGTATAAATAATTATTCAAATAAAGATTGTGAGCAAATTTTTTTGATCGTGCTCCTAGGGAGGAAGACGTACAATCCTGGAACAAACTTTGAAAACCAACCACCACACTATTATATTATTTTACTCCAAAGTAGTTAGAATGTGTCATTAGAATTTAAACCATAGATTTGATTAAAATCGAGGAAATTTAGAGAGTTCTGCACTATCAAATTAGTATATCCTCACAGATTAAGCACCTTAGACGAAGTAAGATTTCAATCGTAAAATTTGTTATAACCCAAAACGCAAAAATCAAATTTGTCGCAAATACCATCGCCTTTTCACAGACATCTTACCCTCAGATAACACAACCTGAGTTTCGGGACGGAATTCCTTTAATGGGGGAAGACTGTAGCAACTCATATATTTCAGGTCATTACTTAACTATAAACTCAAAACTATGTACTTCGAACGTTTAAATATTTACTTACACATATAATCTTTAGGTTAAATCGCGTAAAATGAAAAACGACATTTAACGTAAACCGGCACTAGACTAATTTTAGTCTACATCAAACATGTACTAAATGACTTTTACAAGCATATTTTATAAGTTTATATATTTAGTTGTACAATTTTTAAGTAAAATGCGTACGTTTTGCTTTTTAGCTCGTACATGCATACAGATACCCAACCAATTGACCACCTTACACATTACACTTATATACATGAAATAACTAAAAAAATAAAATAAAATAATAAATCCAACCCCTCAACCCCACGACCGGCTACCACTTACACACACACCACACCATCTTGTCTTCTAGTCTAACCAACTCTTACACCATGCACCCCACTTTTGTTTTCTAGCCAACACTTACACAACTTGTATTTTTGCTTAACTAACTCTTACAACCCTTGTTCCTTTTGCCTAGAATGAACCTACAACACTCTTATATTGTGGTGATACTCTTTCAAATTTCCATAGTGTAGCACTATATAAGAGAAGTTATCTAACTAGTATTTCACACATAATAAAGCTCAAAAATTTCTCCCATGTCTCTCTAAATACCCACAACATACACACATACATAAGTAGAGTTCTTCAAACTTTTCTTAAGAGATTTGCAAGAAAGATTGAGTTTGGAGTTGTTATTTAAGGGTTTTAGTAGTGATTCTTGAGTCATTTTGTGTTCTTGTTCATCCATTCACTCACCAACACTTGGTAAGTCTTCTCAAACCTTTTTTCACACTTCATCTCATGTTATTTAATCATTCATGTTGTTACGTGTATACTTGTTGTGTTGAATATTGTTTTTATAAATCGACATGAAAACCTATCTTAAACGCGGATGCTGTTAAGTTACCACTATTGCCGTTAAGTCCCACAATCATGAACCGTTAATTCCTTGTAAACTCGGATGCTGTGAATATATCTATTGGGTTGACACCCCCGTCTGGGTAAGTAGCGCTTACTTCACCAGGGGTACCGGTCAAACGGATCATACCAGTTGAAGGATACTAGGTGTTTGGAAAGACACTTGCAAGGGCAAATCATATATTTTTGTAAATCGCATACAAAATGCGTTAAGGCTTCAGGGTCATGAGCTTAGTGCAATAGTAATACTTTTCAGTGACATTGTATTCGTTATAATAGTCATACTTTGAAATCTTGTGGTCCACAATACTAATTAACTTAATGATAAACCTTTATTTTCTAGATATTGTGAGTGATACAATGGTCTTATTTACTTTCAAGACATGGTGAGTGATACAATGGTCTCTAAAACGTTTTCATGATATTGTGAGTGATATAATGGTCACAAAACTCTTTTGGTCCACATTACTTTGACTCAACGTTATTACTTACAAAAACCTACGAACTCACCAACATTATTTTGATCGCTTTAGGATGTATTTTCTCATGGTTTTAGACGTATTTCATGGTTTGCAACTGGAGTATCATTACTAGAGTCACATTTTTTGCGGTCTCATCATATCGAAGATTTATTGTATTATTTTTATACGTTTGGTTGTGAATTCTTGAAACATTTGTTAAAGCTTTATTGAAGAGATCAAACGTGTATTTTCAAACGACTCATGTAGAGGTCGTTCAGTGTAACTTGTAACTTTTTGCTATGAAGTCACGCCCTTGGTTACCTTTCCGCTGCGACATTTTGAGGGTGTGACCGTAACCTTTTGTGTGAGCTTCACACTCCTTTGTTTACTGCTGCACTTGTTTATTATGATAATGTTAATGCAGTTTACTTTTCTACTAATATGGTTCAAAGATAAGTATACCAAGCATATAGAGACCGCCATTCATTTTGTTCGTGACTTGGTAGAATTAGGGAACTTTTAAGTATACAAATATGATTTATTTAGCTGCTCTTGCTTGACTACTTATCAGATCCTCATGCATATTTACAATTCATGAAAACTTTTAAGTATACAAATATGATTTATTTAGAGCACCGGGTACAAGGGCTGTTGGCTTGAGCCATCACCCTCGGCACCACCCTATGGCACGAGACATCACACCGGGACTGGGCTGGTGGGTATTGGTGCCGTGGCCACCAGCTCACGCAGAAGCAAATTTTCTTTCTTTCTTTTTGTTGGGTTTCTTTCTTTTGTGTTTGTGTGTTGTGGTTGTGTTTGTCCTTGCGTTTCTTTTTTTTTTTGGTTGGTTGCAGGTATGCGATGGACTGATGGAGTAGTGTGAACTTTGAAGAAGAAGATAAGATGTAAGTATATTTTTTACTTTTCATTTTACACCCAAATATGGCCATATTTCTACGGTGTAAATTATAGCTCGTGTGCCTTTGACTTTGAGCACTTGTTGTGGTAATAATTCACTCCATCTATTTGCAATACAATTTCACATTCACAATATCACACATTCAAGTGGCAACATCATATTTTTTCTATTTGTAAAAAATAAATGATGATGGGTTCAAAAAAACGTGGCTATCACCGAGGCCGAAAAAAACGAATTGGGGCTTAATATTGTTCCCGCAACTGGTTTACTTTTATTTTTACGTCTAATTTTCATTTTACGAAGTTTTTCATTTAATGTACTTTTTTTAATTTCATATATTTTTTCATTTATGTAATGTGTGTTTTTTATTTGTGAAATTAAATTTTAGCCATATACATTTTAGTTAAAAATGAAAAAAAATAAATAAAAAGAAAATCCAACGGCACCACAAAAGCTGGTGTTATACTAGGGATGAGGATTCTGGTGTCATAGCCAAAAGTGGTGCTATAGAAAAAAAATGATGAGGTGGCAACACTTTTTCCTATGGCACCACCAACGACACCAAACGATACCTAGCGCTCTTAGGTTTCGTTTACAATGACATGTTCTTTACACAAATATGATTTATTACGAAAATGACACTTCACGCTATATATCAACATCACAAGAATTATTATCCAAATATCAAAATCACCTTTTGATGACATTAAAATTCTATTGGAAGTCTAGCAAATCGAAAAATTATATACGAAGTACTAAAAAAAAAAGAGACGACACCTCTACTTCAGATTCCGTTTCTTTCCTAAAACCGAAGTTAATACGATGTCATAATCTGTTAATACAAAAGTCATTCATCCAACAAAACATAATTATGATTTGAAATAGCAACTTTGAACAAGACTATAATTATCTCCTTAAACAAAAACAATGTAAACTTACAAAAACAGCCTACACTGTTTATAATTTGCAAGAAACTTTTTAATAAGACACGGTTTTTAATTTTAAGCACAGCTATATGGTTTACCAATTTTGAATGAAAGCTTTTTTATCACACAAAAATGAATAATTAAAAAATTGACTACATTAAACACTTAATTGTAGCATCAAAAGTCACACCAGAATCACAAATTTGTAAATATATTTATTTGCCGCTATATACCGTTGTTTTACCCGAGTATTCGTCTAATATACAACAAACAAAATCAACATGCTGTCTTAATTAAGTGATGTGTTAATATACAATCAATAGCGGATCCAAAACTATAATGTATCAGGTTCACAAAGACTTGTAACAAACAAATAATTTGTCAAAATGCATGACAAAATATATAATATACTACAAAAAGAAATCCTCATGATTTACAAACACTCGAGGAAACCCCCTTGATACGCCTTGTTTGCAAACTATACTTCCATATCGTTAGCCAGAGGCCCTTTATTACTTAAGACCATAGTCAATTAGAGCTAGCTAGTGTTGTTAAATTAATTCTAACAATATATGTATACCACATCTATGTCAAGTCACAAACATGAAACATGTTTGGTAATCCTAACGACAAACGATATTGTTTGTTTAGCGAATCTCGTGCAGTATTAATTTGGTCCCAATAAAGTCGGGATGTGGTACAAAAACATAGGGACACGTTGCAAACTATTTGCAGACAATGACACAAGAGGTGTGTTTTATATGTGCATCCATGCATGCATGTACGTATTTATGATACATGAATGTGCTTTGATGTGTCTACATTAACTATCAGTATGCTTCCCTAATTTTACACTACCAATTTTCAAGTATAATTACAGATTTACATCATTTCTAAAATGAAACTCTTTATAGTTATTAGATGAGTAGTTAAAGAACTTTATATTTTATGTTGGGTTTGAATAGCTGGATTTCCCATTTGATTAACCTATATTCCCTAGAGTCTTTAATTATATGTTAAGTTATATGTAACTTTCATTTTAGGGGTGTTTGTTGAAACTATTAGTAGCAGTCAGTAGAGTTAGCAATAAGTAATTAGTAATAGCAGTTAGCAGTAAGCAATTAGCAATTATAGTTAGCAGTAGCAGTTTAATTTATAAAGGTGTTTGGTATAATAGTTGTAGCTGTAATTTTGATGTGTAAAATAACGTAACGCTAAATGGTAAATGCTTATTTAAAGAGCGTAAAGAAATGAGCATTTTAAATTTATAAATGCTATATGCTTTCTACCAAACGAGCTTTTTAATAATAATAATTGAGCTTTTTATGTAATTAAATATGCTTTAAAAACGGATGTTAGTGCTTCTCAAATGTCGCCTACCAAACACACCCTAGTAGTAATAGTTAGAGAACTGATTTGCATATATAAGTGTTTTTATTGGTACTGTACAAATAATTTATGCATTAAACAGTTGTATTGTAGATATGTTATATTTTGATTGCTTGCAAATTATGTTAATCAATAACTCATGTGTGGAAACTATCTCCTTAATAATTAAGTTTAATATCATTATAAATGGTCATTTTAATTAACAGTTTCAGCTAATTGTCACTGTGAATGTACAACTACCTTTTGAGCAAAAGATTAGTTTTAAGCTATGCAAATTATTTGGTTCCTTCCAAAATATCTTTCTAAGATATATACATAAACATTTAATGGAATTCATCTATTTTTTTCCTTCAAATTTTTGTGTTATTATTTTAGTAAGCACATGTTGTGGGGGCACCGCAATTGTCGCTAAGCCAAAAAAAAACAAAAGCATGTGAACATAGTTATGTTTAAATCTCCGTGATAGCAACCCCAACTGCTCTTCCATTTACTCTTTTTGGTCAACAAAGTTTTCACATAAAAAATCAACATTTTCTTATCTTGAGTTACTGAAAAATAAAAAATAAAAAAAATGTTGACACCATCAACTTTTTCTTGTAGTTATATTTGTTAAGGGTGATGTGGTTCACACTCCACTATACAATTTAGCTTTTACATTTTTCTAGAAGTAGTAATAAATAAAGGTGCTGTAACAAAATAAAAATTAGTCAATTCATTGAAAACTAAAAACTGTTTTTATACTCAACTTTGGAAATATCAAAGACTACATTGAAAACAAAAACGCCTCAACAACATATTTATTCACTTTATCAATTTCCGGCCAACTCTTCCCTCCCACAAAATTTCCGGCCAGATCTGATGTTACCGACCATCATGTCGCCGAAAAACCACAAAAACCACCACCTTCACTTCTTAGAATCCTACGGAAACCACCATGTCGCCGGAAGAAGCCACAAGAACCAGCATGTCGCCGGAAAAAACACCGCCAAGAATCACTAACGTTTTCTGCCATGTCACCGGCAAACACTGCCGAGAACCACCACCTTTTGAGAGAGATGCCGGAACATACTATTTTTACTTAAGAGGTTTCCCCACTTTCTGTAACCGATCCAAGTTTTAATGTCACTAACCCACCGGATTTGCAATTGGAAGCCATTGTGACATGATGTTTATGGTTGGTTGATGGAAGAGAAAGAAGAAAGATAGAAAGATGGTAATAGTTTGAGAGGGTTGGTGAATTGAGTGATGAAAAAAGAGAAGGTTTTTTATTTTAAGCTTTTAGTCTCGGGAACGATAGAAACAATGTCACTATCATATAATCATATGTACGGAAGTGAAATGGTGTGTGATGCCTATTTTACTGGTGTGTAAACACACCTCGCCATTTGTTAAGTCTGATCAAGACTTAAGAGCTAAGGGCCCGTTTGGTTGGGGTCATTTGATTTGGAATTGGGACTAAAAGTAGAATTTGGTTGTTTGGTTCATTTTTGTGGGCCCAATGATTCACTTTGGTTGCCAAATATTCGGCGTACTTAAATCCTAGGTGACATGGTAGTCTGCATTCTTTTGTTAAGTGGTTAAATTCATCATAACCACATACCATCTTTTTTATCCTATTGTTATAGATAATAATAATTTTAATTATAAAAGAAAAAGAACTAATAATTTATAAAACTTTTTTATTTTATTATATTTTATATTTTCTCTCTCTAACATCACATCCAAATCCAAATTTAAATCCAAATCCAAATCCTAATCCTAAACCCATCTACAAACCAAACGGGCCCTAAGTGATGCTAATCAAAGAAAACCTTCTTTTCTTTTCAATAATAACTTGAAGTTGGTGGTTTAATGTCCTGCTTAAAAGTAATACTTTAGTAACTTTGTGAATGATTATAGTAACAATTATGTGAACCTAATAACTTCAGTTGAGCATTGGGCATTGATAGATATATTTTTTTTCTCCTATTAACATGAAATATATCTAAGATAATTGATCAATCATTGAACAATATAATTGAAGTCGCATTGTATGGACGTACAATAACCTACTCACGTATTTATGTCATTGAAACTAGGAGGGTGCACCGATGTGCCAGCTTATGGCATGATTAAATTTTTCGGCGAACAAATGTTATTTTTTTTTAGTTGCTGGATTGAGATTTATGTTTTGTAAGTTTAATTAGATTGTACATTGTAGTTAAATAGTTGTATATTTTGGTGAACGGTGAATTAAATTGTGTATTAATTGTATGTGTTGAATAGTGTTTTTTTGTTTCATTTGTGGTTCAACTACTTGTAAATTAAGTTTTTTCACATGTAAATGAAGGGGTGTTTTTAATAGTGTATTAATTGTAATATATGAGTAGTGTATTTTGAGTTTTATATGTGCTTTAGATACTTGTAATAATGCTTTCAATATTGTATTTGCTTAAAATTCTATATATGAAAATCTTAAGATAATTAATATGAGAGAAGTGCATTCCTATATTATGGCTATGTTTTATGCCAAGAAGATTTTAGAGCTTGGGCGATGAATAACAATGAAATTTTTTATTTTAGTGTTCGTTTTGCAAAGTTAAGCGGTGAAAGCTTTTTCTATTTTTAGGAAAACTCATTTTTCCAACGCTTTAAGAAGTTGTGGAAGGCTGAAATGCTGTATTGTAGTGCTTCTGCCACGTCTTCATACACACCCAATTTAACGCTCACTGCTACTTTTACCAAACACACCCTATAAGTAGTATAGATTTAAATAAAAAGTGAGCGACATCCTTATTAATCGAGCTCGGTGTTTCTTTTTTGTCTTGCATTTTTTTTTAATTGAAACAAAGTGGCATTGGTTTGTTGAATATAAATCGTACCGTATATGTTCTTATTTAGGTGAAGTGTTGTATTTCTTAATAAGACGTACAAAAATGGTGATTAGCTAACATTCTAATTTTACTATTAAGATGAATATGATAATCTTGATCAATCATTGAAACGAGTAACAAAATCGTTAAATTATTGAATGACTTAAATCTATATCCATATTTAACACGGTATCTGAAACAAAGCGATAGTAAATGATTAAATCATTTAAGTAAGACTTTACGAAACTACACACATATGTTTCTGAGAGCATTAACGTATTGCTAGACGCTCACTAATGTTATTACATTTATTCGAGACATGTCCAAATAGAACTGTTGGGATATGTCCCATATCACAATTAAATATATATTAATATAATTAATAAGTAATAATATATATGTGTATTACATTAATTATTATTTCACACGCTGACACGTAAATACAATTAATAAGTAATTAATATATTAGTGTATTGTATTAATTTTTATTTCACGAAATAAGTCTAATGACTGTTAACTTTTGTTGGTAAGTGGGAGTTATCAAATTTATCTGCTATTGTTAATGTTCTAAAGTGGTTTCATTTAGCTTCTGGCCTCAAAATTAATCTTCATAAAAGCAAGCTTCTGGGCAATGGTATCCCTCATGATGTTGTGGCTTCAGCAACTCAATCTATTGGTTGTTTGGTTATGCACACGCCTTTTAACTATCTTGAGGTCAAGGTGGGAGCTTCTATGTCGAGAATTAGTTCTTGGGATGATGTTGTTGCCAAACTATCTTGTAGGCTTTCCAAATGGAAGCTCAAAACATTATCGATTGGTGGTCGTCTCACCCTCATAAAATCATTTTTGAGCTCCTTGCCTATTTATTACATGTCATCCTTCAAGGTTCCTATAGGTGTTCTTAACAGATTGGAAGCTATCCGTAGGAAATTTTTTAATGGAGCGGAATGTATGGAGAAGAAGTTGTCCCTAATTAGTTGGAAGAAAGTTTTAGCTTCTAACAAGAATGGAGGTCTTGGTGTTTCTAGTTTTTTTGCCTTCAAGCGTGCTCTCCTTTTCAAATGGATTTGGCGCTTTATTGCTAATGACCCTTCGCTCTGGTCTCGTTTCATTGCTGCCATTCATGGTACTCGTGGTGCGCTAGATAATCCTCTCCCTTTCACATGACATTCTCCTTGGCTTGACATTGTTAGCGAACTCAAAAAGCTTTCCACTAAAGGTATCGATCTTCTTTCTCTAATCATTAAGAAAGTGGGGAATGGTGAGGAAACTTATTTTTGGGATGATGTATGGCTTGGTGACTCTCCTTTAAGACATTTATATCCGAGGCTATATCTCTTGGAATTAGCCAGGAATGCTAGTGTGGCTTCTAAGTTTAGAGACAACTCTCTCACAGGTTCTTTTCATAGGCAGTCTAGGAGTGGTATTGAAGATGAACAACTCCTCCTTCTTTTATCCAAGACGTCTTCTGTTATGCTCCCTAATTCTAATTATCGATGGTATTGGAGGTTAGATTCAACATGTATCTTTTCGGTGAAATCAGCTAGATAATTTATTGATGACTTTTTACTTCCTAAAGAGATTGTTCCCACTCGTTGGGTTAAATATATTCCCATCAAGATTAACATCTTTTCTTGGAGAGTCTTCCTGGACAAACTTCCTACAAGGCTGAATCTTTCTCTTCATGGGCTAGACATCCCGTCTATTCTATGTCCGATTTGTAGTATTTCAGTTAAATCAATGTCGCACCTCCTTGTTTCTTGTCATTTGGCTCGTCAACTCATGTCCAAGGTTACACGTTGGTGGGAATTATAGTATCAAGTCTTTTTCTCATATAATGATTGGCTTCTTTGGTTAAAAAACCTTCGGATGTCAAAGCGCTTAAAGGACGTGTTTGAAGGTGTTTGTTACATCTATTGGTGGGTTATTTGGAAGTTCCGTAATCAAGTTTTGTTTGGGAACCAATTTCCTCAGGTTGCTCTACTTTTTGAAAAGATAGTTCGGTTGTCTTTTATTTGGTGTTCGAATCGTTGTAATTTTAACCTTGATTGGAACTCTTGGATGAAAAATCCAAGTTCCTTTAATTTGTAGCTTTCCTAGCGCCTTGCTAGTTTTCAATAAAATGTCGTTCAAAACAAACTTACGGTATTTGACTAACGACCGTTAAATGTTAACTACAAGGACTTAAATGTAACTAAAAGGAAGGATCTAGAATCCCTCCTCTAAACCTTATGGAGGCCGGCCCCTAGGGTGTGTTGGTGTGAGATTAGGAAAGCTTAAAACCTAACTTGTTCCCTAAGTTTTGCTAAGCCTATATAATGAATCTTTTGGATTCATAATTGAGTGCTCTTGGAAAACCTGAATAAGCTAGACTTCTCCTCTTCTCCCCTTCTGTGAAACCGGTCGTGTACCCCCTAAAGGCAAGGGTTTTCGATCTTGATTAAGCATAAAGTGTTTGGCTTGTTTGCATGATCTAAGTACTAGCATACTCAGTGGCGGATCTAGGATTTTTGATCGTGTGTGGCACGATTTTTGGCCATTTCATTTTACGTGTGCTTTTTAAATTTCGTCATTTTGGCATAAAATTTTTGCGGAATAGTTCTTGGATCAGGTTAGTCAATTACAGTTTAAAAATAAAGTAGCACTTTCATGTTAGAAATAAAACTTACGACATCTTACACGAATAACTTTTTTTTTCTTAAAACTACAATATTTCTAAATAAATTCTAAAAGTACAATAAGAAGACTATAGTAACTGAATTCATTTGAATACCTGTCTAGCTAAATGACAAAATAAGAAAAAGACACATGAGAGTAGCTAAATGACAGAAGTATTGCAACATATTTAGTGTGAAACTATTATTCATCATCTTTCTCTCTTTGTATCTTTTTTCTTTTTCTTCAATCATCAAAATTGAAAACATGTTTTTCCTCCTATTGTTGCTCATTTTGTGTAATTCTCCAAACTATGTACAACACTATTAAAGAATCAACAAAATTTAAAAAAGTATTACACTTTGTCCATTTAAATCGGGTGTGGCACGTGCCACACCTGACCACCACATAGATCCGCCACTGGGCATACTAATTGTATTGCTAAAGAACGTGGTGTGTGTGAGACTATAGATTATTCAACTCTTTGAATCTTTTATTGTTTTCGTGGGTCTCATACAAACTCTAGATCAACTGTTCTTGAATTCGTTCCTAGTTTGATCCATTACGAGAAAGTAAATAAGGTAAACTGTTATGTTAACTAATGCATACTATACTTGATCTATATTCCGATGCGTACTTGTGTTTTATTATTTCTTATATTACATGTTATTATGTTAAGAAACAATGGCATCACAAGCCGTTGTATAGTCTGATTTATTACATAAAACACGTAAAAGTTGGACCTTTAAACGCTTGATTCGCTTGTTTCTTTACTATTAGTTTTATTATGCCCTTTGGGTTTTTTTTTTAGTTTTAAAAAGCAACCAATATGGTCTTTCAAATTGGTAGAAGAAAACCTTAGGTCATATGCAATTTTTACGTGTTAATAACGATGTTTACTTGTTTTAATTGATCGTTATTTATCTTGTTTACCGAATTACTTGTTTACTTTGATTATCATGATGAATGCATGCATGTATATCATGGTTAATGGTACTTGATATATTGATATATAATTCTCTATTAATTGTTAATTGTTTTACATGTTAGATCTGATGATCAACCTAATTATACATATGATTAGTATAGTTTTTTTTTTAATTGTTGTTTGCATGACACCCGTCCACTTAAAAAATTATAATTAATTCTCTGTATTGAATAAAAATCTAAATTTTTTATGGTAGATCTACGACTTAGTAGGCTACAACTTCTTAGTTTACTACTAAGGTTGGTGAAAACTCCTCCCCTGTCTGGTCGGGGCCTGAAGTCTAATAAAATTTTCTATCGGCTTTTTATTTGCTATGTGATATATACTTTTATAAGGCTTACGCAATCGAATTTTTCGATGTATGTGGTCCGACTTCCACAGAAGGGGGAGCCTTGTTTGAGTATATATTTATTGTCTCTAGTTGGTCATTATTAGGTTGTAATCGGCTTGTCGTATGCATAAATATTAAGTGTTAATTGTTATCGATAATTGTTATAATTGTTTTAGTTGTTTATTGTCTCCCTTTATTATTAGTATTCGACTCATATAAATTGCAAAGGGTGAAAAATAAATAAACATGACTAAAACTTATGAATTTTGATTTATTATAAACTATTGTTTTGCGAAGTCTTTTGTGTCACTTGGGTTGGGCTTACATACCGTAATGTTGGGCTTACATATCACCTTCCCACGACGAGACTTGAAAAACATAATAGTTTATAATGTGTTTTGTAAATAAAAGTTTTAGACTTTTTTATCGATGACGAGTTTTGCTCCAACTAATGAATTTTTTAAGGCATAATGCATTTGGTAGAGTAAAACCGTAATTTGTTCCAGCGAGTTCTTGCAAGTTATTTTTTTTGCAAAATCGTCTTTAGGGTGATTGACCTTCATCTTTTCGACAAACCACTATATGCTTCGGCATATGAGGTAATTATTGGAAGAACTTGGGTCTTCGACTCATCTAGTAGTACAATATAGTAGTTGGTCTTTCTTTATTTGGTTTTACATACCACCTTCCCACGAAGAGACTCGAAAAACATGATAGTTTATAATGTGTTTTGTAAATAAAAGTTTTATACTTTTTTTTATCGATGACGAGTTTTGCTCCAACTAATGACTTTTGTAAGGCATAACAAATTTGGTAGAGTAAAACCGTAATTTGTTCCAAATGAAGTTCTTGCAAGTTTTTGCAAAATCATCCTTAGGGTGATTGACCGTCATCTTTTTGACAAAACACAATATGCTTCGGCATATGAGGTAATTATTGGAAGAACTTGGGTCTTCGACTCATCTAGTAGTACAATAAAGTGGCTGGTCTTTCTTTATTTGGTTTTACCAATACCACGATAAAAAGTGCATTATTTAAATTTGAAATCACGTTGAATCGTTCGTTTGAAAAGTGCAATGTCTTTATTTTTTATATACACGTGTTTGTATAGTAAATTTAAGTGACATCTAGTCGCACGATAATAAAACAACTTAATTGAGTAAAAGTTTTTTTATATTTTTTTTTAATTAAAACCTATGATACGAATATGTATACATGTTTCTTCGTACATATTTGATATAAAAGTTATTTGTCAAATAAATTATACCCTTTGAAACTAAGTCATTGCCACCCAATTGTAAGAACACTTACAATTGCCTTTTACTCTACGTGAAACGTAGGTAAATTGCAACCCAAGATAAATTACCACTCATCATGAGATGTTGGTGGAATATTTACAGTTTTTTTATTGGGATACTTAATTGAGTTAAGCGGTAAGATCCATAAGCCCGAGGCATAGATGTGATAAAACATGCTTACATGACACTACTTGCTTGTTCTTTAGTGTCATTAGTAAGTCACATAATGATCTAGGAATTGCACATGTATTGAATTATTGTTCGTATATTACCTTCTTGAATACACCATTGCTAGCAGATCAACTGATGTGATTGTGGTATGTCAATTAGGGTCCTAGCCTTAAGAAAATTAATTGTTTATATATTTAAACTATAGGTATTTAAAATTCTTTAAAGGAGTATTATAAAAAATACTAAAATTTGACTTTTCTCTGTTTTGTAGATGAATCCTACACAAAAGATGAACAATTCGGCTTTCAGGTCGATGCTCGAAAGAGAAAAACTTTCTGGACAAAACTTTAATGATCAGTTTTGTCAACTAAGGATTGTCCTGCGAGTTGAAAAGAATCACAATGTTTTTGAACAAACTCTCACCTTTGCTCCTGCTCCTGATGCTTTAATGCAGAATTGGAGATATCGTCACAATGAAGTGGCATGTCTGATGCTCGGTAGCATGTCTCCCAACTTCAAAGTCAGTTTGAAAACTATAGCCCATATGATATGCTAAATGAGCTGAAATCCATGTTTGAAAAACGAGCTGGTGCTGAATTGTTTGATCTTATTCAGACTTTTCATGCTTGTAAACACGAAGAAGGGCAAACCGTTAGCTCTCATGTTTTTAAGATAAAAAGCTATTTGGAACAATTAGAATGCCTAAATTATGTTTTACCTAGGCTGTTGTTGTTGGCTTGATTCTCAATTCCCTTAACAAGGATTTTGAAGAATTCATGCAGAAGTACAATATGCATAGCATGAGGAAGACGATAGGTGCATTACATGAAATGCTTATTGAGTATGAGAAAGGCTTACTAAAGAAGACTACTACACTACAAACTCTTTCAATTCAAGGTGGTAGCATCCAGAAACCTAACAAGAAATCGCAAGCGAACAAAGGCAAGGTAAGGGTAAGGGTAAGAATAGGAAGGTGTTTGTTTATGCTCCCAAACCTAAGAATCGCCCACCAGCTAAGAAAGATCATCCTGCAAAGGATCAGGATTGCCACCACTGCAAAGAGGTGGGATACTAGGGAAGGAATTGTCCTGTCTATCTTTTATAGTTGTACCAAAAGAAGTAGAAGCAATGGAGTGCATGCAGCTGTAGATGCCATTGAAAGTTTTGACTTGGTTTTACCTCCGGGTTTAGTTATTGTTTTAGACAATTGTCACTATGCACCTTCTATAATTAGTGGTGTTGTTTCAGTTTCACGTTTGGTTAACAATGGTTTTGTTCAAAATTTTATGGATTTCTGTATTTGAGTTTCTATAAATAATGTTATTTATTTTAATGATGTTCCTCGTAATGGTATTTATTGTTAATACAAATAAGCCGTAAAAACGTTTATTTATATTTTACGATCTTCTAATGTTTTGTCGATAACAAAAGTAAAATCATTTTAACGAAACAAATAGAGTACGTAAATAGTTTGAGTTAATAGTTTTCTAACACAATTAAGTTGTCACATAAAACACTAAAACAAGTATAAGTGATTTTATGATTTAGATACATATGTACAACAACTAGTGTTTACATATCGGGTTAAACATATACTTAAACTAAGTATACTAAAATGGGTAAAAACTAAGTGTATGCTAAAATGGGTAAATACAAGTATATACTAAATGGGTAAAATACTAGCAAATGGTTTTGACCCATAACCCATGGTTTTATATATACCACTTAACCAAGTTCATTGTATCTAGAAAGAAAACCATGGATCAACCCATAACCCATGACCCATAACCAAAAAACCCATGGGCAAAAGAGAAGGACCACGGATCCCTAGCTTTGTGCTAGCCGCCTTGTGGTAGGGATCCGTGGGATCCGGGGAACAGAAGAGAATTTTCTCTATAAATAGAGAGCCATTTCTTTCTCTCTAAACATGGTTTTTCACACATACTTCCCCAAAGTATTCTAACCCTCTAACCTCAGATCTAAGTGATCTATGTAGTTTGTCTTTTGTTTTTGTGTGATCTACTAGGTTCCTCTTAAAGGAGAGATCACCACCTTGAAGACGTGCAAGCTCAAGTCCATGAGTTGCCATGCTTTCGTCATCATCAAGACTACTAAGGTTCTCTTGTTGATAGTTCTTCCTTTCTCCATAGATGTTGGGTTGAAGGCATTAGTGAAGAATGCCGAAAGTGTCAAGATGAAAGCATTAGTGAAAGGTGCTCATCATCCGTGTCAAAGCATTATTGAAGGATGCTAAAGGTGTCAAGACGAAGGCATTAGTGAAGGGTGCCAAACGTTGTGTCAAAAGCATTAGTGAAGGATGCTAAAGGTGTCAAGACGAAGGCATTAGTGAAGGGTGCCAAGCGTTGTGTCAAAGGCATTAGTGAAGGATGCCAAAGGATCAAATCAAGTAGCATTTGGGGAGAATGCTTAGGTCATATAATCGATGAGGTGCATCGTTATACATATGTGTATTTGTTTATCTACAAGGATGGTGATATCCTTGATGGTGTTGTAACAAGGAGTAGATCTCCTTGAGATTAGGTGTTGTGTCGTGAAGGTGTAGTTCACCTAAGGTGTGAAAGAACTAAGGTGCTTAGCCTAGTACCTAATAAAGGGTAGGCGACGCTGTGATAGGATTAGTTCTCCTAAGGTGTGAAAGAACTCGGTGGTTAGCCTAGCACCGTATAAAGGGTAGCGACGTTGTGTTAGGTGTGGTTCGCCTTGGTGTGAAAGAACTCGGTATTTAGCTTCATACCGGAAAAAGGTTGCGTTGTGGCTTCTCGCCACAAGGAGTTGGTGTAGTGCTTACGAACTCTCGAGTAGGTGACTCGGGAGTGGAGTAGGGCAAGGAAGGTGTCCTTGTAGCCGAACCACTATAAATAACTTGTGTTGTGGTGATGTGCTTCTTACTCTTTATATTTCATTTCACGTTTATATATCCATCTATCAACGTCCAACATAAACAATCAAATGGATTGACATAAGTCGATCTAAATATTTAAAAGGAAGTTTTAAATTGGTAAAACTATTCAACCCCCTTCTAGTTTTCCACAATTGGCATCAGAGCTTCGTTACCAAGTTTCTTAAAGTATGTTGTACTTTAAAGACTTGATACGATCCGTGTATGTTTGAAAACTACAAAGAAGGATTTTTTATTGTTGGTCATATTTTATTTTAAATCATTTTGTTGGACATTGATAGATGATTCTAATCATTTTTGCTCTTAAGAAATCTTCGTGCTAGAATCTCTTCAAAGTCTTCATTCAAAGATTAATGAAGTCAATATTCAAGGAAGGATCTAAAAAGTAATCACAACCTATGTACACCAAGTACAAAGGATTACTTTAAAAGCTCATGAAGTATTTTTGGCATTATACCAAATCAAGAAGCATAGAGGTATGTTTTACTCTTCACTACATAGGTTACATGAGTCCCATTTATTGTCATAAGTTATCTTTGCTTAACTAATCACTAACATCATTAGAAGTCTCTTTCGTCACCTTTAGTCTTTTTCAACATAGGGGATGATATTATTTTTTTTCTCGTCAAACTAACGCCGTCATCACATACCTCCATTTTTTTGGGCAAGCTAATTTATAAGCCTACTACAAAAATAATACCAAACAACTCCCTTTCTGTCCACAGTAGCCGGATCCCTCTAGTTGTACTAGCCGGATCCCAAATACAAAGAATCCAGGGGAACCGTGGAACGTAACTCACTATACGCTTTCAAAAATTCACCACTGATCTTTTCCCTCTATTCACATAACACCAAAACGACTAAGCTACTGAATCCATCCTCATTAGCTTCCATACTCTCAAGTATTCCTTCCTAGAACATCATTGTAAGTAATTACATTAACTTGTTCTAATTTTCATCATCCTCATCCTAGGGTTCATGGTTTCTTAATTTTTAATCAATTAATTTAATTAGGGCTCTTTAAATTAATCATGAAAAGGGGCTTTTAACAAAATCACATTGTGTTCACAACATTGTTAATACAAATCAAAACCATAAACCCATCCCAACTAACTTTACCTAATTGGAAAATTTGTATTTTAGGACCAACCATGCCCAAAGCTACTCAACAAGATCATCATGACACCGTCCACTACCTTACTCATTACTATCGTAAAAAGGGATTGACCAAAACCGACCGTAAAATTTTCAAAAGCCTTGTTAAACGACTTATCCACGAAGGTCGTGTAGTCAAGGAATGTTTCCTTGAAGATACCGACATTCGTCAAGTTTCTCGACAATCAACTTTGATTGTCTCCTTGACATAGATGAACAAATTTGTCCGTTTTCATTTTTGAATTTTACCAAAGCTTTAGGATCATTCGAAACGTCGATGATAGCATTTCAATCACTTTCATCATCAATAAACAAAACTTCACTCTTCCTCTCAACACCTTTGCTCAAACTCTTCGCATTCCTTGTGAAGGAATTTGTATGTACTCTCAAGATTGGGCAATTAACGCTCAAAACCTTGCACTTGATCCTAAGCGCCTCTATAACACTCCTATTGATGAACCCGAAACCATCCGAGACACTATTTTCAAAATAAGAACCGACCAATCCCGTTTCGACCAAAACAAGAAGCTCATTCACCGTAATCCCTTTCAAATGGAACTTTCCGAAATGCACCCCATGTATAGAAAATGGGAAGAAATCCTTAGGGAAAATGTCATTAGCCTAGTTGGAAACAAAGATCATCCAAATGCATGTCTTGTGCAAATGATCTATTGTCTTATCCATCAAAGGCCATTTAATCTTGCCTATTACATGGTAAGGAGAATGGTTGGGGTATTCAAAGCTTCCAACATGGTACTTCCGTATGGTATGCTCCTAACACGACTTTGTAAGTATGTTGGTACATTGCAACCATCTCCTATCAACGATGATCATTATCTTTCCGACCACGCCATGGTACCTCTTACCAAACGACCCTCTAAACGGTTCATGGTCAATAGAGAGCAACCAGAAGCTCTCTCGGACTCCTCGGCAGATGAAGAAGAAGAAGATGAAGAAGATGTCGACCCCGTAGCCAATATCAAATTGGAATTCCTTGAATACCACAAACAACTTCCGACCATTCCAAACGAGACCGCGGAATTTAAGCAATTGAGGGGCATGATTCAAAACCTCGCATACAACCTCACTAAGCAGCCAAAAAGGAAAAGAAAGGATTGACGAAAGAGACAATAGGATTGTGCTTGTTTTCTTTATCTTATGTTTAAATGATTACATTTTAGCTCTTTCGGTTTATGATTACTTGGATATTGTCTTTAACTAGTGTTTTGTGATAAACATGCTTGTTTCTACTGTTTATCTGTGGATTTACTAGTGTGCCTAAACTGCGCATCATTTCTTGTAGGTTCGTGGTTGGTTCTGACTGCATGTCGGATCCCTAGGATTAGCCTAGCGGATCCCTCCTTGAGGGAACCGTGGGATCCGTGACATCGAGACGAGAATACGACATTCAATACATCAAAACTGCTTTCTAGATAACATCACATTAGCTTAGCATATGATTTTAGAACCCAACTAAGTCCACTTCTAGGATGAGAAAGGCTTAGACTCACTAAAGGCTTACTTAAGATCTTAGTCTTATTTTATCAACACATCTAAACTCACCACATTTCCGCTTCGACTACTCACAAACTATTTCTCACCTCTCAAAACACTTAAGAAGATAAGCTAAGCAATTTTAGGAAATTGCTTCTAGTCATTTATATCTCAAAGATAAGACAAAAATTAGTTTTTCAATTTTTGTAGTTTTTAAGAATTTTTTCTTAATATCACCTCAAGCCTAAATCTGATCACTAGGATCATTTTTTATGACTTGACACCTTCATAACTCTTAATGTTATCCTTAGACAACCATTGGTAGTCATCTTGTCCCATCCCCCTTCCATAAAAAGCAATCATTTGCTACAACACTTATTACCTCTAATCATTCAAGTACCCTTTCATCCTAAACACTTAGGAGAGCTAAAACACTCAAATTAAGATAGGCTTTAGCTTCGAGAAACCTCATTTCAAATCTGTCATAACTGCTGAGAGCCGGATCCCTAGGATTAGCCTAGCCGGATCCTCCAAGGAGAGGAACCGGGATCCGGGTGACAGTCTATGACAAACATTGTTAAAACAATCATTTCTACTCATTTTCCTAACACAAACACTCCATCTTAAATGAGTTCCAAGATCAGTGAAACTCTGAATCTCAACCTTGTGCATGTTGATCATCACACTACCAAGGACATTAGTGGATTAAGTCTTAAATGCAAATTGCCAAGATCTTTCCTTTATAAGCCATAGAACACTTTAGTCATCAAACACCATTACTTATAGTTAAGACTTCCAACAACTAGAGACTTCAAACTGAGTCAAAAACCTTGAAATCCATTAATAATAATGATTTCATCTAAGCCCTGTCATAGCTTCCGGATCCCGGTTCTTAACCAGCGGATCTGCTGAGAGGGATCCGTGGGATCCGTAAGTACAGAAAGCAAAAATCAGCTTCCATATTCAAAACACCTCTTGGTTTTCTAAACCACCTTTAGAATTCATTAATTATCCTCCTAGAACTGATCAAAACCCCAAGAGCATGCCTATTCCTCTAAGTGGTCAATAATTTAATTTTTCTCATTCAAATCATCCTTCAATAAACCAAATAATCTTAGGATTAAAACCATCACTCTCAATCACATCCAAGAAGTTCTTACTTGTACCATCATCACCATGACTAAAGCCCCTAGTGCTAACTCATCCACTCAAAGACCACCCAATAAGATCACTAGAATCACACAAGAAGTTTCCTCAACCGGATCATCTTCTGTTAAGTCCACCAATGGTAGGATCTCTCCCACACCAAGGAAACCATTTAGGAAGAAGAGTGTTCTCACTAGGAGTTCATCACCTAATCTTACTAAACCAAACACACAACCAACATCATTAGCGCTTAGAACCACCTCACAACCATTTGAAGATCCTCAACCCACTTCACTTGAATTTTCACTTCAAGAAAATCAAAACCATGACAAGGATTGTGATCATTGTAAACATAGGGAAAGAATGATACATGAACTAGATAAATTGATACATGAACTACAAGCTCAAAATGCTGAGGAAAACTCTTCTCATCATTAAAAATCATTAAGCTTTTTGTCGAATCTTAAGTTTGGGGTAAATTGTTAGCATTAGTAGCACATGTTGGGCTAGTTCATTCTCTTAAGTTTTAGAGATTTAGTTGGTTATCTCTTGTTTTATTGAATGGACATCTATTTGCTATGTGTTGTGCGTTGTGATCTGTATTGCTCATATATATATTATCCTCATAGTAGCATTACTTGACACATCTTCATTGATGAAGAAACTGTCAACGACAGCGGATCCCTCCATTTTGCCTAGACGGATCCCTCCAAGAAGGGAACCATGGGATCCGTGGTACAGGAGTACAAATTTATACTAACTTGCGTCTCTTTTACAGGAAATTATGCACTATACTCTTGTTTTTCTAACCTTTGTTTTGTAGTTATTCAAAATACACATGAAGATATTGACACCATAAAGCTAGGGGGAGCTTTGTGTCAAACAACATTGCAAAAATCGCTTGCAACTTAATCCAATTTTGGATTACACTTCATAACACCCCATTGCAACATTGCAATATTCAAGGGGAGCACGTTCTCGTCACTTAGACGAACCATTTTCAAACTTAGTTGCAAACACAATTAGTTTATTTTACGCTATGTCCTTGACGCCCTTACATAGGGATGGACTCGTCAAGGGGGAGTTAAGACGAGTACCATTCCCGTCACTTGCTCTCTTTACATTTTTTTTTCTTATAAAAATTGTGTTAGTTTCTTTTAACACTTATTGTTTTCGACAAAAAGGGGAGAAGAAAGTAAAACTACAAATTCAAATTTTACGAATTTTAGCTTTTTCCTTAAAATAATTTTATGTTTTGTCATCAAAAAAAAGGGGGAGATTGTTAATACAAATAAGCCGAAAAAACGTTTATTTGTATTTTACGATCTTCTAATGTTTTGTCGATAACAAAAGTAAAATCATTTTAACGAAACAAATAGAGTACGTAAATAGTTTGAGTTAATAGTTTTCTAACACAATTAAGTTGTCACATAAAACACTAAAACAAGTATAAGTGATTTTATGATTTAGATACATATGTACAACAACTAGTGTTTACATATTGGGTTAAACATATACTTAAACTAAGTATACTAAAATGGGTAAAAACTAAGTGTATGCTAAAATGGGTAAATACAAGTATATACTAAATGGGTAAAATACTAGCAAATGGTTTTGAACCATAACCCATGGTTTTATATATACCACTTAACCAAGTTCATTGTATCTAGAAAAAAACCATGGATCAACCCATAACCCATGACCCATGACCCATAACCCAAAATACCCATGGGCAAAGAGGAGCGGACCACGGATCCCTAGCTTTGTGCTAGCCGGATCCCTTGTGGTAGGGATCCGTGGGATCCGGGGAACAGAAGAGAATTTTCTCTATAAATAGAGAGCCATTCATTTCTCTCTACACATGGTTTTTCACACATACTTCCCCAAAGTATTCTAACCCTCTAACCTCAGATCTAAGTGATCTATGTAGTTTGTCTTTTGTTTTTGTGTAATCTACTAGGTTCCTCTTAAAGGAGAGATCACCACCTCTTGAAGACGTGCAAGCTCAAGTCCATGAGTTGCCATGCTTCGTCATCATCATCAAGACTACTAAGGTTCTCTTGTTGATAGTTCTTCCTTTCTCCATAGATGTTGGGTTGAAGGCATTAGTGAAGAATGTTGAAAGTGTCAAGATGAAAGCATTAGTGAAAGGTGCTCATCATCCGTGTCAAAGCATTATTGAAGGATGCTAAAGGTGTCAAGACGAAGGCATTAGTGAAGGGTGCCAAACGTTGTGTCAAAAGCATTAGTGAAGGATGCTAAAGGTGTCAAGACGAAGGCATTAGTGAAGGGTGCCAAGCGTTGTGTCAAAGGCATTAGTGAAGGATGCCAAAGGATCAAATCAAGTAGCATTTGGGGAGAATGCTTAGGTCGTATAATCGATGAGGTGCATCGTTATACATATGTGTATTTGTTTATCTACAAGGATGGTGATATCCTTGATGGTGTTGTAACAAGGAGTAGATCTCCTTGAGATTAGGTGTTGTGTAGTGAAGGTGTAGTTCACCTAAGGTGTGAAAGAACTAAGGTGCTTAGCCTAGTACCTAATAAAGGGTAGGCGACGTTGTGATAGGATTAGTTCTCCTAAGGTGTGAAAGAACTCGGTGGTTAGCCTAGCACCGTATAAAGGGTAGGCGACGTTGTGTTAGGTGTGGTTCGCCTTGGTGTGAAAGAACTCGGTATTTAGCTTTGTACCGGAAAAAGGTTAAGCGACGTTGTGAAGGCTTCTCCGCCATAAGGAGTTGGTGTAGTGCTACGAACTCTCGAGTAGGTGACTCGGGGAGTGGAGTAGGGCAAGGAAGGTGTCCTTGTAGCCGAACCACTATAAATAACTTGTGTTGTGGTGATTTGCTTCTTACTCTTTATATTTCATTTCACGTTTATATATCCATCTATCAACGTCCAACATAAACAATCAAATGGATTGACATAAGTCGATCTAAATATTTAAAAGGAAGTTTTAAATTGGTAAAACTATTCAACCCCCCCTTCTAGTTTTCCACATTTATGAAATTGATATGCATGATCTTGTACCTAATGTTAATTATATTTTCACTGTTAGCAACAAAAGATCCAAGCACAACTTGGACTCAACTTATCTTTGACAACTTAGACTCTACTTATCTTTGGCATTGTCGTCTTGCTTATATAGGCAAAAAATGCATTGAAAAGCTGCAACACGATGGGCTAATAAATTCTATTAATGATGAATAATTTGATAAATGCAAATCTTGGTAAGATGGCAGGGAAACATTTTCCGCATCAAATGGAGTGAGCTTCTGATCTACTTGGATTGATCTATACTGGTGTTTGTGGTCCACTTAGATATGTGTCAAGACAAGGCGCTAGCTACTTCATAACCTTACATATGATTTATGTCATTATGGTTATGTTTACTCGTTTAAACATAAATATGAGGTCTTTGAAACATTTAAGTCTTTAAGAATGAAGTGGAAAATCAACTCGGGAAGACTATTAAGGCTCTTCGTTCAGATCGAGGAGGCGAATATACAAGCCAAGATTTTAAAGGTTATCTAAAAGAGTGTAGAAATGTCCAACATCTTACTCCTCCATACACACCACAACACAATGGCGTGTCTGAGAGGAGGAATTGTACCCTGCTTGACATGGTTCGATCAATGTTTAATCTTACAACTCTACTATTATCCTTTTGGGATTATGCTCTGGAATCTGTTGTCCGCATTCTAAATATGGTTCCAACCAAGAAGGTTGAAAATACACCATATGAACTATGGAATGGAAAAGTCCAAAATCTGTCTTACTTAAGGGTCTGGGGTTATGAGATATTCGTGAAAGTTACACGCTTGACAAACTCGAACACAGATTTGTTCAATGTATCTTTATGGGATATCCAAAAGAAACAATGGGTTACTTCTTTTACTTCCCATCTGAGAACAAGATTGTAGTTGCCAGATATGTTAAGTTCTTTAAAAAGAATCTCATCACTCAAGAAGCCAGTGGGAGGCCAGTAGAACTTGAAGAGATTCAAGAACAAGATATATCACCTTTTGAAAATACTAGCTTACATCAAGTGGAGCAAGAAAGTCTCGCACCCCCACCTAAAATAATTCCCATTCGTAGGTCCGAAAGGACACATCGCGCTCCTGAGCTTTTATGTCTAGATGTAGAAGTTGAGGAGTATAGTTTAGGGGATCTTAATGAACATGCTAACTATAAAGTTGCTTTATCAGACCCTGAATTTGATAAATGGCTTGTTACTAAAAATGCAGAAATGCAGTCCATGCGTGATAATGAAGTCTGGGAAGAAGTTGGCCTCCCTCCTAACGCTAAAGTCGTTGGTAGGAAATGGCTCTTCAAGAAAAAGACTAACATGGATGTAAAGGTATACACCTATAAGGATCGTCTTATAGTGAAGGGTTATACTCAAACCTATGGGGTTGACTACGAAGAAACTTCTCTCCTGTAGCAGACATTAGAGCCATTAGGATTCTTATAGCCATAGTTGCGTACTATGACTATGAGATTTGGCAAATGGATGTCAAAACTGCCTTCTTGAATGGTCTCTTAGATGAAGACATCTTTATGGCATAAACTAAAGGATTTTTCAATCCAAAACATCCCAAGCATGTATGCAGGCTTAAAAGATCCATTTATGGATTAAAGCAAGCATCAAGGCAATTGAATAAAAGATTTGATGAGGATATCAAGAAATTTGTTTTCTCTCAAAATCTTGATGAGCAATGTGTATATCAAAAGGCTAGTGGGAGTAATGTTACGCTCCTTATCTTATATTTTGATGACATATTTGTTAATACAAATAAGCCGTAAAAACGTTTATTTATATTTTACGATCTTCTAATGTTTTGTCGATAACAAACGTAAAATCATTTTAACGAAACAAATAAAATACGTAAATGGTTTGAGCCAATAGTTTACTAACACACTTACGTTTTTACATAAAACACTAAAGAAGCAATAGTGCTTTCATGATTTAGCAATACATATGCACAACAACTAGTGTTTACATATTGAGTAGATCTATACATACTTAGTATGTATTATAATAGGTAATATAATTGGTACAAGTTTAAGTATTTAACCCATTGAATAAATATATTGAATGTAGTTGGGTAAAACCGAAAGTCCATAACCCATACCCATAGTGCATAACCCATAACCTATTGCATGACATCATGCATAAGTCATAATGGGTATTATCAATGACCCATAGAGCTAACCCATAACCCATGGACTAGATGCATTTAGATACATTGTATCTACTTGGATACCCATGGTCCAAAGTCTAGGACCCATAACCCATGACCCATGACCCATGACCCAAAACCCATGGGCAAAGAGGAGCTTCCCACTGTTCCCCCAGTTTACACTGGACGGATCCCTCAAGTAAGGGATTCGTGGGATCCGTGGAACAGTAGCATGTTTTCTTCTATAAATAGTAGTCCATTTCTACATTGTAGGTTGCCACTCCTACACACACTTTCACCTAGTATTGTAAACTCTCTAACCTCAGATCTAAAGGATCTTTCTATGTAGTTTGTGTTTGTTTTTGTGTGATTCTATAGGTTCCTCTTAAAGGCGAGATCACCATCTCTTGAAGTCGAGCAAGCTCAAGTCCATGAGTTGCCATGCTTTGTCATCATCAAGACTACTGAAGTTCTCTTGTTGATAGTTCTTTCTTCCTCTCTAGAAGTGTTGTGTCAAAGGCATTAGTGAAGGATGCCAAAAGGGTCAAGACAAAGGTGCATTAGTGAAAGGTGCTTAACGTCCGTGTCAAAGGCATTAGTGAAGGATGCCAAAGAGTCTAGACGAAGGCATTAGTAAAAGGTGCCGAACGTCCGTGTCAAAGGCATTAGTGAAGGATGCCAAAAAGGGTCAAGTCAAAGGCATTAGTGAAAGATGCCAAGGGTATACAATCGATATGGTGTATCGATGTACAAATAGACATAGGTTGTATCCAAGGATATTGATATCCTTGATGATGTTGTAATAAGGAGTGAGTCTCCTTTGGGATAGGTGTTGTGTGGTGTTGGGTAGTAGTTCCTCCTTTGTAATGGAACTCGGTATCTAGCCTTGTACCGGATAAAGTGTAGGCGACGTTGTGATAGGTATGGTTCGACTATTGAGAAGATACGGGTTGAATACGAGTGGAAACCACCTCTTTGTGATAAATGTAAGATTTTTGGTCATACTCTGATTGAATGTCCTAAAGTTATTGTACATCCTGCTCAGCCTACTAAGCCTGTTAATGATAGTTTCAAGACGGTCAATAACAAGAGGAAGGGAAAGCAAGGTGGGTCTACTATTCCGGGTCAAGGAGGGTTTACTAAACCTATTGTGGGTAAGCAGTTTCAATATCAACCTAAAAAGACTCCTCCTGAACCTAAGAAAGTGGAAGTCACTAAGAAAAATGCTTCTGATGTGGCTAGTTCGATTTGGAACAAAGATCTCTACATCTAACCAGTTTGATGCTCTTAATATGGAATATACGGATGCTTTTGGTATTCCTTCAAATGACACCAACAAGGATGTGGATTCTGGTCATACAATGGAAGTTAATGAAGATAAGTCTACTAAGACAGGTACTGCATCACAAGAACCCCTTGTGAGTGATTTGAAGGAAAAGGAGACGGGTGTGGCTCCTAAGACTAGTGATTCTTGTACTCCGCCCGCCTCTTCTACTAAGAGAGTTAACCCTTTTTCTAAAGTGGGAGAGATCGTGGTTTCTGATTATGAGGATGAGGTGGTTGCTAACCCATTTGATGAGTCTGCTAATCTATTCGGTGGTGGCCAAGAGTATGAAGATGAGTATGATGACTATGACTACGATGACTATGCGAATCAGGTTTATGATCTTCCAAGGAATTTGGATGGCTTTAATGCCATGTATGGCACCAAGCTTCAAGGTCCTAGGAAGTAATTTTATTTCGTTATGTCCTATGTTATCATTTGAGTAGTGGTTTGTTTTCTAGTTTAGAAAAAAGGAAGTATCTTGTTATGTAAGCTTTATGCCTATGTAACGGGCTGAGATATGGGATTTCACTCATATCCATTGTACTTAAACGTTTTTTGGTTAATATATTTACCAGGGTGCAGGATTACTCCCCTTTACCAAAAAAAAAGAACCCGGTGTCTAGCCTTGTACCGGAAAAAGAGTAGGTGACGTTGTGAAGGCTTCTCCGCCATAAGGAGTTGTGACGTGTAGTGCTAATGAACTCTCGAGTAGGTGACTCGGGGAGTGTAGTACGGCAAGGAAGGTGTCCTTGTAGCCAAACCACTATAAATACTCGTGTCGTGGTTTGTGTTTCTTACTCCTTACCCTTCCATTACATATTTACATATATATATCTATCAACGTCCAACATACACATCTAAATAGATTGACATAAGTCGATCTAAATATTTTAAAACGAAGTTTTAATCGGTAAAACTATTCAACCCCCTTCTAGTTTTCCACAATATTGATCATGGGAAATCACATTTCAATGTTACAAGAAGTAAAATCCTACCTTGGAAAGTGCTTTTCTATGAAATATATGGGGGAAGCATCATATATTCTTGGAATCAAGATCTACATAGATAGATCTAGGCGGTTAATTGGATTAAGTCAAAGTGCTTATATTGTTAAATTCTTAAAGAAATTTAGAATGGAAAATTCCAAGAAAGGAAATATCCCAATGCAAGAAAGACTTGATTTAAATAGTACACAATGTACTTCTACACCTGCTGAGGTAGTGCGTATGCGGAAGTTCCTTATGCTTCAGTTGTAGGATCTATTATGTATGTGGTAAGATGCACTAGACCTGATGTGGCGTTTACCCAAAACTTTACAAGCTGATTTCAACATAATCCAGGTAAAACTCACTGAACTACTGTGAAAAATATCTCAAGTATACATGACAGCTACTAGTATATGTTTCTTGTTTACGTTGGGAATCCTGAAGCGGAGCTTAAAGTTACTGGTTACTGCAACGCTGGATATCAAACCGATAGAGATGATACAAAGCCTCAAACATGATATGTCTTCGTTGTTAATGGAGGCGCAGTTGATTGAAAGAGTACCAAGCAAACTACTACTGCAATGTCTGCAACAGAAGCTGACTACATAGTTGCTTCAGATGCTGATGCAGGTTTTACTGACCAGGTTTTGATATTTATAGGTTCTCATTATACCTATGGTCTACCCTAATGCACTAACGGGCAGTGTGCCCGGTCGTGTGTAGTGTAGTAATTCGGTAAAACCGAGGTCGTCCCAAGAGCTATGTGTGCGGATTTAAACTAAGTCTAGGTGTCACAGATTTTAATAGATTTTAAGGTGGAAATGATTAACTACTAAAATAAGAAAATAAAGAAAGCAAATAGAGGCGAGGGTTGTGATCAATAGGGGAGAAGTGTGCTAACCTAGTTATTCATCCTATCAAGCTAAGTTCATGTTTAATTACTTCCAATTACTTTAAGTGGGGTCAAAGTCGCTAGTACAACATTTGGTCAGTTCGTCCTAACCTATCAACAAAGGGTTCCACTGGAGATGTCATGTGACCCGTCGAAAGTCCAGTTGTTCTTAGTCCCCTATGTACCGCTACAAGCAAGATTTGTAATAATGAGTGCCCGAGCGCTAGCATCTTAAACATTCATACTTGGCTTCTTAAGTTCATCCAAACGGTAGGTGATCAGTTGGTTAAATCGCACAAGCAAAGAAGGGTCATCAGTTGGTTATATCTTACCCTTCCCACTCAGTCTACCTACTTAGGCTCAGTTGGTCATATCTCCTAAGTAACTAGCCTCTACCGCCATTCAAAACTACCGAAACAAGGGTAGCTACCAACAAACTATGCATGCATACACTAGAAATAATTATACAGAAGCATTGTAAACACAAATAAAGCAACTAAGGAATCATAACTAGGCTAGCACCAGAGGTGCTTAGCCGCTCATATTAACTAAAATAATCGATTCAATGTTTAACATTACGAAATACATGAATTAAAAGTAAAGAAAAGATAAAATGCTAATGCTTATCGTAGGGGAGTGATTTCTCCTTTGGAGATGGCTCCGTATGCTCCCTAAGATCTGCCTTCAACGTTCTACTCACGCTCACTAATGTTGTGTATGAAATAGAATGATTAGAAATGATGGAAATCGAGTGGTATTTATAGGCCAGATCTGGTTACTGCGTAACTTATGTTAAGAGTTATGCCGTAACACCATTATCTTCGTAATTTGCACTAAAAATGTTGGTTACGGCGTAACATCTGGAAGGAGTTACGCCGTATCTTCAATAAATCCTTGTTACCGTAATGAGACAATATTACGGCGTAGCTTGCAGCGGCGCGGAGCCTCATTTGACCTAGTTAGTTACGTCGTAATCTTTGGAAGGAGTTACGCCGTAATCTTCAGTTGAGTTGGTTTTCTGAGCTACGCTTCTGTTACGGCGTAATGTGAGAGGGGAGTTACGCCGTAACATCTTCAAAATGAGCATACTATGATATATCTTCAATAAACTCTCCAAATTCGTGTCTCTTTAGCTCCAATGCTCGTAATTTACCTGAAAGTAAAATATAGAGGAAAACAAGCGTAAATCCATATAAATGATGTACAATACGAGCATTATCGGGGGAAATTGACACTTAATATTCAGGACTATTTGATGTTATGAAATATCCCCCCACTTGAACTCTACTTGCCCTCAAGTAGACCTTATTAGATAGATTCCTAAAAAGATATCTCCCATTACCTGGAAAATATAAGTTTACAAATACCTTATGCTTGAATAATACAAACCCGAACACCTCACGAAATGGGAACAAAACACTCAAATCTCTCAACTATTCTAAGTGTCAATTTCGGGGTGATCACTCATTGCACAGTCATAGCATGTATTGTATCATATGCTTGGCGGTTACACAAATCTCCACCACTAGAGTTAAGGACAAAATAATTCTTGAAGGCAATATGGGTAGACACGACAAAGGTTAAGGGTGATTTGTCATTACTAACATGTCACGGCGAAGTGGACAAAATCAATGATACATGACCAAATCCATGGCCAAGACACCAAAGATTGCTCGCTGCATCACCTAGACACGCTTTATGACTAAAGGTAGGATAAGACATGAGTTAAAATTGGTGTAAAATAAAATCAAGCAAATATTCTAAATCTACAACTAAGTCATCACCACTTACCGTTTGCCCAAAGTTCAAGTTTCAAAGTTAAGAAATTGGATCATGATATTATCAGGTAGATGTGCCATTAGAAGACATCATGATGGGCACACTTCCAACTTCATTCTTCAAATATGACCGAGTTGGCCTCCTCGATACTAAATCTATAGTAATCTCATAACAATAGTGCTTATAACATCGCACTTTACAATCAACTAAATAACAATAACTTCTCTCTCTCTCTCTCTCTCTCTCTCTATCTCTTTTCTTTTTTTAATCATAACTTGATAACTAAACATAACATCCCCGCACTTGAGATGAACAATATTAGGATTTTGGGGGGTCTTCGATGATCTTTAAGGATATGTCGTCGACGAAAGCGTGATTCCCGAACCTTTCCACTTGAACCTTGAACTTAGGAAAATAATGACTTCCCAATTACAAATAAGGACTACAGGGTAGGCTAAGGTGTAATGGTGTATCGAAACAATATGTTGGGTGAACAAAATGAAAGGAATGGCTCAGAAGGATGTATCTAGGGGTATCTTGCACTAAAGGTGAGTGCAACAAAGGGTTTAACATGGGGGTCGAGAAGTCGAGGTGACTAATCGATAGACACACAATGATAGGCTATTTGGGTGATAATCCTATAATACTGCCTTCTTAAACTGAAAAGTCCAAATACATCGAGCAAACTCAACATACCTCATCTATGGTCTCGAAATGATGTAAAGGCCAAGTTTTAAAGTTTACAAGCTACCGGCACACTCATAATTTGGTGGATTTGGGATAAAAAATTGGAAATGGATAAGGCTAATCTCACCATATAATATCAAGGGTTATAATGTGCTCGGCTAACGTCTAATCTAGTTAGGTTAAGAAAAACATGTGAAAATTTTAAAAATTGCATAATTTTTCAAAATAAACTAGAAAAACGAGGGCAAAATAAAGTTCAAGAGACAATTCTACTCCCGTCCCCCCACTTGAAATGTATAAAGTCTCTTTTGTACTAAGCGTTAAATAAAGGTGAAGAGAAAAGTAGAATTAGAGTGAGAACTTCCCTCAAATTTTCTCCAAAAAGAAAGAAGGTACACGAAAAGAGTCGTGCCTTCGCATAAGCAACCACGAGCAAACTTCAATCCCTAAAATCACACTACCGACAAGCATAATTCTAAAAAAGAAAATGAAAAGTGAAAAAGAAATCTAACTCACTTTCGTAGGAATCACGGTTACATTTAGCGTATGCAACAAGCCTTTTAAACCACTTGGTGTCCCAATTGGACGAGTGTAGTCTCGTGAGGGCTTATAGGGAACATACCCACAAAGTTCATTTAAAAACTAATACAATGTTATTGTGTTTAAAAAGAAAGAAGTGTTACAGAGGATATTTACGTCGTAACTCCCATAAGGAGTTACGCCGTAATTAGTGCAAAACCTGGCATATGCTACAGGAGTGTAGCTACTACGAATTGTTGAATGGGATTACGTAGTAATTGTAATGCTCGAAGCTAGCTGCACAAAAAGTATGTTACGGCGTAACCATAAGAATGAGTTAATTGGATCGATATACTTTAATCAAACTATCTTAACTAGCTTGTTAAGGTTTAATAACCTCGGATAAATCCTAAGTTATTAACAAAGAAACACCGAGCAATCTTTATTAAGTACGCTGAATTTACTTAACAAAGCTAAGAAGAATAACCTTTTATTATAAACTCTAAATCTGCTTATTATGCCGATACTCTAATACAACTCTAAGATAATCGAACTTTTCTCTAAAACACTAATTCGTAAACTCTAAAACTCTTTTTCTTAAATTGTACCTCTAATGCCAATCTAGGAGTCCTTTTATAGACTCAAGGATATCCTAGTCGGTTTACAATTGATAACCTTGTACGACAAGTAATCTAAACATAGAATACAATTCTTTACATAAACAAATATAACAGCTTCTTTTGTTCTTGCAGTACTTTGACTTCATATTGCAGTACTTTGACTTTGTCTTTAACACATACTTTGAGTCTTTGATTCTTCCAAGTACTTTGCAGCTTACAAGACTTTCATATCTTCAAGACTTAGATATCTTCAGACACTTTCATATCCAACAATCCTCCCCTAACTTGAATTCTACTTGCTTGACTTCAAGTTCCTTTGTGAATATATCTTTAACAGCTTCATCTTTTAAAAACAGATTGTTTCTTAATCTTTAAGCTTTTATCTCTAACATCATTTCTTGTCAAAGTATCTCTTAGAATTGTTCTCTTTACAGCAAACATCCAAGAAGCTCCATCTTTTCAAAGAACACAAAGAACATATGACAATTTGTACATTTAATTCAGTTTAAGTTGCATACCATTCTCATCACTTCCAAGTGAATCATTGAAAAATTTAATGGATTTAGATCTCTTTACCAAAGCCATTATCTCTCGAGTAGCCAAATGTTTTGGTGTGTAAGACCATGGTACATTGATAACCATATGATTTTTAGCAAATCATCATCTATCAACAGATTTGAGTTGTCTTTACCAAAAGTCAGACCCATACGGACTAGTTAGTTCTTCTATCTAATGGTGAACTAATTACCAATAATGGTTTTTCCACCGCCTTTACCACAAGCCATTTTCTTGTGGGCTAGCCAACTCTTCACATTACCGATATGGTGAGTTGAATACCATCCAACTTATTAGCAAGTTGTCAACTAAAATCGGATTTGATATATCTTTACCGTGAGCCGTTTGCTCATGGATTAGTCAATCCTTTTGTGGCCATGGTGGATTGATAACCTATTGATGTTATCATCACAAAAACCATTTATTGAACCTTTATTTCAAAATATTTATTAATTAGCAAAAGGTTTTTTCTAAAATTCATTTAACGGTTTAGTTCAAAGAAACACAAGATTACTTTGATGAAGTATCTTTCGATTAGCGATACTTTGAATAAAAAGTCTTGATATATCAAAAAGTATTTATTCAAATAAAATTCATACCAGTTATTGATCATTCCTAGCAATGGTAGTCCAAATTTTATAAACAAGTTGATAACCATGCAAGCGGTTTCATTATCCTTTCTACTTCCAATCCATGCTCTAGCATTCTTCTCATGAGCTCAACTGTGAGAGGGTATCTTCTTTCTGCAAACATGTGTATCATTGTTCCATTTTCCAGTTCCAAAACATGAACTCCAGATTCTTCAAAGAATCTCCAGCAAACTATTTCACAGCTTTCTTGATTCTTCAGATATATCGATGATTCTCTCTTCTTGAGTTCCCATATAGTTATGAGATCACCATGTAAAACCAAACCAATCCCTTTCAATGGATTATTTTCAAAGTAAGCCTTCACAACATGATATAAGTAGAATAGGTCGACTCTATCTATAATATCACGATAAATCCATAGCCTTTTGAGCGTTGAAGCTTTCATCTTCTTTATGAAAAATCATGTAATCTCCATTCTTGGTTTTCACAACTTTAAAACAGCGATCTTTGATCTGTTCATCTTCATGTCATCATCTTCCTTTGTATAATCAAAATCTACCACTCTGAGATAATTCTTCAATTCATCTCTAGTCTCTGATCTTAATTCAACCTTTTCTTTCTTTGAAAGCGAACATCCTGTAACCCAGTTTTCTTTTTTCTCTTTAAGCTCTTCTTCCTTTCATATTAGGTCAATGAGCTTCTTCTCTAAAGTCTTTAATATCAGCAACACTCTTCTTATAAGCTTACATTTTCGACATCATTAAGTCTTTTCATATCAACATAGTTTAACTTCTGCAAACCCTTATATCCTCGACCTTTTAAATAAGCCATCATAGCATTTCTGTCCTTAGCTAAATTAGGTCTTCTTGGCATAAATCTAACAGGTGTAGGGAATTGTAAAGGTTCATGCTTCAGCATCTAATTTATCTTGCACCTTTTAGGCTGCTTCTCTATTGAGCTTCTTGAGCTTCCTGTTCTTTTCTATCTTGAGCATCTAACTCTTCTTGAACTTTTCTAGTTTGCGGCTTCATTCCTAGCAACTTCAATTGCTCTAAGTTATGCCAAAGTGAGTTTCTTTTTCTTTGTTTCAACCAGAATACCTTTCCATTTGGATCAATTGAAGGTTGAGATGTTCTTGGTTGTTCTTCTTCTTGTACATCTCTAATAGTAACTCCTCCTCTTGGTTGTGACAAATCTAATATTGTAGCAATTAATTCATCATCACTTGCAGAATGAATAGGTTTGAATGTAGCTTCCTCCTCTTCTTCTATAACAATTGTAGAAGGACCAGCATCTTCTTCAAAATTCAATACCCTTGGTGATATCACTTGGCCTAGATGTATCATGAAAAACATTACTTTGATGTTAATTACCTTGAACTTGCACTTAACTTCCTGAGAATGGAAATAATCTTTTCTGCGGTACTACAATTCTTTCTTCTTCGCAACATCTTCTTTCAAATTTTCCTTTTCTAAATTCCTCCCAAGTTGTGACGAAGATGATTTAAGAACCTTCTTTCGTTTTAATTCCTTTCGAAGTTGTTTACGGCGTTTGTTTTCCTCTTTAACCCATAAGTTGAAACCTTGAATATATGGTTTAATAAAATTCCTCAACCAGATATACCTACGCTTCAATTTCCCTAAAGCTTTAGCTTGAAACTCAACAGTCTTGTTCAACCTAACGAGCTTCCTTGTCAAAGCATAATTATCAAAGTCAAAATCATGAGGTATAGTATGATCGTCACCTTGAAGATGTGAATGTTCCTCGAAGCAGGGAGCGAGAATGTTAGTAGGTGTTTTCTCTCTCTGCTTGAACCTCGGGGCTTGGAAAAGCAGACCACTGTAAAGATGCGATACCTTCAATAGAAGCGGTACTTGGATTTGGACTGCACCCCTTGAGAAGCGACACTTTGTGAAGCGATCTGGAAAGGAGCTTCTTTCTTCATCCTCTCAGCATTGATGCGTGCGGCTTGAACAACTTCCATCATTGTAGAAGTTAATGGAATATCTCCACCTCTGAACAAAGCACTTAGCCTAGCCATAAATGTAAAGATTTTGGCTTGTTGCACAATAACAATGGTAACAAGCTCATGGCGGGTTTTGGAACATCGACCAATTGCTTGTTTAAGAAAACACGCATACAAACCTTGGGTACATCAGCCATTTTGACCCGGAGGATATATGTGATAGCATCCCATCCAAAATAAGGTTTGAAAAATTAAACACTCACATGGGTAGCTAGTCCAACCACTGCGAGATGCTATATTGGACCAAAGCTGCTCCCGAAGTACTTTTAGAACTTATGCAATGAAGCGTACATGAATCAAGAACTTCCATTGAGGACGAGAATAATGCTTTCTTGAATGTTTGTTACATTAAAGATCCTTCATAACCAAGATTCCTAAAAGTATCCCAAATCGGTTGCTTGTCAAATCGAATAGCCCCATCTGCATCTCCAAATAATAAAGCTTCTCGAATAGAGGCTTACGTAATCTTGATAGTCAGTCCAGCAATTTGTAGATCTAATATAATATTCATCCTCCTCCATGTTATCTCTAGCATTAGCCCAAAATTCTTGAATCCATGGTTCAATAACATCTAGTTCAACTAAAAGAGCATAACTAATAGGCGACCCAGTAAGATAATCAACAATATCATAAAAGCCATATTAGCCTCGGTCTTGTCCAAATTAGCCACCATATTGTGCTTTAAACAGTTAAGCGATTAGCCATTGTTGAATAAGTGAGCACAATAAAGATTTTATTGAAGAATAAAGAGATGGTGATTGGGAGATAAGTATGGAAAAGATGTAAAGTAATAATATGAGAGGAAAATCGGAAAGTAGTTATTTATAGGTAGGATTTGAAAAATCACAACCTATAATAACAAAGTTACCGTTATTATCAATTACCCATCAATATTACCGTTGGAACAGTACTTTAATACGACAAACAGTACTTTCCACATAAGCGGTACTTTCCCAAGCGGTACTTTCCAAGCGGTACTTTTCGGGAAGCAGTACTTTGCCAAAATTTCTTCATATAAACTAAGTATCAACAAGCATCCTCCCCTCAAGCAATACACATGACTATACTAACACCTTATAGTCCTCCCGAGCAACTTAGTAGTTAATCATTCCAATGCTCACGACCAAGTGATTGAATCGTGACACATCAAAACCTTTTGTGAGTAAATCGGCTACATTGTCATCCGTGTGAACCTTAACTACATTGATGAGCCTATGCTCATAACAATCTCTGATAAAGTGATGCCTAATCTGAATATGCTTTGTCTTGGAATGATATACAGGATTCTTAACAATACAAATTGTACTCTCATTATCAATATTGATAGGAGTATTTTTGAAATTGAACCCATAGTCCAAGAGTTGATTTTGCATCCACAAAACTTGACCACAACAACTTGCGGCAGCTACATATTGACAGTAGATGATGTTCCGCTGCAATTGTACGCTTTTGCATTGCGGGAGACTAGCCTTCTTCCAAGATATTGGCATCCACGGTTGTGGATCTTCTATCATAATTATCACCTGCATAGTCACTATCTGAAAAAGCTTCCAAGTGAAAAGGTGACTCTTTAGGATACCACAACCCCAACTTAAGTTGTTGTTTCAAATAACGAGAAAATTCTTTTCTTGCATTCATGTGAGATCTTTGGTGAGACTTGATATCTTGCACATAGACAAGCTACAAACATGATATCGGGCACGGATGCGGTAAGATACATAAGAGAGCCAATCATTGATCTATAAAGCTTGACTTCAACAAGGTGTCCATCTTCATCTTTACCCAATGAATTGATAGATTTAATAGGTGTAGTAACGGCCTTCATATCATCAAAATTGAATTTCTTAAGTATGTCAGTAACATACTTGTCTTGGTGATAAAAATACCTTCCTTTGGTTGCTTAACGAAGTCCTAAAAAGAAAGTCAACTCTCCCATTGAACTCATTTGAAATTCTTTACTGCATCATTTGCTCAAACTCCTAACCATGGATGTTTGGTAGCCCCAAAGATGATATCATCAACATAAACTTGAACTAACATGATATCTTTCTTGTCTCTCTTGATAAACAAAGTCTTGTCAATAGCTCCCCTTCTATATCCATGTTGCAATAAGAATGTGGAGAGTCTCTCATACCAAGCTCTAGGTGCCCGATGAAGGCCATAAAGAGCCTTAACAACCTTGTAGACTTTGTTTGGATGTTTAGGATCTTCAAAACCAGGAGGTTGTTTGACATAAACTTCCTCTGTAATCTTGCCATATAAAAAGGCACTTTTAACATCCATCACGGTAAACTTGAAAGCCCATATAAGAAGCAAAGGCAAGAAATATTCTAATAGCTTCTATTCTTGCTACATGAGCAAATACCTCATCATAATCTACCCTTCCTCTGTCTATAATACGAGCAACTAACCTTGCCTTGTTTTGATAACATTGCCTCTTTCATCTCTTTTAACTCTAAAACCCACTGGTTCCAATAACTCTCTTCCCATCGGAAGATCACATAAAACAAACTTCTTGAAGTTTAAATTGAAGAAGTTCTTCTGCATAGCTTCAACCCGACTTTCTTTAGTCAAAGCTTGAGCAATATTTTTGGGTTCCTCTTGAGAGATAAAACAAGTAAATAGGGAGGTTTGATGGTCCTTATGATTCAGCCTGTTTTGTTTATACACAAAGCTAAGTAAAGCATTGTGAGGTTTAGTGAAACCCTTAGCTTTGTGTCTAGTCGGCCTCAGTAGAAGACCAATGATTTGATCAGAAGGATGATCCTTATGAGTTCTTAAGTTTGGAGGCTGTGGAACTTCATAATTATCATCTAAATTAGTAACATCGGCACCTTCATTGGAATTTGGGAAAATACCTTCATCTTCAAATTCATCATCGATATCTTCTAATCCGGGCATGGTATGATCATCTAGATCATCTAAAATCTGTATCTGTCAGGGAGAGCTGATACTTTGTACAAAATCTTGTCAAGAAAGTACTGTGAAGAGTACTCTGATCTTGTTCTTCTTCTTTGCCTCTTCATAAGCTCTCCTTTGTTCATCGGTTGTAGAATGTGCTAAAACATCTTGAAGAAGCATCTGATTAAGTTCCTCTTGAATAGATTGATCCTCAGCAGATAATGAGGATTGTGGTGCAACTGATACTTTGTTTGAAGAATGGTACTTTGCTTAGGAACATCGGTACTTTGGTTTGAACTACGGGATCTTCATCGGGAACAACATCGGGTCTAATATGAACATCATGAACAACATATTGGATATCTTCTTCATTGTGCATAGGTTGATTTTCTTCTCTCACGGGAACATAATTCATTGAAGGAGATAAAATCTCAAGATCAAACATCCAATTAGGACCTTTACCTTTTCATTGTCTTGATCTTCTAAAAACTCAACATGAAGACAATCTTGAACCTTCTTAGTAACTTTGTTTTATACTCTAAAGCCCTACTTGTTAGTGCAATAACCCAATAAGTATCCTTCTTTTGACTTGCCATCAAACTTCCCCAGATTATCAATAGTGTTTAAAATAGTAAGAGGGCATCCAAAGGTTTCATAAAACGAATGTTGGGTTTAGTGCCCATCAACAATTCATAGGGTGTCTTCATATGTGGTTTAGTGGTGAGACTCTGTTAAGTACATAACAAGCGGTACTTACGACTTCATGAGCTGAATAGGTAGGTGAGAATCGCTAACATTGTTCTTCTTTGCTTCAATCAAAGTCCTATTCTTCCTTTTCGCAACACCATTACATTTGTGGTGTTCTTGCAATACTAAACTCCTTTTTATTCCTTTGTTTGCACAAAATTCATCCATAAGCTTGTTCTTGAATTGAGTTCCATTGTCACATCTAATACCTCTAACCTTGAGTCTCAATTAGTTTTCAAGAGCAATAATCGATTAATGCGGATAGCATCAAAAGTATCATCTTTAAAACCAAAAGAAACCCAACTGAATCTACTACAATCATCGGTAACAACCAAAAGCGGTACTTTTTCTTATTTAAACTTGCCACGAGAGCGAGGTCCAAATAAATCCATATGTAACGCTCAATGGTTCTCTAATAGTTCTTTCCTCAAGCTTCTTGCGGAAGCTTTGTGTTGTTTACCCTTCTTGCATGCCAAACATGATTGATCATTCTTGTAAGTCTTTGAAGGTAGACCTCTAACTAAATTGCTTTTGACCAGTTTGTTGATATTCTTGAAGTTAACATGGCCCAATCTTCTATGCCATTGATGTGCCTCTTGAGATGTTGCTTTAGCCACCAAACATGTGGCTCTGCCATATGAATGTAGACTCTTCATGTCTAAACTATACACATCATTTGTCCTTGGTACTCTAAGTACTACCAAGTCATCATCAACGGGTTTAAAGTCAGAGGAAAGGATGAGACATTCGTGTCAGATGAATAACACGGGATGCTTTTTATCACAAATTTGAGAGGCTGACAACAAGTTGAACTTAAGCTCCTTCACATATCTGACATTCTCAAAATCGATTCTTCCAGCTTTAATTGTTCCTTTCCCGGTAATCCTTCCTCCATTGGGATCATTCCCAAATGCAACTTTTCCTCCACTAATCTTCCTAAAATCAGACAGGATCTCTTTGTCTCTGTCATACTTCCAGAGCAACCACTATCCACAATAAGATGATCTTTAAGCTCCTCTTGGGTTGCCACGCACATAAAGAAAAGTTAGAAACTTTTAGGAACCCAAGCCATTATTGACTTGTGTTCCCCTTGTGGAGTTACAAACTCAAATTCTTTGAGAATGTAATTCCCACTATCTTTCAAATGATGATCCAAAATTATTTTTTGATTTTTAGCATGTGGATTTTCAAAACTTTACGGTTTTCAACATAAATCTCTTTCACGGATTTTTAGCATTTTCTTGTGTAACACAAACATCGATTCACTTTTTGTTGAGCGTCTTGTTTGTCCTCTGCTGAGAACTTTCCTTTTTAACCCATTCTTTTTAACACTTGGTTCCTTTGATCTAAATCTCCTATGTGAATTGGAATACCTTCTAGGTTGATAGTGAGATTGGCTAGAATTTATATACCAAGTATTGTGATCGATTACCTTGTTTTGTCACGGCGGTACTTTGTGAAATCTTGGGCGAGATTGATACTGGAAAGTCTTGTGAGATCTTGAAGGTCTTCTCTGTTGTGGGTATCTATGATCGATGTGAAGTTTACGTGATTAACCCTATTTGAATTAGTCCAAAGCGGTTTGTACTCTCTAGGTTTACGGTTGGCGGTCCTGTTCTTTGGAAATTTTCTAAGGTATTTTGAGTGATGTTCACAATCCTTAATTAGATGAGTAGGGCTGAAACACACAAAACACGATTTGACCCATCTTGTCAAAGTGACATTTTCTATGTCTATGCCCAAAATTATTTTGCCTTCTTGGTGAGTGATTAAACTTGTTTTGACCAAAATTATCCCCAAAAGGTTTAGCGATAGTGTTTTGAAAAGGTTTTGAAGAAGGTCTTGCTTGTGGGCGATACTTTGATTTAAAGGTCTTGCTTGATTTTGAACACCGTTTTCAACAGTTTCTTTGGGTGTTTCGGACCTAGATTTAGCAACTAGCTTTTTCCTAAACTCTAGGCATCTATTCCAAAGCGAGAAACATCGGGCCTAAGGGGTTGATGAATGCGATAGGATGTGGAACAACATGATAATCATTAGCTTTCTTATATGCGGGAGGTGAGTCACTTAATGAACCATCATTACTAGATGTATCTACATAATTAATGAGTTCTTCATCACTAGTGGTTATATCCTCATACTCACCTTCATCCCGATTACTAGATTGGTTTTCTTCTATCTTACTAAAATCCATACCAAAACCTAATCCATTTTTAAGATAAGCTCTTTCTTTGTTTTTGAACATAAGAAACATGTGACGACCGGCTTCACCAAGCGACAAACTTAGCTAACAAATCATCTCTTTCCTTAGTTAATTTCTCAATTTCAGCAATTTTACAGTTTAATTTCCATTCACTAAGCTTTAGCGGTAATCTGTTGTGCATATTTTTATTTAAGCTACTTCATTAGTTTCATGTGCTAAGATTTTGGCTTCCATAGATTCTTAGGTTATTTGATAACACGCTACCTCGACCTAGCCTTAACACAATTATCTCTCTCAATCACATAACCGCTAAGCAATTTATGATAAAAATCATAGCAATTTGAGCATACCTCAGAGATAGGAGATTGATTTGGTGAAGTAGCCACCAATGCGAGTTGAACAGGATCATTTTCACTTTCCTTGCTCGGTCAAATCCTCCAAAGCCATCATCGGATTCCAAAGCGGCATGTTAGATTCTTCATCAAAAGCGTTACTCGGTCAAAGCTTCCTGTGTCTTCAACATTTGCATCTTCCACTTTGCTACCATCTGATAAGTCAGCTTGGTTCATCATCAAACTCTTCACTCCGGTCAACCGATAACTTCTCTTGAGCAACCAAAGCCTTTGTTTTGATAATGGGAATTTCCTTAAGCTCAAGTTTTGGCTTTTCGGATGTCTGTTTGCTTGATACTTAGCAAACACGCACTCACTTGCAAAGTGACCGGTCTTTTGACAATTGAAGCATTCAATTTTAGATTTGTCAAAAGTTATGCCCTTTTTGGTTTGAAATCAATGCTTTTGCCTGTCTTCTTCATGTACTTTTGATTCTTGCGGTGATCATAGCAACTTGCCACCTGATATCAATTTCTTCAAGTGCATCTTCTTCAATCCGTGCTAGATCTTCTTCATAAGTGACAGGTAAACTAGCTTGTTGTGCAAAGAAGGAGCACATAACTTCAGCTGAGGCCATAGTGGTAGTTGTGGGGCACATTGAACATATGAGGGGGTGTATAGGCAATGATTACTTTGAGAAACGATTACTTTGAGGAGAAGAAGTACTTTTGGAAATCTTGGCCTTCTTTTGAGATGATAGAAAAGCAATATTGTGAGACTTAGAACTTGTTTGACCACTCATCTCATGCTCATACACCTTAAGTTGATGATATAGATCATCAAAGTCCATGACATTCAAACCTTGTTGTCCTCTGATCATTGTAGCAATCACATGCCATGAAGATGGAAAACTCCTCAGAAACTTCAAGTTAGCATCTTCAAGCTGATACTTACGCCTTGTATAGCTCCAACATGTTGAGAGATTAAAACCTATCATATGCAGCATCAAGACTCTCTCTTTCACCAAGCGTGAAAGTTTCAAGCTGTTGCTTTAGCAAATTTACGTGCATCTTTTTAGAGGCTTCATTCCCTCAAATCTGGTCTTGAGCAGACCAGAGTTGCTTAGCATCTTTAGCATCATGAAATTTGAGAAGATGACCATCGGAATGGCGAGATAAGAGAATATTGAGTGCCTTCTCTTGATTCCTTAAGGTTCTTCTTTGGTATCTTGGTTTAGGTGCTTTTGGTTGTCGGGGAATATCAATGGGGTGCACTACAACTTCATTCCCATTCACAATAACATTCCAAAGAGCATGGTGTGTGATGGCAATGTCTTGCCTCATCTTCATACACGGAGGTCATATTCTCCCTTCTTGATTATTGGAATTCTAAGTGAGGTGATTGAGGGTGGTGGAGCGACTTGGTCGACATCTTGAATATAGTTGAAGTAGGGTTTCTTCCTAGTCAGAGTTTCCACACAAGCTCCGATACCACTTGTTGGATCGATATACTTTAATCAAACTATCTTAACTAGCTTGTTAAGGTTTAATAACCTCGGATAAATCCTAAGTTATTAACTAAGAAATACTGAGCAATCTTTATCAAGTGCAGCGGAATTTACTTAACAAAGCTAAGAAGAATAACTTTTATTATTAACTCTAAATATGCTTATTATGCAGAGATACTCTAATAACTCTAAGATAATCGAACTTTTCTCTAAAACTCTAATTCTGAAATCGTAAGTCATACCTCTAATGCCAATCTAGGAGTCCTTTTATAGGCTCAAGGATATCCTAGTCGGTTTACAATTGATAACCTTGTACAACAAGTAATCTAAACATAGAATACAATTCTTTCCATAAACGAATATAATCAGTTCTTTTGTTCTTGCGATTACTTTGACTTCATATTGCGATTACTTTGACTTTGTCTTTACGATTACTTTGAGTCTTTAACTTCTTCGAGTACTTTGCAACTTACTAGTACTTTGATATCTTGATACTTTGATATCTTGATTACTTTGATATCTTGACACTTTCATATCCCAATGTTTTCTCGCGGTTTGAGGCCGACAATAATTTGAACTTGAGCTCCTTCACATATCTAACATTCTCAAAATCTATCATACAGCTTTGATGGTTCCTTTTCGGTAATTCTTCCTCCATTGGGATCATTCCCAAATGTAACTCTTCCTCCACTAATAGATCTAAAATCAGCCAGAATCTCTTGTCTCATGTCATACTTCGAGCAACCACTATCTGCCAATCAAATGATCTTTAAGCTCCTCTTAGGGTTGCACTGCAATTTAGAGTTAGTTTCTTTTAGGAACCCCGAGCCATTCTTGACTTGTGTTCCCCGCACTTGGAGAGTTACAAACTCAAATTATTTGAGTATGTAATTCCACTATTTTTTAAAAATGATCGAGTATCTTTTGATTTTTAGCATGTGGATTTTGAAACTTTACGGATTTTCAACAAAACTCTCTTTTACAAGTTCATTCTCTTTTCTTGTATCACATGAAAACATCGATTCACTTTTTGTTGAAATCTTTGTTTGTCCCTCAGTACTTTCTCTCTAACGATATTCGGTTTTAACACTTGGTTCTATTGATCTAGATCCCTATGTGAATTATGTACCTTCTAGGTTGATGGTAATGAGATCTCCTAGGATACATTCCGAAGTGTTAGCGTACCTTGTTTTGATGGGCGAGTACCTTGCAACAGGAAGATGCGCTTGTGAAATCTTGGTGGTGGTTTAGAAAAGGTCTTCTCTGGTGAGGGTACCTATGGTGCAGTGAGAAATTCTCTTGTGATTGACCCTATTTGAATTATTATTTCGGTGGTTTGTGCCCTACAGGTTTGATTGGCGGACCTATGCTTTGGAAATTTTCTAAGGTATTACGGATGAAATTCACAATCCTTGATTAAATAAGGTAGAACTAAAGCTTACTTTTCAAAACATAGTTTTTGACCCATACTCCCAAAGTGACTTCTTCTATATGTCTTGACCAAAACTATTTTACCTTCTAGGTGAATGATTAAGCAACTTTATTTTGACCAAAGTTATCCCAAAAGGTTTGTGATCTTTGATTTTGAAAAGGTTTTCACTGAAGATGCTGCTTGCTTGTGGGCGATGCTTTGAGTTGAAGTCTTTGCTTGACTTTGAACATTATTATTTTCAACGCTTGATTTCTTTTGGGGATTGAGACCTAGATTGACCAACTAGCTTTTTCCTAAACTCTAGACTGTCTACTCCAAAGCGAGAAACATGTCAGGGCCTAGGGGTTTGATGAATTCGATAGGATAGGGGCGAATGATAACCATTGTCTTTTTATACTCGGAGGTGTTTCACTAATTGAATCCTCATTACTAGATGTGTCTACATAAGTAATGAGTTCATCATCACTAGTGGTTATATCCTCTTGGTCATCACCAGATTGATTCTCTTCTATGTTATCAAAGTCCATACCAAAACCTAAGCTAGTTCTAATGTAAGCTCTTCTCTGTTTTTGAACATAAGTAACATGTAATGAGACATTGATTCTTTCGGGCATCAATTTTGCTAAAAAATCATCTCTTTCCATAGTCAATTTCTTAGTTTTAGCAATTTTACAATTTAGTTTCCATTCACTTAGTTTTAACTGGTAATCCTGGTGTTCATACTTTTCATTGAAGCCATTTCATTATTTCATGTGTTAATATTTTGGATTCCATTGACTCTAAGGTTATTTAATAACCAGCTACCTCAGACCTAGCCCTAACATAATTATCTCTTTCAATCACATAAGCGCAAGTAATTTTTATAAAAGTCATGACAATTTGAGCATACCTCAGAGATAAGGGGTGGACTTGGTGAAGTAGCCACCATTGCAAGTAGAACAGAATCATCTTCACTTTCCATGTTCCAATCAAATCCTCCAAAACCATCTCGGATTCCAAGCGACATGATCGAGTATTCCTCATCAAAGTGCTCGGTCAATTCTTCTACTAAATCTTATTTGCTTAACACTTTGCTACCATACAATAGGTTCTGGGTTCATCATCAAACTTCGGCACTCCAGGTCAACCTATGATAAACTTTCTTGAGCAACCAAGGCTTTTGTTTTTGATAATAGGAATTTCTTTGAACTCCGGCTTTGGTTTCTCGGTCATCCTTTTGCTTGATACTTAGCAAACTGCACTCCTTGCAAAGTGTCGGTCTTTTTGACAATTGAAGCATTCAATTTTGGATTTGTCAAAAGTGATTCCTGTTTTGGTTTGAAGTCAATGTTCTTTCCTGTTTTCTTCATGTACTTCTTGATCCTTGCATTGATCATTGCAACTTGCCACGATATCAATTTCTTCTAAAGCATCCTCTTCAATGCGGCCAGAGATCTTCTTCATAAGTTACAGGTAAAGAGAACTGGCATGTACCAAGAGCATACAACTTCATCGAGTGCATGGTAGTAGTTGGTGGGCTTCTGAGCATAGGTGGGGAGTAGTATCTGAAGCATTACTTTAAGCGAGAATACTTTGAGTAGGAGAAGCGATACTTTTGGTGGAAGTCGCCCATGCTTCGGATGACAAAAACAATCTTGTGAGATTTGGGCTGGTTTGGCCATTCATCTCATTCTCATATACCTTCAGATGATTGTAGAGATCATCAAAGTCCATGACATCAAACCTTGTTGTCCTCGATCATGAGTAGCAATCACATGCCATGTGGATGGCAAACTCCTTAAGAACCGATTTGCATCTTTGAGATACTTCGCCTTGTATAACTCCAACATGTTGAGGAGATTTTGAAATCTATCATATCGACATCAAGACTCTCTTTTTCACCAGCGAGTGAAAGTTTCAAGCTGTTGCTTCCATGATTCACAGTGCATCCTCTTAGAAGATTCATTAGCTCAAATCTTGTCTTGAGAGAAGCCTAGAGCTGCTTTGCATCTTTAGCATCATGAAACTTGATAGATGTCCATCGAAGGGTATAGCGGATAAGAGTATTTTAAGAGCCTTCTCTTGATTCCTTATGGTAGGCTGGTAAAATTTAGTTTGGGTGGTTTGGTTTGTCGAGGGAATCTCCACAGGTTCTGGAACTACTTCATTACCATTGACAATTACATTCCATAGTGCAATTATGTGCATGTGGCAATATCTTGCCTCATCTTCATACACCATAGGTCGTCTTCTCCACTTCTTGATGATTGGAATTACGGTGAGGTGATTGATGATGGTGGAACATCTTTAGTCGACATCTTTAGGTTTTGTTGTAGTAGGGTTTTAGGGTTTCTTCCTAGTCAGAGTTTTCACACAAGCTCATTACCACTTGTTGGATCGATGTACTCTAAACAAACTAACTTAAATAGCTTGTTAAGGTTTAATAACCTCGGATAAATCCTAAGTTATTAACAATGAAACACTGAGCAAACTCTATTAAGTATGCGGAATTTACTTAACAAAGCTAAGAAGAATAATTTTAACTCTAAACGATTTTATTAATAACTCTAACTGCTTTATTATGCGGACTCTTTTTACAACTCTAATAATATCGAACTTCTCTAAAACTCTAATAATGTCACGTTTATCTAATGCCAATCTAGGGATCCTTTTATAGACTCAAGGATAACCCTAGTCGGTTTACAATTTGTATCCTTGTGCGACAAGTAATCTAATAAAGAATATTCTAGAATTACAAGACTTTCCATAGCGAATATACTTGAGTTCTTTTAGCCTTGCGATACTTTGACTTCTTAGTGATACTTTGACTTCTTCTTTAGCAGTACTTTGACTTTTCCAGTACTTTGTCATTCTTCAGCACTTTAACTCATCAGTACTTTAACTTTCTGTATCCCAACAGGGTCCCTCATAGGTTCTAGCTTTTTGCTCATGACCCAATTGTAATTGAGCCTAGACATTATATTCATGGGTGCCTTATAGTCAATGTAGGTATGATC
>OU343223.1:146949415-147035856 GCA_910596185.1 Chrysanthemum makinoi | reverse complement strand
AAAAAAGGTGAAGAAGGAAGCCTGAAAAAGCGTATGAAGAAGCTAGGTTAAGTATGAATAAAAGGCTAAAGTCGAAGGAAGCCGATAACTATATTCTAGATAGTCCCGTGACGTGGCAAGGAACAAACTTCGAGCCACCTAAGGACCCCGAGCCTCCTCATGAATCATCATCGCGGACTCTTCTTCTCATTCATCACCACCACCATCCAAAGACACCACCGTATCCGCATCCAAATCGGTAAAAAACCGACCGATACTTGATATCACTTGCAAAGACAAAGATTGTCAAAGCTGTCGTGCAAGTATGAAGAAAGACTTAGTCAACAAGAAACTGAATCAAGCGGCCGAGAGAGTTAACATTCTTCTGACGCGTGATAAAGCGAGTTTTCGGATGAAAGGAACAACGCAACAATTTCAAGAGAGATATCCAAGGGGAAATGGAGAAGACGATCGAGAATACACTCACAAGTTTCATCGATTAACCGCCCTCGGAGTGACAAGAGAGATGTTCACCGAACAACTTAACCAATCTCATGCATTGGTCAAGCAAACAATGCAATCTAATCCGTAGCAATGCAAATCAACCCAATTGAGCTAAGGTTGTCTCGATGCGAGTTGATCTCCGCTTGTGCTACAAATGTCTAAACGACCGCAAGCGTTTGCCGATGAATCTAAACTTTTGAGGCATTGCGGAATATCAACTAAAACTTCCTGCAGCGGCAAATGAAAGAGCTAAACGCCCAAGGGACGATGATGATGCGGATAAGGACTGAGGCGAACGCGAAGAAGAAAAATGATGATTCATCTTCTATGCCTCCACCACCGAAAGGACCTCTCCACGGCTAGAAGATCTCCACCACGTTCTCGCGAAAAATACAAACCTCGGGACTCAGTCACCACCAGCAGAGAAAATGGGTGATCACTTTGAATACACTGGTGGTGTCGATGAAGAAATTCCTGAGCCCCAACAACAACCTACTTCTTCTACATCAACAAAGAACCCAACATCATCCACAAAGCCTAAGAAGAAGAAAAAGACTAATGTTGTGTCATGGCTAGATGATGATGACACGAAGAGTATGACTGTTCTCTAAACTTGTTGATGCCACACCTCGCCACGGAAGGACAAGAAATGGTAGATGGTCGGCAATGGAGCATGTGAAGCTTATACGGGAAAGTTCAAAGTGAACAAAATGACCAAAGCACGCGAATCAAGAATGATGCATTTCAACAACTTAAAGATACCCGACAAAGGCAATCAAGTCGAATATCATCTCGACAACATTGCACGAGCCATGTCTAACAACATTGACCGCTCAATCCCGAATCAAACATAGACTTTCACAAAAGATAAAGCTCACACACCTGATCGCACCAAACTCTACCTACCATTGGTCAAATCGACAACCAAGATTCCATACCGCTATTTCTTCAACCACCTAGAGCTTCCTTCAAACACATCACACACTCCTTTAATTAATCTACTCTAATAACATAGCCATCGAGGAAGAATCCACACACATGTTTGTCGACAAAGTGGAAAAAGTATGAACTCGATGCAACAGGTATGGGATTCATCACATTTAACGACGTAAGAATCTACTACAAAAGTCGCTGTGCTATAAAGTCGAAAAGTAAGTGTTCGAAAAATGGATCGTGGTAATTCAAAGATGTTACCCTATCACGTCGAAGGGAATTCACATTCCTAAAGAAAATAGCGTCAAACACATCAGAGAGAATATGACTTTTGAAGCGGATTTTCCGAGATTGTCGCCAATGATTGAAGATATGTATTTGCCAAGGTTCAAGGACGACGCGACATTTCTCTACAACTATCCAACGCGAAAGTACATCGTCATTGCTCATATTCATCTCAAGCATCGTGATCCAAGAACGTAGAAGATATTCAACTTGCCGTGGAATCGTGATTAAGCGTGTTAATCTCACAAAACCATTAGCTTGACCTTCCCACATAAACCAACTTGCTCAAGACACTTTATCAGGAAACCATTGGGTGAACACCAAGTGAAACACCACAATTGCTTCATTTTGGGGATCACACATTAAAGAAGGTTCGGGACGGGCTAGTATACAGGTTAAAAGAGATCCATGACGGCATAGGGTCACCGAAGAGATGGAATTCGAGGGAAAGGAGGGATGTAAAGAAGATCATCACTCGGATTGATGAAAGGTTGTTTAGACGGGATCAGATGAGAACGATGGAGAGTTTCGTAGGTGGTCGTCCAAGTATATCTCTCACAGCTACCAACAACGCCCAACGATTCCCGAGTTATTGCCGAATACCCGATACCCTGCCCTTGATCTCGCTTCCTTATCATTATTTGGATGTGTGATTTATACCGACAATGGCTTGTGCACACATAACAAGGTACAACCCGTTTTGTAATGAAAGGACCCCGTGGTACGCCTGCCACAATCCTTATAAAAGGAGCGAAAGTCTTACTTTGAGTAAAACTAATCAAAAATTTCACTTTCAAAGTTTTGCTCAAAAGAACAAGTACTTCCCCTTATGATTTTCAAAACCTCAAAAGTTAATATCACTTATTGAGAGGGAGTATTTGATTAAAACCTTTGTTCACAAATTGTTCTTCGTGGTAATCTTCCAACAAAACTCGAAATGGACATATTCGATATCAAAATTTCGTCAAAAATACCTTTTATATGCCATTTTGAGTGGGAGAAAATGTGATAAAGAAATATGTTGCTGCTATTGAATCATTGTACTAAAGACTTAACCAATGAATTGACGAGTTCTTAAATGTTAGTAACTCGAAAAGACCTGCTCGACGGGTAATAATTTCAAGCTAGTTCGCTAGTGATGTAAACGTGTTACCTCGAAAGGACATGTCCTAGTAATGTACCATTCGAAAACTTTGTAGACATGTACCTTGACGGTCAAATCTCCTCTCTAAGGAGTGCTTACAACTTCGTCCACCTAGTCGCGATGTAAACCGTTCCGCGAGGAATTGTCTATCCGAGTTGATCAATTCAAAAGTGCGCGTTCTTTCTCATCGCGTATCACAAAACACTTAAGCACGTGTTGAGGGGAGTATTTCTACAAAATATAAAACTCTTTCTAGGGTACAAAATGCTTTTACTCATAACCACTTTGAGAGATTTTCATGAAAATGGTTTACGGCAACATAGGTTAGTCATGGAGTTATAAGGTGACTAAGGTTAGGAATAACCGGCCCTATGATCCGCCAGAGTCGGGAGGATCTACCCAAGGACACCACCAATAGTTAGAATTTAAGTCCAGGTATGATTATAACAAGGAGAAAATGAGAAACGAGAAAGAAAGAGTTGAAGAATTAAAAGAAAAGTAAAGAAATGGTGAAAACAAATAGCCTCCATTATTCAACTTAGGGGCCGGTTCTAATTCATATGCTATGGGTAGTCACTTGATGACTCATTGAAGATTAAAGTCGCCCCAAGTGACGATGCACTAAACCTTCTTAGCCACCAAGTTTCTCTCAATGTAGTTGTTTCATTCTCACAGGGAACCCTACATAGTCTACCCTCATGAAAACCAAAGCGCACTATTGAGTCTAGAACCACGAGATTCATCAAAAGATCTCTTATGTACACTTGACAATTCACCGCTTGTCGTTCAACAATAAGAACACAAGTGATACATTATCGAGTCCTTCACGTGATCTTAGCAACTGGTCGAGAACATTTATGAGGGGTTCATAAACGTGATCCTCGCGATTAAATGGAAACTGCCGGTCAACATCAAACACGTACCACGTTAGGCTTCGTAACTCAAGGCTTAGTGTGTTCCAAACAGCTTACAAATAATGGGGTGATGCTTTGTACCTCACACTCACTGAATCGTGAGGTGTGTACTGTACATCTGCTATCTCACTTGGGAATCCACTTCAGAAAGCCTTGTAGAATTAGAGTCATGTTTTCACACTATGTCATAACACACCAAGTTCAAACTTGTAAGTGCTGGATTATTTCTAACCCATGTTTTATATTTTCTTCTTATGGATGCTCACGGGTGGAAAATATCGTGCAAATTCTTCACATGCTCATACCAACAACAACACTAATTGAAGTTCTCTCAAAAGGTAACACAAAGTCGTAATGATTCTTCACAAAGTCAAAGAATCTACAAAGTTTAAAGACTAAGAGAACTACATCAAGATGAAATCCAACGTAAAAAGCATGTGAGCATGTTGAGAAAGACGGAGACACATAACGGTTTAACTGGCGCAAGCATAACCACAACATACTATCACTACCACCACAAAGAACAAAGAACAAAGAACAAAGAAAATGAAGACGCCAGCAGAATACTTCAAAAGAAACAAGATCCCTACACTGGGAGATTGTTCGAATCAAGACAATTCTTCTCACAAGAAAGAAGAATGTCGTGAAAAGCAACTATTACATCAACCTACAACGCTTTTTACTTAATCATTAATCACCAACACTTAAGGGGAGATTGTTGGAATCACTCCTAAACTAGATTACAAGTGTTAGTAATTAATATTGTAATAGTTAGCTTAATTAGGCTTTTATGTTAGTTTTAAGGCAAGGCTTATGAAAGCCCATAAGCCTCGCCCAAGCCCAATAAGTAAAGGAAGGGAGCTTGAAGTGCCCTAGCCCCTATAAATACCTTTGTAACTCTATTTGGTTGGTCACTTTTCTATTTCACTCTAAGCATAAACGCCATTATTCATTCGTGTGTTTGGTTAAGTGTTCATCCGATCTTCTCTTCTTATTTCTTCATATTGATGCTTGTGTTACAAACATGGTGACCTAACACTAATGGTTTTCAATAACGACTCAAGTTATTTCTCTTTATAAAATTAACTCGGGGGTACACGGATTTCAAAAATGAAATACGACTAAAAATATTATTAAAAGGAATTGATTACGTATGCATATTACAATATATACTTTAAGTCCCTAGGCTTGAACAAGCCCATTATGCATACAATGACCCATATCATGGACAGGCAAAAGGGCCCTCATCTCTCACCCTAACTTTACCCTAAATATATACTAGATGGTATAGGAAATTAGGGCAAGTCACACAAGCTGGAACAAACATACACAGTTACACTTTACAGCCTCCATAGGCTTCTCTACCACATGGAGACCATCTCCATTCTTCTCAACTACACGACCATCTCTCTCCTCATTTACCACATAAACCCTTCTCTTCACCCTCTCCTACGATGTATCTAGGTATCACATAAACCCTTCTCATCATCCTCGCTCGCGAGATGAGACGAAGGTACCCGGTCGATGCTAGTGTTACCCCAATTAAAGGAATATCATCCTTCGCATGAGGTCCTTAGAACACGGGAAACCGAGCATCCGACCTCCATCACTAGACTTATACCAATTTCACACATGATACGTGAACATGGCGCCATTCGTGCGACATGGGACAAACAAAATCGTTTCCCTCTTCCTCGTCTCAATCTATTAACGGTGATACTCCACTTTTTTCAGGTTCTAAAATCTCATTTTTGTGGTTTTATAAACTCGTTTTTTATTTTTATTTTTATTTTTTAAGGTATCATTTAAAATAGTTTTATTATTCAGTAATGATTATACTTCTTGCTATTATAATATCTTATCATCAGTTGATTAAAATAATATATCTACAACAATAAATCATGTCCCGGACTAAACAAAAAGGGTTGGTTGAATATGACCTGGGAACATGACATAACCATCTAGCCTTGCTTCCTACCTTTACTTTCTATCCTTGCTTCATGACCTAGCTTCATAGCCAGGGGACATGGCCTTGCTCCACACCTGGTTCGTTAAATATAATATATATCAAATACCATAAACGGGCGAATAGACAAGTCAACCCTTTAGGAAAAACGTCAACACGCAAAACTCGCAAATACGATATTTGATATCGGGCAAGTGATACCCGGGTCGTTTCCCAACGAGGTGTTAATCGAGGATGTCGTTTGAAGTTTGGTATTAAAATGCTTGAAATTTGGGTTTTTACGTTTTTTGGTTTGTTTTCTAAGTTTAAATTAAGACACGGGAATTTAAATAAGGCAAAAAATAAAAGAAACTACTAAATAACCAACTAATAAGCACATGAATTAAGAAAGTGAAGCATCAATAAGTCCTAATGCACTTTAAACTAAAAACGAGCTTAACTGGGAGCGTAACGAGCTCGGAAAAACCAAATTCTCAAATTTTAACCCTATAAGTTCAAATTTATTTTTTCTAAGTCCTAAATGACTAAAAATAATAATGGATCTTTGTAGTCGAATGAACCTTTGTTGATGAAGTATCCTTAGGCGTAGAAATCACAATAGCCAAGTAACACTTATGCGTAAAAACACCAAAGTTACGCGTAACAATTAGAGGTTACGCAGTAGAATTTAGCTACGCTAAGTAAAAGCGCTAAAGTTATGCATAGACAAAAGTTAGGCGTAGAAAGTTAGGCGTAGGATTATCTTCTGAAGAAAAATCGGTGGTATGATTTCACAGCTATGCCGTAATTTTAGGGTTTTATCCCAAGTGATCTTTTACACTTCACAAAGGCAAAAGATATCAAAGCTCAATTTTCGTACTTATCCAAGTAAAAACGGAATAAACCACGAAAATGAAGATCAAACCAAGGAGATACTTACTTGATAGTTTTAGGGTTTTGCTAGCGTAGATCCACGTAAATGGATATTGCTCAAAGATGTTTCTAAACTAGTTTTTGTGTGATGAAATAGCTTCAAGATCACAAAATAACACAAGGATGTGAAATTTGTTGAACCAAACCTTCTAAAACGCCATGAGAACTATACCCACCGAACAAAAACAAGCTTAAAATCTTAGATCCACACGTAAAGTTCGAAACTTTTTGCCAAAACACGTATTTTAACACCTTAAACGCTGGAAAGTACAAGAATCTTGGATTCAAAAGTGTAAAAGACGCTTTTAAGCTTAACCAAAGTATCACCCACTTTTAGCAAGAAGACCAATAACAAAAATCTTAAAAACAAAACGCTTCACCCAACTATTTGGCGATTGATACCACTGTTAGGTCACAAGGTTTACCACACACGCTTATATGAGAGATAGAGAGGCGATTGAACAAGTTATACACACACACACGCATGTGTGTAAAGACGGTTTAGGCGTAGAGTGTAGTGAAAGCAAAACTTGAACAACCAACCTTCAAATGAAGGTTATTACAAAGTATTTATAGGTAAGGAGCTAGGGCAACACTCCTACTCCTTCCCTTTCTCATATGGGCTTGGGCCTAAGCTCATGGGCCTTCTACATAAGCTTAAGGCTAATAACAAACATAAAGGCCATAATAAGCTAACTATTACATATGAGTAACTAACACTTGAATAAGGTTTAGGAGTGATTCCAACAGATCCAATTATCGTAATATTTGCACTAACATAATACTCCCCCGCAGTTGGAACAGGAGGTCTTCGGATGTTCAACTAGAACAAAACTTATGAAATAATGCACTTGGGAGACCCTTGGTGAAGATATCTGCATATTGAAACCAAGACAGTACGTGTAAAATACGCACTTGCCCAGAAGCCACATAATCACTAACAAAATGTATATCTATCTCAATATGCTTAGTATGTTGGTGTTGTACCGGGTTAGAAGAAAGGTATATGACATTGGAATTATCACAGTAAACAAGCGTTGCAGTATACAAAGGAGCATGTAATTCCAGCAAAAGATTATGAATCCAGGCAGTTTTAGAAAAAACCATTAGCAACACCCCTATATTCATCCTTTGCACTAGAACGAGATACAATAACTGTTAGCCTCACTTTTTTATAAAGATAACGTCACTTACGTGAATTGGACAAGATGCATAGTATACTTGCCCTCGTGACTAGTATCGCCTTAAGTGGCTGTAGCATGTTGAGCCTATAAATACCCCTCACTCTCCATGAGGTGTGGTTGTTCATTAGGTTTGTGTATTGTGTGTGTTTATCAATAAACTTATCTTTTGTTTATCCACCCTCTTACTACTTTCTCTCTTTAACAAGATGAATCTTTTCATCTTCTTCCACAAACCTAGACCTCCCAAAACCACATAAATCTCACATGTTTTTACGGTCCTACAATAACCTATCGCTGAAGACCATATAATAGATTATCCCCAAGGAAAACATAATACCCAAAAGTGGACCTTCGGTGATGGGCAACTCGGCAAACGCCAAGCAGTATGCAGTTAGCTAATTAGTAGTAGAAACATGCACCTAAAGACCATGATCAAGAGTACCACGAACATACCGAAGAATCCCCCTTTAAAGTAGAAAGTTGAGGCTCACGGGGATCATGCATATAGAGACAAACCTGTTGAACAACATAAGAAATATTTGGTCGCATGAAAGTAAGATACTGAAAAGTACCTGCCAAGCTACGATAGAAGGTGGAATCATAAACCGGCTCACCATCATAAACCAAAGTCCTTCAAAGGATTGCAATGCTTCATGTGGGCTCTCTCAAGTATTTCCTCAACATATTTACATTGCAATAGAAACATGCCTGCCAAAGTCCACTAAGCCGAGATGCCAAGGAAATAATTAAGAGAGCAAAGATCCGCCATAGAAAACCGTGTGTAAAGATGACCCACTATAGAAATGTTGTAGAAGATGTTGTATGAATGATATCATCGACATATAATAATAAATAAGTAATGTCAATCTCATGTTGAAAAATAAACACGAGGAGTCGGCTTTGCGTATAAAAACTGACCCCGTAGCATAAGAGACAAAGCACTAAAACCAGCACGCAGGCTTGCTTAAGCCCATATAATGATCGCTAAAAGTGACAAACATAATTAGGGGTGAGCGGATCAACAAACTCGAGGCGATGCATATAAATTGTCTTAGAAAGATGACCATGAAGATAAGCATTCTTCATATCCAATTGATGAATAGGCAAGCACGCGAAAACAACAATACTCAAAACAAGATAAATAGTGTCCTGGTTTAACAACCGACTAAAAGTCTCATCACAATCAATGCCCATCGACAAGTACCATTTCGCAACTAGGCTAGCCTTTATAGCGACAGAGATCCATCTGCATTATTCTTATACTTGAAAAGCCACATAGATCTCATAATATTAACGTTAGCTGGATGGGCCACAAGAACCTACGTTATGTTAGTAATTAAAGCATTATATTCATCTAACATAGCTTCTTTCTAGTTAGAGTCCCGGAGAGCATGAACATGAAAGGAGAAAGTAGTGGTAACATGAAAATTCATATGTTCAAGTTGCTTAAAATTTAGCACGGTAACCATGGGACCTATTTAGGTGGGATTAGCTATGTATGTATGAGTGGTATTCGATTCGTCGGGTGACAGCATTGCGTGTGGGGCGGGATTGCGTGTGGGCCGAATTTTATTGGTGTGGCTGTGAGGTAAATGGTTATAAGGTTATGCATTAAAAGCGGGTTTGGAGTCAGAGTGGAATGGGTAATGGGTTGGAGTGGGTGGTTAGAGGATGTTTCAGGCCAAACATTCCGTAGTGGAATATTTGTATTAGGTTGCACATTTGGTAATAGGGTGGTAAAGAAACTCATGGCTGTAGTAGAAGACGTGACAGTCCCAAATGGGAAAACTTCTTCATCAAACCGCACATGTCTTGAAAAATTATCTTATTAGAGGATAAGTCGAGACATCGATAACAGTGTGATTGGCGGGGTAACCTAGAAATAAGAAAGGTGTAAAACGGGGTTTGGGTTCATGTGCAACATCAACTTGAGGATAGCAAAGACATCCCAAAACACAAAATGTTCATATGTGGGTGTTGGTTATATAGTTTGGTGAACGGTATTTCATTATTAATGGTGGTAGAAGGTAATATGTTCAAAACGCCAGTGACTAGATTCGAGCTTCCACCCAATAAGAGGGAGATATGTGAGCTTGAAAAAGAAATGTATGGATAAGGTCATTAATGGTGTGGAGCACGCTTTGGATTTTCCATTCTCATGGGAAGTATGAGGGCAAGAAAACCAAAAGTGTATGCCATTTTGGCGAAAAAGGTTATGAAAATGCGCGTTGTCATATTCACCCCCCATGGTCACACTACAAAGCCTTGATATCTACATTAAATTGTTTATTGACATAGCACGAAAAGCAACAAAAGTATTAAAAAAATCTGAATTTTTATGCAAAGGATAGACCCAAATAAAGTGCGAAAAGTGATCTAAGAAAATAGCATAATATTTAATTCCACTTTCACTCAAAACTGAGGTTGTCCATAAATCCAAGTGAATAAGTTCAAACACAGACTCAACAGAAGACTCAGAACTATAAAACGAAAGCTTAATATGTTTACCTAATTAACACGCATGACACAAAGCGGACACCTTTAATTTATTACACGAAATTATATTACTTGACTCTAAACGACGAAGCACATCTTCCACGGGATGACCGAGGCATCTGTGCCATGTTGTAGAACTAAATGAAAGAAAAACAACTATATTTGAAAGGGGATTAGCTGAGTGACGGGTAAATTTATGAACATAAATTAAATTCTTAATTAATACGTATGCAAGAAGCTATGATTGGTATGAGTAAGAGGAATAGAGTGACCATTGCCAACAAATACAGATGGATAAATGCTCGAATTACTAAAGTAAGTGAGTATACCTGTATTATCTGCCAAGTGAGATGATGCTCCAGTGTCCATGTTCCAAGAAGGATCTTGAGGAGTCATCGCTCAATGCGTGTGGATGCATAGTTGCCTTGGATGGAACCATATTGTATGAATATTGGCTAGGAAAAATCATATTAGAACCTTTCTCGGAACCATATTAACGATATTGGGCCTGTGAATAGTATTGGCAAGGTCCATATTAGCTTGTTGTGGTTGGGCTATAGTCGTTGTTGGATCTGGAAGTGTTGGGCTCAATCAAGTCGGTGATTCGTGAGTTGTTGGACGTAAGCTAGTCCCATATTAAAATGGGATGAAATAGCACCATATTAAAAATACATATATGGAAAAGCCATAGAAGATTAAAATATTGTATGCTGAAGAAAAATAAAAATATTGAAAGCTAAAATTAAAATAGTGATCAACAATTGTTGGCTTAATACTGAAGAAAACTACAATATTGTATGCAAAGTGGCGATATATTATTTTTATACGATGAATGAAGACAGCAAAAGAAAGGCAAATTTTTTTTTTCCTTTTTTTTGTTCGTTTGTATTTAGGGTTTAAGTTAGAATTGGTAAACCTCATAATCAATTATTATTAATGATCAAACATATATACATCACAACTCTTGTACAATAAGATAACTAACATGGGCTAGGCCCTGAGTAACTAATAAACAATGCCAATATTAAATTTGAATAGTATGCACTGATGGTCATCATAGTTGTATGTCTCTATAATAGGATAAACGAATCTTCTAGAATCAACTATATACTGTATGGACGGGTCATACATCATATGGTCTTCAACACTTGGAAAATAAAATTATGACGAGAGCTCATACGCCATATGCAGTAGGAGTGGAATACGGAGTATGCATCTTCAACTTGGATAAATTCTTTATTGGGAATTATGTGAAGTATGAATCATGTCATATTATGCCGATGGATCTCTAATGTGTAGCCGACTCAAGACATGATTCTCAATAAGTCTATAGTCCGTAGTTTGTTCTCATGGAAATAGTATTCCGCATATTCTAGAATTAGTTAGATATACATGAGCTTTATTAGGAAGTGATTGTGTATATCTTATTTAGTTTCATAGTTATACGTTTCTTAGAAAACAAGTTAGGGTTCCTTGTCTATAAAAGGAACACAATAGAATGAATTATGAATGTGTGATTAAACAAGTTATTAATATAACGATCCATAGTGGATCAAAGAAGTTCTTAGTTATCTGTGTTTCATACTTGTGTTTATATTCCGCTATAGAATACAAGTTGTAGAGATTTTCTTTTAGTTTGTTTGTGATTACAAGCGATACTAACGATCTACGAAGCTCAAGATCTATCAAGGTCTTTAGGTTTTCAACAAGTGGTATCAGAGACAGGTTAGAGTCTCTACGATACTAAGGACATGTTTTTCTAAACACCCATACAACCAAAACAAAAACTCATCATGCCGGTTCGACGTTGATGTTGAAATCACCAACAACCAAAACTCCACCCATCCGCAACAACTAAGTCTCTCTAATAGCAATGCTAAGTTTCCTTACCTGAAAAGGGAAGAGTATGATATTTGGGCGATGAAGATGCAAAACTGGATCTCCAACATTGATTGGAATCTATGGGAGATAGTATTGAAGGAAACAATTTGAAGAAAACTCATGAGATGCCGCTGAACGATGACTTATTTTCCTCCCAAAACTCTGAAGAGTTACTGCGGTTCGAGAGAAACCAAGGTTAAAACCATTCTTCTTCAAGCTTTTCCTGAGGATCACTTGAGTGATTTTCACTTCATGCAAGATGCCAAGGACATATGGTTAGCAATTAAGGCTAAGTTCGGTGGGAATGAGGAGTCTAGGAGAATGAGAAAGTCCATGCTTAGACAACAGCTTCAAGACTTTCAAATCACTGAAGAGGAAGGAATTCATAAGGGCTATGACAAGTTTCACAAGATTTTAAGTCAGAATCACCGGCAGTAAAGCCGATAATGATGATCAGAATTTAAGTTCTTGAGGTCTTTACCTCAATCCCGGCTAAGTGAGCATTGCTTTAAAAGCAAAAGGTGGATTGGATATGCTTACTTTGATGAGCAGATAACAAACTTAAAGCTCTTGAACATGATGTAAGAAGTCCTTATAGAGCATCATCTATCGCCACCACACACATTCTTGAGCTTCTACCCCTAAGATGAATCATGGTCCAAGTCCAACTTACTCATCATCATCTACTCCATCAAGTTCTCAACTGGAGGTATAATGGAAGATGTGCTGATCCTTCTTGTCGATTATGATCCTCGCAGAACGGCCTATGATTTAGATCGTGGATCCACCGGAGATGGAAGAGATGAAGCCGAAGCGGTGGCTATGCTGCCTATGGATATCAAGAATTTTGAGCAAAGTCGGGAGTAGGTTTGGCTTCCAAGGAAGAGATCCAACGAGGTTTGACAAAAGGAAGGTCAAGTGCTTCACATGTCAACAGATGGGTCACTTCCGAGAGAGTGCAAAGATAGGAAAGCCGGTGATGAGACGAGATACTCTACTTATCGCCAGAATCGAGGGAGTCCGAACTTCAAAGGATCGCCAGCTTTGGTCACTCTTGACAAAGAATGGACTGGCATCATGCGAGGATAATGATGGTCCTGATAATGTTTGATGATTGCAAGTCGACTTCAGAGGATAGGCATGAACAATTGCCTTGATGGGCATCTCTCGTGTACAAAAGCTGCTTGTTTGGTTGTAGTGAGCGAAATTATAAAGAAGCTTATGATATTTTGAAACCTAAATATAATGAATGCTTTGTAGAAGTGGAAGCTTATAAACAGGCTTTAAAAACACTAGAAAGACAAAAGGTTTGGTTTTAATAATCAAATAGCTTATGATGTGAAAATAAGTGTGTTAGAAAGAGATCTTACTAATGCTAAAAATGAGTAAAATATTCTAGAAGTTAAGAGCAGATGTAGTATCGGAAAATCTAGAGTGAAGGTAGTAGATGAGGAAATTGCTATGCATAATGAATGGTTGTTAAATGGTAATAAGTTAGCTAGTCACATCTATGCTAGTCAAACTCCAAATACTTCTATAGGATTAGGCTTTAAGAAGTATGTAGGTTAGAAGCTTATGACACACAAATCTACACCAGCCTAGCTAATTTTTGTGAAAGAAGGTGCTCTACATGTCAGACGTGGACCTATTAGAGGTGAGCACATGCCCATTGACCTTTCCAATTGGTTGACTTTGATGGATCACATCATCTCTATGGCAAAAGTCAAATGACTTGCCTCGACTCGATACTTCTTCTAATGACTTTGTCTCTTGTGTTAAAAGTGACAAGTCCTCCGAGCAAGGGTCTACAGAGTGTGATTCAAATGACAAGTCTCCCAAGTATTCACCCCACCCAAGTCTACCATTTATAGCATGTAGTTGCCGCCAAGGAATCCTCTTCCAAGACAGCTTGCCTCTCGAAGACTTGCTTTTTAATTTGCATAATAATACTTAAAAACAATTCTTTTCTTGGTTTTGGTTGAATACTTCGCTTGTAATAGAACATCTTTTGGGTTGAATAAATCTTCTAAAAAGTATGTTTTGTGTGTAGAAGTAAATTTCATTTAATTAAGGATTGTGATTATCATGAGTAGGTGTGGTGATTATAGGACATCTAGACCAATGTGGACCAATGTTAATGCTATACCCCCTTATGTTCCACAAGCAACTAATTCTCCTTTTCCTTGGAGAAGACCACAAAGACCATATGTACAACCAACAAGTTCATATTTTCGAATGGTTATTCGATATGTTGACTCAATGATCGATGGGAAGGGAACTGATATCACCAAGTCCTCAGGTTGTTCTTGGAATAATAAGGGACCTAAATTTCAATGGAAACCCAAGAACAATAGTGGATCCTATACATCTACATGGCATAATTCAGATGATCCACAAGGCGTTCAAGTCAAGAATAACTTGAGCCTCAATAAGTACTAATATTTTGTATATTTTTGTTGTTGTAGAATCATCCTCTTAAGCATAAAGATGTTGGCATTGTTGATAGTGGTTGTTCAGAAGTATGTCCGAAACAGGATATGATGCATAACTTTGTATCAACTGAAGGAGGAGGCAATGTAACCTTTGGAGGAAGTGAAGGATTACTGAAAGGGACCATCGTAACACCTCAACTGGATTTTGAGAATGTATACTATGTCAAGGAACTCCAACACTTCAATTTGTTCTCAGCCTCACAAATCAGTGACACCAAGAACAAAGTACTTCTTCCAGAGGATGAATGTCTTGTGTTATCTAAAGACTTCAAACTCCCGTAAGAAACTTCAATTCATTGAAAGTTCCTCGAATCACAATCTTTATACATTCAACTTAACTGATGTTAAACAGAAGGTGACTTAACTTGTTTGGTGGCTAAAGCATCCTTGGATGAGTCTACCAAATGGCATAGGAGGACGCCCATTCAACCCCATAAACAAGCTCTCTAACCTGGGTCTTGTTGAAGGTCTTCCTTCCAAAGTCTTCACTAATGATCATAACTGTGTTGCTTGCAACAAAGGAAAGCAACACGTAGCCCATACAAAGTGCCTGATCGTGAGAATTATTTCAACCTCTTCTTCTTGCCATATGGATCTATTTGGTCCAACTCAAGCAAGCATTGATCAAAAATATTTTTGTCTAGTTATCACTGATGGTTATAGCAAATTTTGTTGGGTATTCTTTCTACGGACCAAAGATGAAACGCTCCACAAAAGACTTTATTACCCTTATTGAGAATCAGTTAAACAAAAGGTTAAAGGAATTTGGTGTGATAATGGGACAGAGTTCAAGAATGCTATCCTTATAGAACTCAGTAGGTCAAAAGGGATCAAAAGGGACTATAGCACTCCAAGAACCCCACAACAAAATGGGGTGGCAGAAAGAAAAAATAGACCCTCATAGAGGTCGTAAGATCAATGCCGCACTCTAAGCTACCCACCATGTTTTGACCTAAGCCGTTGGCACAACTTGTTATGTATTGAATAGAGTGTCCATTACTCGACCACACTTCAAAACACCATATGAACTTCTATATGGGAAAGTTCCTACTATTCATTACATTAAACCTCTTGGGTGTCAAGTGACTATTCTGAATACAAGTGATCCATTGGGCAAATTTGATGAGAAGACCGATGATGGTTATAGTGTGGGATATTCACTCATAGTAAGGCGCATGTGAGTTTACAATTTGTCTCCAAGAAGATTGAGGAGACATTGAACCCGAGGTTTCTAGAAGATAAGCCTAATGTTCAGGACGTGGTCATGTTTGGTCTTTTGACCTTGATTACTTAACCGATTATTTGGGTTATTCTAGACATATGGCTAATCAAAATGCAAGTACTCAAGAGTCTCCAACTATCGCAATACCTTGATGTGCCGATTCTACGAATGGAGTTTGAAGATGATAAGCAACCCATTGTAGTGCCTTCTTTCTCCCCTAACAATTTTTCAGGTGACACTTCTAAAGTTACTTCGATGAGAGTGAAGACGAGTCCAATTATGCAGGATCTTGCTAGGTTGAAGAAACAAGAGGCACTAATCTAGATGCCGAGAGGAATGCCGAGGAGAAGCAAGTGAAACAATAAGTGGAAACCTCAATTCTAATGAACGTGATCCGTTTCTCCTATAATCACTTCCACAAGGCTATGCCGTTTCTACTCCCATTTCTACTAGAGTGTCCACAGACTTTGGAGATCCTTATACTGTTTTCAAGACCCTCGATCTTGGTAATCATCATCCCAAAGTCTGGAGTGTTCACCTCACCTTCTTATGACACCGATTTTGAACCTACTATGACTAATCTTGATTCTTCCATTGAAGTCAACACCACTGCTACTAAAAGGATTCACAATACTCATCCACAGTCAAATATTATTGGTGATCCTAATGCACCAGAACACGGGGTACGGTGGCAAGTTCTAAATATGGTCAAGTGGCTTTTATCTCTTATGTCTCGATGACAAAGAGACAATCACACGACTATGAACATTGTCTGCTTGCTTGTTTTCTTCAAGTGGAACCAACCGTTGTTACTCTGCTCTGAAGATTCAAGTTGGCTTGAGGCAATGCAGAAGAGATGCAACAATTTCAAAATCGCCAATTTTGATATTGGTACCACTACCAGATGGCAAGTATGCAATTGGTACTAAATGGATTTTGAAGAATAAGAGAGATGCAAGAGGTGTTGTCATTAAAAACAAAGCAAGATTGGTTGCTCGGGGTTATAGACAAGAGGAGGGGATTGATTATGATGAAGTGTTTGCACCTGTGGCTAGAGTTGAGGCCATAATGGATTTTCTTGTCTTATGCATCCTACATGGGATTTATGGTATATCAAATGGATGTTAAAGGCTCTTCAGTATGGTGAAATAGAAGAGGAGGTTTATGTCACTCAACCTAAAGGATTTGAAGATCCGATCATCCTACTCATTTTACAAGGTAGTCAAAGCTCTATGGACTACACATCGCACCAAGAGCTTGGTATGCTAGGCACATTTCACTAAGCATGGTTATCGAAGAGGTGCAATTGATAAGACTCTTTCCTGAAGAAGAATTCCACTGTGATATTATTCTGCAAGTGTATGGATGACATTATTTTTGAATCCACAAAGGAAGCTTGGTGCAGGGAGTTTGAGGAGCTTATGAAGGAGAGTTTCGGATGAATGGGAGAAATGACTTTTTGGGTCTTCAAGTTCAAAGAAAACCTGATGGTATCTTTATCGGCCAGACAAATATGTGAGGAACATCTTAAAGAAGTTTGGTATGGAGAGTGTAAGGACTGCCACTACACCTTATGAAGTTCCAAAGTCAAAGATCAACAATGAAATAGATCCACCAGTGAATGTACATCTTTACGATCTATGATTGGTTCTTTGATGTATTTAACAAGCTTCACGGCCCGATATTACTTTTGCTGTGAGTGTTTGTTCTCGACATCAAGTTACTCCACTTACTTCCCATCTCAATGTTGTTAAGAAGATCTTTAAGTACCTCAAAGGCCAACCTCATTTAGGTTTTGGTACCCGATGAGTGTGTAAATACTCATCATTTTGGTCAAATCTGAACTCAAAACACTAAAAATGCTTAGAAATGCATCAAATACGAAAATATCTCAAAATTGCATTTTATATGTTTCGATGCAAAATGTTTAAAATCGATGAAAAACGAGCTAAGTTGTATAATTGGCGCTTCAGTTCCTCAACTTTCAAAAATTGGCAGAAATAGTCCCTGAGCACTTATTTTAAAGAAAAGTCACCAAAGGTCCTTTTGAAATCATAAGTTGTCATAATTAGTCCTTTTCGGAAAAAATGTCTAAAGTTTTGAGAAATTACAAGTTTAGTCCTTTGAGTTTCAAAAACAACAAGTTTGGTCCTTGGAATATTGGAGATTGTCAAGTTTAGCCCTTGGATTATAATTTCAAAATGTACATTATTGGTCCCCTGGACTTTTCGTAATTACACGTTTAGTCCCTAAGTTACCAATTGGGTTTAAAACTTTGGTCCAAGTTAACTATCTTAAGTCCAAGTCCAAATCCAATAAACACTTAAACCCAAGCCCAACACCACCCTATACCCGGTCCAATCCAAAATCCAACCCGCTACTCCAAACCTTTACCCGGTCAATTATTAACCAAAACCCCACCTCCCTCGCCTCCAAACCACGCAGAAAACTCGGACACCCTCACCTCCAAATTTCACTCTCGCCACCACCCTTATCACTCCACCTCAACACCAAACAACAAAATGCATTTATTGCTTCTTCTTCTTGCACTCAATCCTCCCCACTAGCTAAAAACGCCCCGCCAAAACTCATCAACGGCTAAAAGGCTCAAGTGATCCAATGGCTCTAAAAAGCGGAAAAGCTCAGAGGAAGTGGAGTACTCGCTATAAAAAGGAGGAAGAGAAGCTAGTTAGAGAGTAGTACTTAGTTTTTATTTTCTCATGTATGTCGTTTTTAAATTCCATGTCATATTTAAGCTTTAAATTGTACCTTTTTATCTTCCTTGTACTCATTTAAGTCTTATCAATCAGTGTAACTTACTTTTAAGTGAGAATTCAAAGTTTGGTTAAATTTGCTGTTTTTCCATTTCCTGAAATCAAGCCTGTTTTAAAATTGCTAATTATCAAGCTTCAATAAGCTTCATTACAACTTAAGTGAGCTTACTAAAGCTGTATATAGCTTTTAGTAAGCTCAATAATCGCTAAGCAAATTTGTCACCGGGTCAACAAAAGTCAAACTGGCTCATTTGGAAATGGTTATCATATTGGGTTGATGCAGCTTGGATCAAGGATTAGTTTAGGTTAGAGTAGTTATGGTTCTTATTCAAGCTACATAATAGTCGGATCATTGTAGCTTTTCATTCACTAATTGTTATTATTGAGCTCAAATTTGCATATCATTCTTCAGTTTAGTTTAGTAGGATATTGTTGTTAGATGTGGCTCAATTAGTTGTACTTTAGCATACTAAATCTGTTTTGAAGGTTGGCTAGGCTTGGATTTGAGAATTGATTCAGAAATTTGCATTTTAGTTAGTAAAGTAATGTTTGGATCAGACCTTTAAAATGTGATAAAGATTGGATGATGAGTTAAGAGTGGCTCATACAGGTTTAAATAGGTGTAGTGTACTTAGTTTAGTTCTTATCTTGTCAGATATCACTTTGGTCAAAATTCTATTGAATCGGACCTTGTGATTAAATCCGATAGGTATAAGAGTAAAATGGGTTAGCACTAGGTTTGGAAGTCATCTCACTAGCTTAATTAGGTGTTAAATTAGCTTATTCTATCACTTATATCAAATTAGAAGCATTAGAATCTCATTAAAGTCAACTTTCCATTTTTGAGTTAAAAGTCAAAAAAATTGCACAAACCAGTTTTTACCCAACCTTTGTTGAATTTTCATGGATTCTTATTGGTTCAATTCAAGTGAAACTCTGGGCTTAATAAGTTCAGTTGGTCTATTATTGAAATCTGATTTTTTGTTTTTGGGAACAATCTTTAGCACTTAATCAACCGTCCAATTAGCATCCATCCGCCTGCTCACTCAAAGATACATTGAGTGTGAGCAGGCAACTCTTAGACCTTGTGCAGGTCTTGTTTTTGATCACTAGGGTCTGAAACTTGGTTTATTGGCTCACTAGTTGGTCTTCTTGAGGATCACAATTCCAGTTTTTCATAAAGCTCTTTGATAAGCCGCCATAAGCCGCAACATAGAGGTTAAGGCGTCGCTTGTTCTTGGTTATTCATTAAGTCAAATCATGGTAATCATAGTTTTAGATGATTAGGTTAGTTGAAACTAGTTAGTCGTTTTAGCATATTATAGCTTCTGCCATTGTCTCATTTCCAGACTTATAGTTTATTACAAGTGCTTATTCTTAAGCACTTTTCATCGCAGCCTTCATAATCTTGCACACTAGTATATGTTTTATATTTTCATAGATTTAGAATATTATTTTAGAATTTTCCTGAATTTTTCATAATTTTCAAGATCAGTTTGCTATTTTTCCTTATTTAAATTAAGCCTTTTTAATTAGCCTTTATTACAAATAAATCGGAAAATCTTCAAAAAAATAAGTTTTCATTTTTCCTAGGTTAAGATAAATATAAAAAGCAAAAAATATTTTTCCAGATTTTTCTTAGTTAAATTTGTAATTTTTAGCCATTTAATTAGTTTTAAATAGTTCTTAAATCATAGAAATTAGAATATAAATCAGAAAAATACAAAATTAGTTTTGAAAATTCTCTTTAGTTATTTTAGATTTTTCCAAGTCATAATTTCACTTTTCTTTTCTAGCTTTATTTCATATTTTCTTCTATTTTAGAGTATTATTAAATAGGTAAAAATAGTTTTTAATTAATAATAATTAAATAAATAGTCATAAAAATAATTTTCTTTTTCTATAAATTTTCTCTTATCATTAGGTTTGTAAAAATTTCATTTTATATTTTAGGATTAATCGCTTCAATTTCACATTTTCTTTTGTACGTTACGTAGTTTTTAATTTAAATTTATAAAAGAAAAAATAAAAAACATGCTTATTCCCCTATTTGTTGCACCTTATTTCATTTGCTATGTGCTTGTTCTGGTTTTGAATGACTTATTCTCTCATTTGTTTGCTTAGTAACTGCTTTTTCATGCTTATTTGGTGCTTATCAGTTCAAATTGGGGTGTTTGTTTGTTTCTGTCCCCATCGTTGGGAAATAAGCTATGAAAAACAAATTTTATTTAGGTGATTTCAAAAGCAAGGTTTTCACAAAAGTTCTTTAGTTTGGTTGTATCTTCAAATTCCAAAAGAAAAATTCTCAAAAAAAATAGAAAGCAAAAGGGTGGGAGGTGCTCGAACTGAGACCTCCCACCCTAGGAGTGTGATAGATGTACCTGTATAGCCATGCGCCCTTGGGTCTTGTCTTGGTTTAATTTTGCAACTTCTATTACTTAAGGCTGTATTCTAGTTTAAGCTTATTAGTCTTTGCTTATTTTTAACAGCTTATTTGTATAAGTGTGGGTTTTATTTTTCATGGGCCCATTAGATCATCAAGTATTTTTACAAATAGTTTCACAATTTTCCTCTTTATTTTCATAATTTTTAGTATTTTAATTTAGATTTAAAGTTTAAAATAGTTTTTAATTTAAATTTATAGAAAAATCAAAAACATCATTTTAAAAAAATAGTGATAGCGTTTATTTAATATAATTTAGCGTTTTAATTTTCTTTCATTTTTCCTTTGTCATCTAGTATCAATCATAACCTTTTTCCCGTTAAAATTCACCCGATCACTATACGTTTGATTATTCAGTCGCACAGCTCGTTGGGACTTAACGACCCGGGGAAACACTAAACTCCTCTGGACTTAATTGCATTCTGCTCGAAATTTGTTTGAAGTTTATTACGGTGACCATTCACAAGTGGTTGATTTGTGTGATAAACTGACGGTTAAACCGATCAAATTTTTGCGCCACGGAGTCAGGTTAATTATTCACGCTTAGATTAGTGATTTGAATATTCAATCCTTGTTCATACCATCTATATATGTTTATATTTTCTTATAAAAATCCAAAATCCAAAAACATTTTCACAAAATGTTTTAAAATACCAAAAATATTCCTCTTTACCCTCTTACCCTTGTTGATTCTTTATCCCTTTACCCTCTATCCATTTGATTCTAACTTCTTCTATTCTCATGGAATCTCTCGACTACGCATTAATTCCGAACGAATTTGAAAAACTTCATACTTTATCACAAATGTCAAGAATTCGTGTTGTTCGTGATGATCCATTAATTCCGCTGAGGGAAATGGAACAGAAACCGGGTGACAAAGGACCGTGTACTTCCCTCGATAATGGAAGTGCTAAATACGTCCGACCTACGGTTATCCAAAGATCTAACCCCTCAATTGCTCCTAAGCCGCCTGATCCTAAACTCTCACAATTTACGGTTAAAAGCAATCATGCGTAATTTAGACTCGTGACTAGCAAGAATAACTTGCCTAATCTTCACGTTTCTCAAGAACCAGAACCAGAGACCATAACGAAGTGGTGGAAATTGCTAGCTCTCAAAGCACACCACTTGTCCCACCTCCGGATTTTTCAAAATGTTCTTCGAGACTTGATAGTCATTCGAATCACCATGTTGGTTTTGTTGATTCTTTGAATGAACCGATTCCTTCTCATAACTCTCAAATGGAATCGTTTATTCCTTGTGGTTGTGTGTGAGCCTCTTTTTGGTTCACCATGTCAGCCTGTACGTGTGCACAGGTGGTAATGATATTCGAACGGAGTTGTTTGTTTTGTGTTCGAGGAATTCATTTGATTATGATCCTAACGAACTCATTTAACGACCCTCAAATTTTTCCAACTACCCACCACCACTTATCTTCATATAATCAACATAACTCGCTGTGGAATTTTGTGGACGCCCTCACCAAGGATTTGAGTGTCAATCCGAAACACGCTTGTCTATGAACAATTTTCCGTGATGCTCGAACTTTGGTTATGACCAATATCCATATAATCCGCCAATCCGGCTCAACAGCTTTACTCGTTGTGAGAATTGTGGATGTCCTCACGATAATCTTCAATGTCAACCGTGGAATCAAAATTACTATACTTCCGGTTTTGACAATTTCCAACCTCCACAACACCATACGGTTCAAACTCCACTCGAGTTGCTAAAGAAATTTCCCAAGATTTTGAAATCCCAATGAAAACACTTGATGATATGATTCAAAACTTTAAGAATCAAGTGAGGTGAGAAACCATAGGAGAATTGTAGTCAAGAACGAGAGGCTCGTAAATCTAGGGAAGAATTATTAGTCCTAGAGCATGCCTTAAGGCTCCAATTTCTTAAGGCATATGATGATGACGAGGAGAGTTTTATCCTTTTAAGAATATTATTTCTCAACTCCCTCACCGCTTGATATCCCAAAGATTGAGATTCCATCTCAAACAACCGCTATCACAACCAAGCTCCTACTCACTCTCGAAACACGGGGACGCATCTTGACACCGCTCCTCGAAAGGAATCGGACGAAGTCATAAAGTCTAGTGTTGAGAACCTTGTCCCAATCCCGAGAGAGAGAGTCACAGGAACTTCATCATATGTGTGATTCTTCTTCGAGTGTTCAAAATATCATTTGAGACTTTCCAATTGTAGCGAAGATTGTGCATCATATGGAGACATCGAGTATGTTGAGGCATCACTTCCATAACTGATGTCGATCATCTTCTTGAGGAGTTCACCGATGAACTCACTCACATCAATCCACTTTCATCGGAAGTGATGATGGTCTCTTTGATTTCGGCCGATCCGAGAGATTGAAAGTCTCCCTTATAATGATCGCTCACTCACTTCTTATCCTAATGTAATAGAGAATGTTGATCACTTTGTTCCTGCTCAAAACAACTCTCACTAATCCTCTATTTGAATTGACTCAATTTTAATTTCGAGAATCCACTCTTTGATACTCGATTGAGTGGGATAGTAATGAGTCTACAGTGGAACAAGAATTCACAGATTTACATCTTGTGATTTCTCTTCAGGAGCCGGTGAACTACTCATATCATATTCCCGCCGAGTATGATAACTTCCACTTTGATCATGACACAACCGGATTTGTCTTGATCGTGATCTTAAATGATGAGATTCATAATAATGAAATTATGGATTCTCCTATGGATGAAGATGAGTTAGTCATGATTTTCATCATGACTTTTTTTTCTTCACCTATCCTGTGACTTCTTCTCTTCTTCACTCCTTCGGGAATGAAGACACTATCTTTGACCCCGACATTTTCATTTATTATTTGTGAGCCGCATCTGTGTATACCTCATCGGTGTGGAACTTTCACATACTTCAATGTTTATACAAACATCTTGAATGAAAGTCCGATGGAGATTGTCTCTTCCACTTACTTCCCCATGAACAAAGTTAATTGGGTCGAAGCAAGCTAGCGACTCGGGAATCAAAAACAGAGAGACACTACATGGGTTTTCACCCGTGTACCACCCTAGTGTGGGGAGTTGCTTTTTGTTGTATATAAGTTTTCATAAAAAAAAAAATCTTCACAAAAATAATGGCCGTAGTATTTCCCTTTTACGTTCTATGTTTCGGCATAACCGCTGGTACTTTGAATATTGAGGGCAATATTCATTTCTAGTGTGGGGGGGAATTCTCACGAATTTTATCATGTAATTACAACCCTAATTCCCCATTTTGGCCAAATTTTTTTGGAGTAAGTGTTTTGCACTTACTCACTACGGTTATCTCAACCGCCATGTCTAATAAACAAAAGGATTGGCTAATCCAGGAGCAAAACGGCTCTTGGTAAAGATATCTCAAATCCGTTGACTGACTTGCAATTTAAAAAATTGTATGGTGTTCATTTCACCATATCTTTAATTAGTGAAGAGTTGGCTAGGCCGCAAGTTTATGGCTTGTGGTAAAGGCAGTTGGAAAACCATAATTGGTAATCGACTCACCAAAGATATATTATCTAAGAGTTGGCTAGTCCGAAGCAAGCGGCTTACGGTAAAGACAAATCAAAACCGTTGGAAGCTGGTGGTTTGCTCAAAATCATTTGGTTATCAGTGTACCAAGGTTCTTGAACTGAAACATTTGGCTACTCCAGAAGTAATGGCTTTTGGTAAAGAGATTCAAATCCATTAAGTTTTCTCAAAAGATTGCTAGGGACTAGCAATAGTTTAGTGTGGAGGATTGATGAGTGTGTAAATACTCATCATTTTGGTCAACTAACCGCAAAACACTTAAAAATGCTCAAAATGCATCAAAATATCATTGAAAATATCTCAAAATTGCATTTTATATGTTTCATATGCAAAATGTTTAAAATCGATGAAAACGAGCTAAGTTTGCATAATTGGCGCTTCAGTCCCTCAACTTTCAAAAATTGGCAGAAATAGTCCCTGAGCACTTATTTTAAAGAAAAGTCACCAAAGGTCCTTTTGAAATCATAAGTTGTCATAATTAGTCCTTTGGTGAAAAATGTCTAAAGTTTTGAGAAATTACAAGTTTGGTCCTTGGAATATTGGAGATTGTCAAGTTTAGCCCTTGGATTATAATTTCAGAATGTACATTATTGGTGCCTGGACTTTTCAGAATTACACGTTTAGTCCCTAAGTTACCAATTGGGTTTAAAACTAATCCTTGGTCCAAGTTAACTATCCTAAGTCCAAGTCCAAATCCAATAAACACTTAAACCCAAGCCCAACACCACCCTATACCCGGTCCAATCCACAAATCCAACCCGTTACCCAAACCTTTTACCCGGTCAATTATTAACCAAAACCCCACCTCCCTCGTTTTCCCTCCAAACTCACCCACTGCCTGCAAAACCCAGACACCCCTCACCTCCAGCTCACTCTCACCACCCTTATCACTCCACCTCCACAACACACCAAAAATGCATTTAATGCCCTTTCCCCTTCACAAGCAATCAACCCCAACTGGCTATATCTTTTTGGCGCCAAATTCATGAATCAATGGCCAAGATCAATTCAACCCAATCAAGGGCCAAGAATGAAAGAGAAGAGCTTTGTGAGAGCTATAAAAGAGGAAGAAGACAGAAGAAACAAGTTGTCACTGCTTTAGACCAATTTCTTAAATACAAGTTTTATCGTTTTTATTTTTTAATGTAATCTTTAGCTGGGTTTCAAGTTTGTATGTAATGAACAAGTCATTTGTGTATCAATTCACCAGTTTTAGCAACTAATTTCTAGTTTTTTGCTTCTTTTATCTTTCCGCCCAAAAATCATTTCTTGTTAAAATTAAGTTTTAATATGTTTAAGTGATTCAAAACAGTGTGTTTGAGCTTCTAAAAAGTTAATTAAGTTAATAGGAGCAATTTCTATGGGTTATGCTCAACTTTTCATTTGGTCACCAAAGAAAGTCAACTGTTGGTCAATATCACTATTCATCTGCTTAATTTGTTGCTTATTTGGATTTTCTCAGTTTATGTGCTGTTAATAGAGTTAATGCTTTTAATTTTTGATGTTTGTAGATGCTTTAATTACTTTTGCCAAAATCAAGTTAAAAAGCCAAAAATAGCTTAAGATTAGTTTAGTTTGGTTAGTGCTAAATAGGTGTTGTAATCTGCCTAATTAGCTCATTTATAAGTTGTTATGTCTTTAGGAACCTAGATATGCCACTCCTTCTAGCCAGTACTGATTTAAATTGCAAATTCAATAGTTAAAGGAGTGTTTGGACTAGCCTTGTTCTTGGGTCAAAAGTCATATTTGTACCCATTTTGGTTTTGAAATCAGTTGTGAAGTCTTTTGCAAGTCATTTGGCTTAAGAGGTTCTCACAAATTCGGCTTTCAAAAAAAAAAAAAAAAAGGTTAATGGTAGTTTTTTTTACAAATCCAATCTGAGTTAGCAGCCCACTGTCCCTCTTTTTAGATATAGTGAACTTGAAGTTAGAGTTAGGATTAGATTTTGATGCAATTGATAGTTAGATGTATAGGTTTCATGTTTTTATGCCTTGGTTAGAATGTAGTGCTTTTAACTAGCTTATTTTTGCCTTGAAAGTGCTTCCTTTCTGCCCCTGTCTCAATTGTTTCAGCAGGCTGCAAGTCCAATTAAGCTTTTTGCAGGCTTGTGTTAGGCATCCAAGTATCTTTTATTTCAGCTTAACTTCAGTTTTTATAGATCTTGCTACATGCTCTTAATCTACTTTAGATTTGCATCACCTTAGGAGCTTAATTGAGCTTATTTATAAGCTAGAAAAACCCTCGTGGACTGACCTTGGGATCATTGGATGGGGAACTAACAAGCATTGGTAAAAGAACAAAGCAGACCAAGTGTCTTCTTGTTGGCTTATTGGACTAACCATGTGCTTATTTTGATGCTCCTTAGTTGCTTTTAGATATTTAGATTAGGTAGCATTAGGAGTGTGCTTATATTTAGCTTATTAGGTGCTCATTTGTAGCTTTTAGATTCCTTATTTCCATGTTTTAGTTTTAGAACCCCTAGATATTTGCATAGCCAACTTGCTTATTCCCTATTTGTTGCACCTTATTTCATTTGCTATGTGCTTGTTCTGGTTTTGAATGACTTATTCACTCATTTGTTTGCTTAGTAACTGCTTTTTCATGCTTATTTGGTGCTTATCAGTTCAAATTGGGTGTTTGTTTGTTTCTCGTCCCCTTGTTGGGAAATAAGCGCGAAAACAGACGGAAAATTATTTAGGTGATTTCAAAAGCAAGGTTTTCACAAAAGTTCTTTAGTTTGGTTGTATCTTCAAATTCCAAAAGAAAAATTCTCAAAAAAAAAAAATAGAAAGCAAGAAGGGTGGGGAGGCAGGCTCGAACTTGAGACCTCCCACCCTAGGAGTGTGATAGATGTACCTGTATAGCCATGCGCCCTTGGGTCTTGTCTTGGTTTAATTTTGCAACTTCTATTACTTAAGGCTGTATTCTAGTTTAAGCTTATTAGTCTTTGCTTATTTTTAACAGCTTATTTGTATAAGCTGTGGCTCCCATTTTATTTTTCATGGGCCCATTAGATCATCAAGTATTTTTACAAATAGTTTCACAATTTTCCTCTTTATTTTCATAATTTTTAGTATTTTAATTTAGATTTAAAGTTTAAAAATAGTTTTTAATTTAAATTTATAAAAGAAAAATCAAAAACATCATTTTAAAAAATAGTGATAGCGTTTATTTAATATAATTTAGCTTTTTAATTTTCTTTCATTTTTCCTTTGTCATCTAGTATCAATCATAACCTTTTCCGCTCAAATTCACCCGATCACTATATCACGCGATTATTCATTAGCCGCGACGTACCGGCTGGGACTTAACGACCGGGAAACACTAAACTCCTCCGGACTTAATTGCACGCTCCGGAGCTGTTTGAAGTTTATTACGGTTGACCATTCACAAGAGGTCGATTTGTGTGATAAACTTGACGGTTCGAACCGATCAGACTCAAAAGAATCTCCATTTAAGCCGAAGCATATAGTGATAGTGACTATGCCGGTGCAACTGATAGACGGTCCACTACCGAGGTTGCCAATTCCTTGAAAGAGATTGATTTCTTGGCAATGCAAGAAATGACTATTGTGGCTACCTCATCTACAAGCGAGTACGCTTGTCCGCAGAATTGCTGGGACGTGTTCTTTGGATTCAAAACCAATTGTTGGATTATGGGTATAACTTCATGAACACAACAATTTTTATTGATAATCAAAGTACCATATGCATTGTTAAAAATCCAGCTTTTCACAAATAACAAAACATATTGAAATTAGGCACCACTTTATAAGAGATGCATATGACAAACATTTGATAAAAGTGGTTAAAATTCACACTGATGATAATGTGGCAGATTTGTTAACAAAAGCTTTTGATGGACCAAGGTTTCAACACCTAGTGGTCCATATTGGTATGCTTAACCCTTAACTGCAAAGTTTAAGGGGAGGCATTTTGATTTTTGTGTATACTTTATGATTTATGATTCTGTTCACTAACACTAACCAGCTAATGTAATGATAGTTTGTTTTTCTTTGTTGGTTTATGTGTTTCTCTGTGTTTGTTTTGTTTTGTAGATTGGTTATTCAAGATTGGAATTTACCATGGTTGTTATTTTGGAATATGGTCAAGAAAGCTCTAAAGCGTGTTTCTACTGAATTCAAAGTGCTGAAGTGAGCTATTTGTTTCCACTGAAGACAATGTACTGAAGTTACAATGTTCATTCAAGAGAAGTACTGAAGCAAATTGTTCATTCATTCATTCGAGAAACAGTTTACAACTTACAGCTTACAGAGTACAATCAACATCAAAAGCAACTACAAGGAAAGAGCTTTACATGATCTACTAATCCAAATCTAGTTCATATCATCTATTCCAACATCTACCGTGTTGGATATGCATGATTGCTCACATCTTTCACACTAGATGTTGGATATGCATTTATCGAACTTGCATAACCACCCATTCCTTCTATCTTGATGGCTGGATATGCATGACGGCATCGACGAAGATGCTAAGGATCAAAATGGGAAGGATGGATTGATGAAAACGATGATGATGAAGATGACCACGTATGTCATGTGTGCTTCATCTGCCGATTTCACCAAAAAGCAATCCTTCCACCTTCCTTAACCCCTTCCTTTATACGATATGTGATGATGCTCCATGATATGAAGCAGGAAGTGCTAGAACCACCTCTCTATCCTTAGGGAGTGGTGGATTTCTCGCACGCGGCCTTCGTTGAGAGCCTGAGGTGCCGGAGGTTGGGAGTAAGATGTTCTCTCCTTATAGGAGTCATCGAATCATCAGCCAGATTCACTTGGATTCACTACACTATCATCTTCAAAGCGGAGAAAGGGTGATTTTCCTGATCGTGGATATGGTTGAGGAAAGTAATGAAGCCATGGGTTTGAATCATCACTTGATGATGATGATGAGGATGATGTTGTGAGATCCTTGATCTCGTGTTTTAGTACCATGGTTGATTGTGGTGAATTTTGGAGCATTGATGCAATTAGGGTTTGTGATGTTATTTGGGGTTTTGGATGAAGAGTTATGTGTGCATTGGGATTGTTTTATAGACAGTTTCAAGACTTAATGAGACTTAATGCATGTGGGTGAAACAAGAAAAGATATTTAAAGCTTGAATACGCGGATTCTGTGCACGAGTAGTATTCTTCAGCAGATTGATTAGTGTTTCTACCGAAGTAAAGTTAATTTGGGGAAAAGTAGCAAGACGCCACTCTGGGTCAACATTTGACCAAAATTGGAAACTACTACTTATTCTCTGTCGCATATCTTCGTCTCAAATTAAAAGTTTCCTCATTACTCACATTCAAAAACATTCCACTTGTGTGACTCTTAACCCTAACTTACAATTTTTCTCATGGAGCTTCAATTCAAGCATGATCATAATAAAGTCGCTCGGGAACAGCGAGGGTGATGAGTTGTATAGACTAATGGTAGAATTCTTACAGAGATCCAAGATTCATTATGCTTTAACACATTCCTAATGCAATATATGAATCGTTGGTTACTCAATTTTGGGCGCATCGCTACAAAGCGGTGATACGAGATTGTTGCAATGATTGATGGAACGAGCATGTGGTGACGAGGAGGCGATAAGAAGACAACTTCATTTGGATGATGAAAATGGGGTTTCGCATTCTAATGCGGTGGACATTCTTGTTGGACTAAGAACTATTGGATATCGTCGGGAAAGGATCGATATGTGGTTGAAGAATCAGTTGTGTCCTATGTGGAGATTTTTGGTTCACACCTTGCTTCAATGTATGAGCAATAAATCTAGAGGATGGGATCAATTTTCTACACGTACTGGGATGTGGTATTGTTAGTCTTTCTCAGGGTTTGACTTATAATTTCTCTAAGTATATTTTTGATAATATGGTTGAAAATATAGATAGGAAAAAGCATAAGTTTATGATGTACCCTAGGTTTCTTCAGATAATTTTAGACATTACCACACAAGCCAAAGACTTTTATCCCATAGGAGCTTTAATCGCTAAACTATTTGCTTCAATGAGAACTAAATATTAGGGGCACATTATCCTTTGCTAGCGCTATGTTGTCTCGACAATGAATCAGTGAAGAAGGAAATGTTGTTGGTTCTCCACCTTCTACTACTTTTTTGCATGGGAATCCATTAGTGATAGATGAAGGCACCGCAATCACTCTGCTGTGAAGCACATCTTGTTGCTCCCAACAGACATTTCTCACTCCACCAAGACTTAGTCCACCATCTACACAGTTCCTCATGATGAGGTGAGACCGACTTTAATAGGTTGCCTACCCTAGTCCTGTAGAGATCCAGCTTGATGATAATGTTTCATTCATAGAGCATGTTGATGTTTCTTCCTGAAGGCCCAATGATGCTCCCATTCCCACAGAGCAACTGGCCACGGTGGAGCGAGGACCCTATTACACTTACATCTTTATATGCTTTAGTGAACATGTATGGAACGGAGGTTACTAATCTCAAGAAGGAGCTTTAGACTAAAACTAAGCTTGGTGGTGAGATTGTTGAATTGAAAAGAAAGGTTAATGATTTGGAGACACAAATGGGTCAAAGAAGAAAAAGGAGATTGGATGTTTCTTCTGATGAGGAGAACATGGATGATCGGCCAGGTCTCTTGATATGTTGGCTAATGTGGCTTAAGAATCTAATGTCTCTATTTCAAAGGTTGGTACATCTGCAAAGAAAAGGAGCCAATTTTGTTTACTAGACGAAGGAGAAAGCAATTTGTGCATAAGGATACAGTTCAAAGTGAAGATGTTTCAACTAATCGAAGAACATGTTGTCTTGATACATCCTTTGATGGACATTCTTGGTTCGATGTTCAAGCTTCAAATGTGATATCTATCCGCCAAGTTTTCCTTGCGGAAGGAAGTTTAATTTGAATCCGTATAGATGTATTTTCTACACCTGTTGAAGATTTCTCTAAACATGTTTCTTCAAGCACATCCGACGTAATCTTCAAGTTCCTTTTATAGATACTCCTTCACCGATGCTATTTTTGAATCTACCGATAAAGGGAAAGGAGTAATGGTTGATACCGAGCTTGGTCCGCTAGTCAGGAACAGGAAAGGTTAGCACAACAGAGGATGCTAGATGAATGTGCTAATTTGAAGAAAAGTGCTGAATTGGCTCAACAGATTGCCGAAGTCTATTTCTAAATTGACTCCTTGAGACAAAAGAATTAGATGCAATGGCTACTGATGCCTCAACAATAACATGATGTATACTCAAGAAGTCGTTTCTAATCCTTCAATCTTCGAGTATTTTGGGAGCAGACTTTAATAGTGATGATTTTGCGCTCGAGATGATGGCTCTGGACAACAAAAGAAGAAAGAAGCTATGGCAAAAGGAAAGCTATTCAAACTTAAAAGAACATGACTAAGAAAATGAGAGCACAATCTGTAGCTCCAACAAAAGATTATATGAGGAAAGTAGTGAAATATCATAGTTGCTCTCTATAACTCGTATGACTATGAAGTGTTAAGGCTTTACCTCGATGTGAAGTTAATCGTTATTATAATAAGATTATGAAGTTTACTTCATCTAGTCCCTGCTGATTCTATTTTGAAAAGAATTGCGATGCTTTGATGCTCCTAAATTCAAAAGACCAAGGATAGTTGAAATTGTAGATTCTTTTGAGGATCCTGTTTCAAAGTTAAGTACTTATGTTGTTGCTTCTGAAGTATCTCCTGAAGCTATTCCTTCAGTATCTACTGAAGCTATTCCTTCAGTTGTTCAAGTTCAATCAGCTGAACCTTATGTTGCTTGTTGGATCGATATACTTTAATCAAACTAACTTAACTAGCTTGTTAAGGTTTAATAACCTCGGATAAATCCAAAGTTATTAACAAAGAAACACTGAGCAATCTTTATCAAGTATGCGGAATTTACTTAACAAAGCTAGGAAGAATAACCTTTTATTATAAACTCTAAATCTGCTTATTATGCAGAGACTCTAATACAACTCTAAGATAATCAAACTTCTCTCTAAAAACACTAATTAACTTGTGAATTAGAACTCTAAAACTCATAGACTCGTAGACTCATAGACTCATAGACTCATAGACTCATACATCTAATGCCAATCTAGGAGTCCTTTTATAGGCTCAAGGATATCCTAGTTTGTTTACAATTGATAACCCCACAAGTAATCTAAACATTAAATACAATACTTTCCATAAACGAATATAACAGTTCTTTTGTTCTTGCAAGATTTCTGACTTTTAGGTGCAGTACTTTGACTTTGTCTTTAGTAGTACTTTGACTCTTTGACTTTTTTTCCCAAGACTTTGGAAATTTACAAGACTTTCATATCTTCAAGATTTCATGTCTTCAAAGACTTTCATATCCCAACAATCCTACCCTAACTTGAATTCTACTTGCTTGACTTCAAGTTCCTTTGTGAATGTATCTTTAACAACTTCATCTTTAAGATCATATTGTTTCTTAGTCTTTTCAATATATCTTCAGTGTCCAGGCTTGTCAAAGTATCTCTTAGAATTGTTCTTTCTCGCAGATTCAAAGAAGCTCCATATTTTCAAAGAACACAAAGAACATATGACAAATTGTACATTAATTCATTTTAAGTTGCATACTATTCTCATCACTTCCGTGTGTTAACTCTCAAGAGAGGTGAATCATTGGAAATTTAATGGATTTAGGTCTCTTTACCAAAGCCATTATCTTTGAAGTAGCCAAATGTTTTGGTGTTTAAGACCATGGTACATTGATAACCATATGATTTTTAGCAAATCATCGGCTATCAACAGATTTGATTTGTCTTTACCAAAAGTCGTATCTTTCTCGACTAGTTAGTTCTTCTATCTAATGGTGAACTAATTACCAATAATGATTTTTCCAATCGCCTTTACCACAAGCCATTTTCTTGTGGGCTAGCCAACTCTTCACATTAACCGATATGGTGAGTTGATTACCATACAACTTATTAGCAAGTTGTCAACTAAAAACGGATTTGATATATCTTTACCCGCTTTTCTCATGGATTAGTCAATCCTTTTGTAACCATGGTGGATTGATTACCTAATGATGTTTCCATCTCAAAATCCATTTAATTCATTTAACCTTTGTTTCAAAATATTTTATACTTTAGCAAAAGGTTTCTTTCAAAAGAAAATCACTTAACCGGTTTAAAAGTCATAGCATGTTAGGAATTAGAAATTCCGGTGTATAAAAGAGTCGCTCACCTCAAGTATATGTAATCGCTAGAAAGCTCAGAGTCATAGTACTTTTATGTTAAGTAGTATTTAGTTTAGTAACACCGTGGAGGACGGACGGTCTTTACCCATCGTATGCCCGATCCACGTACCCGCTGTGTGTATGCTTATTGTAAGACTATATATATACTCTCTACCTTCCAAGGTAGAGAGTTGGAGCTCATAATAATATTTTCTTTCTCTCACTATAGTTCCCAACTCTCTACCTTTCTCTCACTAGAATCTCTCTAACATTCTTATATGCCTACTTTGATCATGGTTTAGAGTGTTTGTGAAATCCAATATCCTACAATTGGTATCAAGAGCCATGGTTTGATCACTCATCTTTCATGCTCTTTGTTTTGGTGGATTTCATAAGGTTTTTGGAGTATTAAGGGTTTAGGAGAGTTTGATTCATTTGGACAAATTCTTGTGTTAAAGTTTGAATTTTGCTTGTACTTTTGTGTTTAGGATCATCATATGTGTTTATGTTTTGAATTGGAAGGCTTAAATCATTGTGGTTTGGTTGTTTTGGATTGATAAAGTGGTTATTTGTGAAAGCAAGGACTAAGCGTTGAGTATCGATTTTTTTTAAAGCGAGTTGCTTTGTTATTTGATGCGAGTTGGTACATGCGACTTAGCTGTTTAGCGAGTTGATATTTATGCTACTTGGGTTCTAAGCTTAGTTGTTTTTTGCTTAATTTGAGATCTAAAGTTTACTTGCTACTTAGCGAGTTGTAACGTTAGCGAAGTTAACTTAAGCGTTTAATTTAGTGTCAAGCGGTGGATTGTGTTGCGAAGTTGAGACTAAAGCGAGTTGGCTATTTAGCTTAACTTGATTAATTAAGCTTGAGTGTGTTATGAAGTTGACCGCTTATGCGAAGTTGTGTTTAGCGACTTGTTCATTTAGACCTTTTCTTCTTCTGGGTTACGCTCTACGGTTGTTCTTTTGGTTTAGTAAAATCCCGTGAAAGAATCAATATCCCGGTTTAATCAAAGAATTGCAAAATCCCGTAGAGCTTGAAACATGTCTACAAACGCTCCTACTATCATCTCCATCGCTGTCGAGGATGTTCAAGCAAATGGGTTCGATACTCGCCCACCCATGCTTGACAGAACTGACTACGATTCTTGGGCTCAACGAATCAGATTGTACTGCCTTGAAAGGAAAATGGTGTCAACATTCTCAAATCCATTGATGAAGGACCGTATCGAGTTGAGACGACTAGAGATGTACTTGATATCAACTGAAGATGGAACTCTGAATTACGGAATGGACAGACCAAAGATGTATGATGAGCTTGATGATAAGGAGAAAAAGAGATTCGATGTCGATATCGGGCTTCTAACATTGTTCTTCAAGGTCTTCCTAAAGACATCTACAAGCTGATCAATCACAACACCGGCAAAGGCATGGGATAATGTCAAGATGCTTCTCTCAGGTTCAAAATTAACTATGGAAGACAGAGAATCACAACTCTATGACTAATTTGAACACTTCAAGATGAAACCAGATGAGAGTGTCTATGAGTACTATGTGAGATTTCATAAGTTGGTGAATGACATGAGGAACATCGGAATGACTATGCCTAACATTCAAATTAACTCAAAATTTGTGAAAAACATGAATCCCTAATGGCACAAGTTTGTCACCTCTGTGAAGCTCACTAAAGGATTGAAGAATACAAACTATGAGCAACTCTATGCCTTCCTCCTTCAGAATGAGAGACATGCTATGTTTGAAAAATTGGTTCTTAATCATCAAAACCAACTGTGGAGAGACAAGCTCGTCTAATGACTCAACCGCCTTCTACTCAAACATCGGAATCACAACCAAAGCCTCACAAGTCATACCCATGGGAAATGGTAATCACAAACTAATTCCCGATCCTATGTTCAAACAAGCCGATGCCGATGCACACGTGGGCAATTTCATTAATCAACTAGCTCTTCTGATTAGTCAAAACATGAATTCTCTCCCACAAACCAATAACAACCTCGTAACAACATCTAACCCACACAATCAAGCTAAGTAAAGATGGGAGGATCGTGGTGCAACCGCTCAGAAAGACAAGATGATCAGGAAGAGGTGGAGCTAGTAGAGGTTATGTTGGTAATCAGAATCGAGGAAGGAATGGTAATCAAGGTCAAGCTAAGCCGATCAAATGTTATAATTGTGGTGGTGAGGGACACATTGCAAGGAATCGCACATCTCCAAAGCGCCCACGAATGCCGATATTTCAGAGATAAGATGCTTCTTGTGCAAGCTCGTGATAATGGTGTCGCTTTGGATGAAGAGGAATTGTTGTTTCTAGCCGAGGGCAATGCCAAGACCTATGATGCGTGATGTGGATGAGCAACCTATTCAGAGATAGGTCACAATCATCGAATGCCTTTCAAGTCAGCTGATTGTGATGCATACGACTCGATGTGGATGATGGACCCACACAATCTTTATGGCTAGCATTTCTCCAATGGTTTCTCCCAAGGTCTCCTCTTCACCACAAGTTGGCCCATCCAAAGACAAACTCATCTCAGAGGTACTAAAACTATACGATGATGCTGATGTGCAAAAGATGCATGACAAAGTACTATCAACTGAAACTTTTGTATCAAATATTGAAAATATGGGTAATATCAATGTTGTCCCATATGATCAATATGTGAAACAAAGTGAAAGTGAAGTTGTACCAAGTGATGCATCTCCTGCAATCAACAATGACTATATTTTTGATGAATACACCGCATGTGCCCCTCGATGAGTCTCAGAATCTCTGAACTTAATACCTATAAAGAACGTGTTGCTATTTATGAACAACGTGCTAAATTTGAGTTGACCACTGTGAGCGAAATGGATGACCAAATGCGCATAACTATTAGAAAAGTAAGTTTAGAGAAGAAGTATTAAAACAAGAGTTAAATTCCTTGCAAGAAAAGCTTTCTAAAACCGCTAAGCAAAAACAAGAACTTCAAGAAAATGTTAAAATGCTTAAGCAAGAATTTAATGCAAAGGAATCAAAACTCTTGAATGATTTTTCTAATCTAAAAACTTTGAAAAACAAGCTTGAAAACAAGTTGTACATACAAGGAAACACCATTCAGACTGCTCACATGATCACTAAGCATAGAGTCCTAAGCGATAAGCATAGCATTCCCCTTATTGAGGAACCAAATCCAGAGGTCATTAAAAAGGCTAGAAATGCTCATAAGGTTCTTTATGATGGCAATGAAATCCTTAAACCTAGACAAACCTAGTTATGCTGAGTGCACAGAGGAAGATAAGAAATCGATGAAATCACTAGGAAAAGATGAACAAGAAATTAGATGATCCTAAATGTAAAGAAAAGAAAGTAATCATCACACCCCATGATTACAAAAAGGAGAATTGGATTGCCTTGAACAAGTTTAAGCCTCAGACATTGTTAACTCCCGAACAAGTGTTCTGGAAAATGGATTTAGATAAGTAAAGTCGAAAATATTGTTGAAACAAACCCCCTCTTTGAAAATGCCTAGAGCGACTGTGTATCCTCCTAATACACCAATGCATCTTGTTCCTAGAACAATTGCCACTAAAAGCAAGACCTTAATTAGCCAATATGTTATACTTTAACTATTTGTTGATTTTGAGAAAACTTGCAAGAAAAGGATCACACCCATCGGTATTAAGGAAGGAGAAAGGGGTTTTGAGCAAATGAAAGAATGTTATTTAACTGAGTTCATGCCTTTCTTTAAACTTCTAAAAGATCACTTTGAGAGTCTTAAAAAAGGGATAGAAACTGATATTAAGGGAATGGAAAAGGAATTTGATGCAATGATAGTTGAAGTTAGTGACTATGAGCGAGCACTAAAATATAATGAGATTGAGAGGAAGAACTTGGATACACTAAATGAGAACCTGATTTCTGAATGTATTGCTCAAGATGTGTTTTTCACTGCTACAAATTGTTCCATTAATGCTTCCAAATTTCATGAATTATCGGTTGCACTGAAAGTCTCCCATGATCGTGTCATTGAGCTTGAAAAACTAATTCTGAACTAAACGAGAAAATTGAACTGGATGATCACGACAATTTGGTTAAACATTTTTCTAAACTAGAAGTTGAGCATTTTAATTTACAACTAAAATATCAACATCTTAAAGAAAATGTCAAAACTTCAAATATCAAGACATCCTCGATGCTCCGAGTTTGATGCGCTTTTCAAATTAACAAACGTGATGAACAGATTCAAGCTCATGCAACACGATCAGAAAGTTGAAAGCCCAAATCTCTCAATTAAAGGGTCAAACGAACAATATGACAGCTCCCAAATGCCTCCTGCTTTAGATTCTCAGAATTCTCAAACTTTTCATCTTCAAAACTTAGTTGATGCCTTACAAAAGGAAAACGAGAGTTTTCTAGAAGAAAATGAAAAGTTAAACGACATTTTAAAGAGTTATATGATTCAATAAAAGTCACCCGTGACCAAAACAACGAAAAAATAACGTCTTTACAAAAGGAAATTGAGAATCGAGAAGTCGTGAAATGGAAACCGCCACTTGTTTTCAATAAGAATGTTGTCTCAAAGTCACCCTTAGATCAAGAAATACATTGATGTTAAATATATTCCTTCGCATCTTAGGAATAATGAACATGCTTTTCATGAATACTGTGCTCACCTTAAGGATAGTCTAGAATGTCTCCGTGAGATTGTCAAAGAGGATTTCATTAACAAACCTCTTGATAGTGAAATTAGGTTTGCTTGCCTCCGGGCCAAACGATCTCAAGAGTTGCTAGAATGTGTAATTGCAACATGTCCCAAATCCTTAACCTTAGGTGCAAAAGGCAAAGCTGTGATGCCTTGTTCTATGCCTAGTGCCAAGCCTTGAAAACCATTCTATGCCCAGTCTTAAGAAAGGAAACACTAATGTGCCTTCAAGTAGTTCAGATTCCGGATATGTTAGTGCTAAGAAAGTGAACTTTAGTGTGCCTGCAAAAAGCTCAAATCACAGCCTTAAGAAAGTATACACTAATGTGCCTTCTAGTACTTCAGATCCTTGCACATCAAGTTCAGGGATGCAAAAATTAGATCAACCAACTAATGTTCCCATTCCCTCTACAGGAGTAATCAATGACTTTAAAGCGAGCATGTCAAAGTCTCAAGACAATACAAGGAATGATAGGACCTTGCAAGCTAAGAATGTGCATTGGAAGAGAGTAGAAGACCAATCTAGGAACTTTAAGCTTGAGTTGAATAAAACGAATCGTGTTGATTCTAGTATTAGCCTTAGGCGCATTGTAATTAATTCAATTCGATACTATTTGCAAACCTTGTAATGATGTCCGCTTGAATTCTGTTGCTAATCATGAATGTGGTGTGAATGCTTTGTCTAATGCCGTCAAATGCCCAGTTAAAATTGTTAATGCTAATAATCGTGCAAATAAGGCAAAAGGCAAAAACGAAAGATTGTTAGAAAACAGTGGAAACCCACAGGAAGAACTTTTATAAAGATAGGTTATTATTGGATACCTTTTGGCCATAAGAATAATCGGTTTTGCTCTCAAACTGCTAAGATTATGCCCACTAGAAAATGGATGCCTACCGGTAGAACTATTCCCTTAAGAAGTGAACATACTTTGAATAGGTCAAATATGCAGACACCAAGATTGCATCTATTCCCAATGATTCCATTGCTTCTACTGATATGGATGTTTCTATTTCGATGTGGGTGTTCCACCATTATCGTTACTAACCAAGTGGAAAACATTCTTGCATGGGGATCCCAATTATCCAGTTATCCATTCTTGTCTGTGTTCAACTGCAGATCGTTCAAATCGCTCGTGGTACCGGACTCAGTGCTTTCCAAGCATATGACCGAGACCGTCGCGGCTCATGAACTTTGTGAGCAAATTCATCGGACAGTTAGATTCGGTAATGATCATTTCGGTGCAATTATGGGTTATGGTGATTATGTTGTTGGTGATAGTGTTATCTCTAGAGTATACTATGTGGAAGGTCTTGGTCATAATCTGTTCTCTCTGTCGGTCAATTTCGACTTCGATCTAGAAGTAGCCTTCAGAAAACATACTTGTTTTGTTAGAGAACTTGATGGTAAGGAACTTTTAAGAGGAACTCGTGGTTCAAATCTTTACACCATCTCTATAGAAGATATGATGAAGTCTTCTCCAATTTGCTTGTTGTCAAAGGCTTCAAAACCAAAGTCATGGTTATGGCATCGACGTCTCAATCACTTGAACTTCGGCACCATCAATGATCTCTCCGGAAAGGACTTAGTTGTAGGTTTACCTCGACTAAAGTATGAAAAGGATCATCTTTGTTCAAGATGTCAATTGGGAAAAAGCAAGAAGTATGCCCATAAACCCAAACCTACTAACTCGTCACAGAAGTTCTTCATACAATTCATATGGATTTATGTGGACCAATGAGAGTGAGAATATCTTTGGGAAAAAATATGTGTTAGTTGTAGTTGATGATTACTCTAGATTCACCTGGGTCAAGTTCTTAAGGACAAAGGATGAAACTCCCGATATCATCATCAAACTCATCAAACACCGAGTTCGACTTAACAAAACCGTCCAATTATCCGGACGACAATGGAACGAGTTTGTTAACAAACAACTTAGTGAATTCTATGAAAGCATTGGAATCACCCATCAAAGAAGTGTTCCACGAACTCCTCAACAGAACGGTGTAGTTGAAAGACTAAATCGAACTCTTGTAGAAGCCGCTAGAACAATGCTGATTTACTCAAAAGTTCCAATGTTTCTTCGGTGAAGCTATTGCCACCGCATGCTACACACAAAATCGTTCTCGATTCACACGTTCATGGAAAGACACCATATGAACTTGTCCACAAATGAAAACCTAATCTCTCTTTCCTTCGTGTGTTTGGAGCATTGTGCTATCCAACTAATGAGGGTCAAGACTTAGGCAAACTTAGAGCTAAAGCGGACATTGGAGTATTTGTAGGGTATGCACCAAACAAAAAGGGATACCGAATCTACAACAAAAGAACCCGAAACATCATGGAAACAATTCACGTTACGTTTGATGAGTCGACGGTCAAACGGCTCTGAACAATTCACGGACCCGACTTCAAAACAGTCCATTTGGTTCATCCCTTGTTCCAAACTCTTCTCAAGAAACTCCATATGTACCTCCATCGGAAGATGATTTAAAGAAATTGTTTGATCCTATGTTTGATGAACTTTATGATCCAAGTACTAATGAGGTGTTGATCCCTACAACAGAGGCTGCTCATATTCCAGTGAATGAAGTCAATCCTCGCCTCAATATCTTTAAGTCAAGAAGCACCTGCCGCTGATCCTTCAGTCTCATCAACAAATCATCATTCTTCAAATGTACATCATGGAACTGTTTCGGGCATCAATGATGAAGTTAATCCCTTTGCTACTCCTGAAGATGCTCCATTTGAAAACATATTTGCTCTCGAATCTTCATCGAACCATCTTCTTCGTGAGACATCAACTCTGCTACTTCAGTCCCTCAACAACTACCACATGAACACCTCAAAAAATGGACTCACGATCATCCATTAGACAACATCATTGGAAATCCCTCTCGTCCGGTATCCACACGGAAACAACTTGCAACCGATGCCTTATGGTGCTTCTTCAACTCCGACTCTCTAAGATCGAACCAAAAGATGTTAAAACCGCCATGAATGAAGATAGCTGGTTCAATGCTATGCAAGATGAAATTCATGAGTTCGATCGACTAGATGTATGGGAGTTAGTACCGCCCGTCCAGATTGTGCTATTATTATTGCTCTAAAATGGATCTTCAAAGTGAAACTTGATGAGCATGGTGATGTGTTGAAGAACAAGGCTCGATTAGTTGCTAAAGGATACCGCCAAGAGGAGGGTATAGACTTTGAAGAATCTTTTGCTCCATTGCTCGAATCGAGGCAATCGAATCTTTGGCTAATGCCGCTAGTAAGAACATGGTAGTCTATCGATGGATGTGAAGACGGCATTAACGGAGATCTTAAAGAAGTCGCTCGGTACGCCACCAACCCGAAGGATTTGTAAATCAAGAGCATCCTACTCACGTTTATCGCTTTGAAGAAGGCCCTTTATGGTTTAAAGCAAGCTCCAAGGGCATGGTATGATACAATGTCAAAGTTTCTTCTATCAACCGGATTTAGCAAAGGAGCAGTTGATCCAACATTGTTCACCAGAAGTCAGGCAAACATTTAATTCACGTTCAAATTTATGTTGATGATATTATTTTTGCCTCGATGACCCAATGGAATGTGATCATTTTTCTAATGAAATGAGTTCAAAATTTCAAATGTCAATGATGGGACAAATGTCATTTTTCTTGGGATTACAAATTTCACAAAGTCCCTGGAGGCATTTTTATAAATCAATCTAAATATGCAACTGAGATCTTAAAGAAATTTGGATTTGATTCAAGTGACCTGTTGACACTCCCATGATTGATCGAACCAAACTAGATGAGGACCACTCGGGGATCATGATTGACCAAACAAAATATCGTAGTATGATTGGATCCTCGATGTACCTCTGCTAGTAGACCGGACATCTTGTTCGCCGTTTGCATGTGTGCTAGATACCGTGCTAAGCCTACTAAAATGCATCTTGAAGCGGTTAAACGGGTCTTTCGGTATCTCCAAGGAACCATCAATATGGGACTTTGGTACCAGAAGGACACCGGTATGTCACTAACAGCCTATGCAGATGCCGATCATGCAGATGTCAAGATACCGCCGGCACGCCCGAGGTGCTCGCTGGGTGATAAGCTTGTGAGATGCTCTTCAAAGAAGCAAATGAGTACTTCTATTTCCTCTACAGAGGTTGAATACATAGCCATGTCATCTTGTTGTGCTCAAGTCTTATGGATGAGATCTCAATTATCCGACTATGGCTTTGAATTCAACAAAATCCTCATCGTGATAATAAAAGTGCTATTGCTCTCTCAAGCAACAACGCTCAACACTCAAGAGCAAAGCATATCGACATTCGACATCATTTCATCAGGGAACAAGTGGAAAAGGTGTGGTGGAACTCTATTTTGTGAGGTCCGAATATCGCTTAGCGACATCTTCACCAAAGCTCTTCCAAGAGAACCTTTTGAGTTTATTCTTCCACGTCTTGGCTTGAAAAGCCTTCAACCAGAAACACTCAAACGCCTTCAGGAGGAAGACGAGGAGTAAAGGTCTATCTTCATCTATCTCTTGTATATATCTATTCAAAAAACAAAATACAAAATTATAAAACCTTCAAAACCATAAAAATCAAAAATTTAAAAATCTTCAAAAATATTGTCAATTTGTCATGCTTTTTCTCGTTCATCAATATCTACGGTTTTGTGTGTCATTCAAAGAATGACACGGACTTTAGATGTGTCGAATCTTAAAAATAATAAAAAAATAATAATAAATATATATAAAAAAAAAAAAAAAAATATATATTTTGGGAGAAAGAGAAACAATGGTTTATTGTCATTTCGTGCAAGAACCGCTTTTCAAAGAAAGAACAGAGCCATACTTTATCATGTTTTCAAAATTCCATGCTCGGATTCTTTAAACATTTATCTGCTGAAAACTAACTGCTTTGAAAAATAACTCGGTCTCTATTTTTGATAATCATCACGACTTATTTGTCAAAATATCAATTTCTCAATCAACAACCTATGTCATTGATTGAGGGGAGAATGATTTCAATTAAATTAAAAAGTTATTTGGCATTCAATTGTTTTCAAAAGATATTCATGCATGTTTTATCAATGGAGTTTAAAGTCTTAAAATCCGATCATTATCAGGTAAAACGCTTTCATAATCAAGTCACAATTCTCCTTAAAAGCTTTCAAAATCAATTTAAATCTATAAGAGATCACAAATCTCAAATGATTTGATAATTGTGATCGGGGAGAATGTGTGATTTAAATTGGATTTAAACTGATAATTTGGTAAATGGTTTTATAAGGATGTACAAGCTCTCCTTCCCACATGTGACAAACGATTTCAAATTTTCCATGCACATGTTGAGGGGAGCATCTATCTTAAACCTATGATTTGAAACGTGATAACTTATCTCAAGGTGCAAGTTCCCTCTAGTATGTGCAAAACTCTTTTCAAATCTCGAGGCACATATTGAGGGGAGCAAAATCATGAAAACCTCATCCTTCCCCAAAATGCTTTATCTACTTGATTCGATTAGGGAAGTGATGTTGATATTTTTGAAAATGGTAATCAAAGAAGTTAATTCTTTCTCTTGCCTCCGTGTGGAAAACTATTTCAAATACTTGATTCACATGTTGAGGGGAGTTCTTCTTCTAAAAATATCAAAAACAATTCAGGTACAAAATGCTTTGATAAAATATCATAAGTATCCGGATTGATTTTCAAATGGTTTTCAATTGGTTCCTATGGCAGATGAACAATACCAAAAGACCGACCAACTTTACATTATGTATGGTGATATAAGGACGATAAGGTTAGGTATGTGTTCCCATGATCCGCCAGAGCCGGAGGGATCTACCAAGGGACTATCCACTAGTTAGTGTAGAGTTCTTAGGTATGATGATAAAAGGAGAAAAATGAGATATGGGAAGAGTGCGGACTAAGACCGAGCTAGTAATCGGAATAAACCCAACAAGGTTCTTGCTATGAAGTCTCGGTAAGCAGGGGTTGAAGAATTATAAAGAATTGAATGAGAAAAGGGTGAAAACAAATAGCCCTCCATTTATTCAACCTTAGGGTAGAAACCGGGTTCAATTCATATGCTACTGATGGTAACATCGGTATTGAAGACAAGACGTCATGGACCCAAAGGACGACCGCACTTCAACTTCCCTAACCACTCAAGTTCCTCTTAAAAGGACTTGTTTCATTCTCACGGGGAACCGACATTATCTATCAACTTTCTCTTAGAGATTGTTGATATTGAAGAAGGAGACCCTCTCCCTAGTCTCCGATATAGGATCCAAATATGCACAAATTGAGTCTAGTGCCACGAGATCATCAATAAATCTCATTAGGACACTTTCAATGAAGACTCTCTGTTTCACACAATGTGGAAAGAGAGATTATATCTTGAGTCCTACGAATTATCCTTGTGGTATTGCCGTAACATCCGAGTGATGTGTTTACATATTCACTTTGTGAAGATGGAAAGCCTTCGAGCCAACATCTAACAAGCTCCCCGGTAGGTGGCATGTGAGATCTATTATATGATCAACCATGTGACAACCGAACGAAACAATGGGGGCGATTCAATCTTTTGAATCAATCCTGGTTCAGGTTATGGATTGACGGATACCTTTGAAAACCGGTCTTTGTGCTTTAAAACTCTTTTCATTAGCACGTCGACCGTGTACTAATTTTTCAAATCAAAAGGTGTTTTATGATTGATAATTGATTTTCATTAAAACCTTCGTTATATTGCAAAAACAATTTCTATTGAGCAATACACGATTGTTTTTCAAATCTCTTTTCATCAATCGCTGGACGTAAATTACCGGTTCACTCACTCCGTGTTGTCTTTGAGACGTTCCCGTTTGAGAACGCTAGAGCGCCGCGAAAACCATGTCAAGGAAATTCTTCGAATTATACCGATCACATGCGCGACTTCTGTAATCGATCAACGGGAACCGTGGGCGTGTACCTCAATTCATCGAAAGTGATCAAAGACACTTTCGGCGCTTTATTGCTAATCGTCTTATGCGTACACCCGACGCTTGCAAATGATCGAATGAAGCGGTCAATACATAGCCGCATGCTCACCTAACACATTCATCTCAAAAGAAATCATGATTAGTGCATCAATGACTCGGATATTTTCACTCCATGCTTCTGCACGCTAGCCAATATCATGAATCAACTAAAGCTTCCGCTACTCTGATGAGAAGATATCATGATCCGAAATGTGAGCATGTCGGTCCAAAAGTCACAACATCACATAATACCAACACCACAATGGATGTTTCGAGATTTAATTAGCCGATGATCTCAAAAGTCGGCTCAACATTATTATCACGTGGATCAAGAAAGACCTCCACTTGGATTAACCAAACATGCAATGAGTGGAATCAATGACTACGAGCTTTGAAGCAAAGTACTACATCAAGAATGCAAGATCAATTGTTAATGTAATATCCGATTGTATTCAATGTCATTTTAGTATATGTTTGAGGTGACCTCCCTTAGGGGAGATTGTTAGGAATTAGAAATTCCAGGTATAAAAGAGTCGGTCCCCTCAAGTATATGTAATCGTTAGAAAGCTCGTAGTCATAGTACTTTTATGTTAAGTAGTATTTATTTTAGTAACACCGTGGAGGACGGACGGTCTTTACCCACTCAGTATGCCCGATCCACACTCGCTGTGTGTATGCGTTTATTGTAAGACTATAAATACTCTCTACCTTCCAAGGTAGAGAGTTGGAGCTCATAATAATATTTTCTTTCTCTCACTATAGTTCCCAACTCTCTTCCTTTCTCACTAGAACTCTCTAACATTCTTATACGCCTACTTTGATCATGGTTTAGAGTGTTTGTGAAATCCAATATCCTTCAAAGCAAGACTTTGATAAAAGTCTGTTTGATCACAGTACTTTGAATAAAGTATCGATTTATCAAAAATTATTCAATAAAATTAATACCAGCTTTATTCATCTTCTTCAAAGGCAATGGTAGTCCAGGTTGATAAATAGATTGATAACCATGCAAGCAGCTTTCATTATCCCTTTCTACTTCCAATCCATGCTCTAGCATTCTTTCATGAGCTCAACATGTGAGAGGATATCTTCACGTTTACAAACATGTGTATCATTTTACCATTCTCTAGCTCCAAAACATGAACTACAGATTCTTCAAAGAATCTCCCAAAGAAACAATTTCCCAGGTTTCTTGATTTTTCCATATATCATCGCTTTCCTCTTACGATTCCACATACTTATAAGATCTCCAAGCAAAACCGCACCAATTCCTTCGATGGAATATCTCCAACATAAGCTTTTACCACATTATATAGATAGAATAAATCCACTCTATCTATAATATGTAACAAATCCCATAACCTATTGAAAACTTTGAAGCGTTCATCTTCCTTATGAAAAATCATATAATCTCCTTCTTTGGATTTGACAATATCAAAAGCACTAACCGAGATCTGTTCATCTTCATGTCTCAGATTCTTTTGAATAATCAAAATCTACCACTCTGAGATAATTTCTTAATGCATCTTTAGACTCGGATCTTAATTCAACTCTTTCTTTCTTTGAAAATTGTTTATCCAGAATCTTTTTTTCTTTTTTTTAAGCTCTTCTTCCTTTCAGCCAAATTGATCCAAAAGCTTCTTCTCTAAAATCCTTGATATCGCAACACTCTTCTTATAAGCTTCTTTCTCAAAGATCATAGAGTCTTTTCATGTCAACATAGTTCAACTTCCGCAATCCTTTATACCCTCGACCTTTCAAATATGCCATCATAGCATTCTCATTCTTAGCTAAATTAGGTCTTTTTAGGCATATATCTAACAGAGTGGGTGATTGTAATGGTTCATCGGCTTAAGATTCCTAATTGCTCTTGCAACTTTTAGCCACTTCTCTACTTTGAGCTTCTTCTTCTTGAACCTTCTATCTTTAGCATTTAACTCTTCTTGAAGTTATCTAGCAGCAGCTTCATTCCTAGCAACTTCAATTTCTCTAATTTCTGCCAAAGAAACTTTCTTCTTCTTTACTTCTACTAAAACACATTTTCCTTTATCCTTAGGATCAATTGCAGGTTGAGAAGTTCTTTGTTGTTCATCTTCTTGCACTTCTCTAATAGTAACACCACCTCTAGGTTGTGATAAATCTCCTAAAATTGTAGCAATGAACTCATCATCACTTGCAGAATGAATTGGTTTGAGAATAGTTTCCTCCTCTGTATAATAAGTTGTAGAAGGACCAGCTTCTTCTTCAAAATTCAAAGCTCTTAGAGTTATCACTTCTTGTCTAGAAGTACTTTTCTGCTGAAAAAAGCAAGACTTTGTTGTTCAAGACTTGTACTTGTTCAAGACCTTGAACTTGTTCAAACTTTTGTTCATCAAGATTTCGGCTTTGTTTCTTCTTCTCAACATCTTCTTTCAAATTATCTTTTCTAAATTCCTCCCAAGTTGAGATGTAAGATTGTTGATGAACCCGGTGGCGTTTGTTTTCCTAGACCGCTTTTGCCTTTTTCTTGGATTTAACCCAGATTCGAAACTGTTGAACTAATGGCCACACAAAAGTCTTTAACCTTGAAACTTCAGCTTTAATTTCTTTATCTGCTTAGCTTGAACCTCTCAGAGTCTTTTTCAACTTTACCAGCTCCCTTGTCAAAACATAGTTATCCAATGTGATATCATCAGGAGGTATGGTATGTGAATCTTCTCCTTGAATAGGTGAATGATCCTGTGGTTGAGAAACAGGAACAGACCCTTGTGGAGATGGAGAAGGTGAAACTGCAACATCTTCTTCAAGTTCAAGACTAGGAGAAGCAGTACCTTGTAGAGATGCAAGTGCCTTCATTTGATGTAGCTTTGTGGAGAAGCAAGATTGCGAAGCAGACTTGCATGCGACCTTCGATCATCGCGAAGAATATCTCTAACAACCAACAACATCCATCATGGAAGTTGTTAAAGGAGTATCTTGACCCTTGAATAAAACACTCCTTTTGCCATAAAAGTAAAAATCTTGGATTGTTGAACAATAACAGCAATAAGCGGTAGGTTTTGGCACATAACGTAAAGTTGCTTACTTAAGAAAACCTGTATAAACCTTGGGTACATTAGCCAAGTAGATCCATGTGAAATATGTGATAGCATTCCATCCAAGAGTAGCCTTGAGAAGTTAAAAACTCTATCTCAGAGCTAACCCAACCATAGCAGATGCTATATTTGACCCAAACCGCTCCCAAGAGGTACTCTTAGCACTTATGCAATGGAGCAACACATGAATCAAAAACTTCCAATGCGGACAAAATAGTTGTTTTCGAAACGTTTGTTCATTCAGAGATCCTTCATAGCCAATATGCGAAAAAGTATCCCATATCAATGCTTATCAAACCTTAAAGCCCCATCTCATCATTGAACAACAAATCTTCTCTATGGAGTCTTCAAGAAGTTAATAGTTCTTCCAAAGAATCGTTGATCTAATATAATATTCGTCATCCTCCATGTTATCTCTAGCATTAGCCCAAAATTCTTGAATCCAGGGCTCAATTATATCCGGCTCCACTAAAAGAGCATAACCGATAGGCGAACCAAGAAGATAATCAATTATATCATGAAAGAGTATATATTAGTAATGGTCTTATCCAAATTAGCAACCATGTTATGCTTAGAAACAAGAGGGACAAGATTAGCCATTGTGGATTATGTAAGCAAAAAGAATGGAACGCGAAGAATATGAATATGATGAGAGAAAGATGGAAAAGATTCTAATGTATCAATATGAGAGGAAAAATCGGAAAGTAGGTATTTATAGGTGAGATTTGAAAAATCACAACCTAAAATAACATTGTTACAAGTTAGCATTAAATTACCCCTCAAGATAACCGTTGGAACAACGATTTAACAAGACTTCCACGTAGCAAGACTTTCCCAAGCATTACTTTCCAAGCAAGACTTTAACAAAAACAAGATTTTTCCAATTTCTCCAGTATGAACTAAGTATACATAACTATCCTCCCTCAGCATTACACAGGACTATACTAATACTAAATAGTCCTCCTCTTAAATGTAGCTTACTAACTAATATACTCCAAAACATCGACGTAAACTCCTTGTCTCTGTCATACTACGAACAACCACCATCAATAATAATATGATCTTTAATCTCCTCTTCTTGGTTGCCCTGTCTAATAAGATGAAAAAGTTAGTTGCTTTGAGGAACCCAAGCCATTACTGACTTGTGTTCCCCTTGTGGAGTGACATACTCACATTCTTTGAGTATATAATCTCCACTGTTTTCTAAAGCATGATCCAGTATTATCTTGTTATTCAAAACATGTGGATTTTCACAACTCTCTTTTACAAGATCATTTGCTTTTTCTTGTATCACAAAAACATCAGATTCACTTTTTGTTGAAAGTACTGTCTGTCCCTCTGCAGTACTTTCCCTCTTAACCCATTCTGTTTTAACACCTGGTTCCTGTGATCTAAATCTCCTATATGAATTGTAAGACCTTCTAGGTTGATAGTGAGATCTCCTAGGATTCCTATACCAAGTAGTGTGATCGATTACCTTGTTTTATGAGCGATAAAGACTTTGAGAAAGTATCTTGGGCCAGAGTTAATACTTTGGAGTACCGTGAGATACAAGGTTTTGAAAAAGGTTTTTGCTGGTGTGGGTATCTATGATCCGTGAGAAATTTCGTGATTGACCCTATTTGAATTATTCCAAACTGGTTTGTGCTCTCTAGGTTTCGTTGGCAAGTACCTGTTCTTTGGAAATTTTCTAAGGTATTCCGAAAGGTGTTGTTCAGTCTTTAATTAGATGAGTAGGACTAAAACACACAAAGCAAAAATTTCGACCCATAATGTCAAAGTGACATCTTCTATGTCTATGCCCAAAATTATTTTGCCTTCTTGGTGAGTGATTAAACCTGTTTTGACCAAAATTATCCCAAAAGGTTTAGCAAGATCTTGTTTTGAAAAGGTTTTGAAGAAGGTATAGTTGTGGAGCGATTTGATTTAAAGGTAATCGCTTGATTTTGAACATCGCTTTCAACAAATTCTTTGGGTTTTGGACTTAGATTGAGCAACTAGCTTTTCCTAAACTCTAGACCTGCCTCTACTCCAAAACGAGAAACATCAGGCCTAAGGGGTTGATGAATGCTAGTGGGATGGGGAACAACATGATAATCATTAGCTTTCTTATATTCAGGAGGTGAGTCACTTATTGAACCATCATTACTAGATGTATCTACATAATTAATGAGTTCTTCATCACTAGTGGTTATATCCTCATACTCACCTTCATCCCGATTACTAGATTGGTTTTCTTCTATCTTACTAAAATCCATTCCAAAACCTAATCCAGCTTTAAGGTACGCTTTGTCAAGTTTTTGAACATAAGAAACATGTGACAGCCACCCCAAGCAAAGAAACTTAGCTAACAAATCAACTCTTTCCTTAGTTAATTTCTCAATTTCAGCAATTTTACAGTTTAATTTCCATTCACTAAGTTTTAATTGGTAATCCTGTTGTTCATATTTTTCGGCCCAAGCTACTTCATTAGTTTCATGTGCTAAGATTTTGGCTTCCATAGATTCTAAGGTTATTTGATAACCCGCTACCTCAGACCTAGCCTTAACACAATTATCTCTTTCATAAACATAAGCATTAAGTAGTTTTTGATAAAAATCATGACACTTAGAACATACCTCTGTGATAGGAGTTGATGCAGATTCAATTGACATCTTCAAAGCTTTACTTAGTCGGAGTTTCCACACAAGCTCTGATACCACTTGTTGGATCGATATACTTTAATCAAACTATCTTAACTAGCTTGTTAAGGTTTAATAACCTCGGATAAATCCTAAGTTATTAACAAAGAAACACCGAGCAATCTTTATCAAGTATGCGGAATTTACTTAACAAAGCTAAGAAGAATAACCTTTATTATAAACTCTAAATCTGCTTATTATGCGATAATACTCTAATACATGACTCTAAGTTAATCGAACTTCTCTCTAAAACACTAATTAACTTGTGAATTCGTAAACTCTAAAACTCATAGACTCGTAGAGTCATAGACTCATAGACTCATACATCTAATGCCAATCTAGGAGTCCTTTTATAGGCTTAAGGATATCCTAGTCGGTTTACAATTGATAACCTTGTATGACAAGTAATCTAAACATAGAATACAATACTTTCCATAAACGAATAATGCTTCTTTTTGTTCTTGCAAGATTACTTTGACTTTTAGGTGCAGACTTTGACTTTGTCTTTAGCAAGATTCTTTGACTCTTTGACTTTTCCCAAGATTTCGCGACTATTTTACAAGATTTTCATATCTTCAAGATTTTCATGTCTTCAGACTTTCATATCCCAACATTGCTTCATCCGGATTATCATCTTGAAGCGGTTCCCCACAGCTTGCTTCTATTGACAAAGATGGAAAGAGTTGGGTTGTCAAAATGAAATCACAAGACTAAATCTACAAAGGCCGAGCAAAGATGTTGAGAAAATGTATGTCTTACGTGGTGTTGTTCCAATGCAGGATGATTCTATTTCTTCCACGAAAATTAAAGATGTTACTGAAGAACCTATACCATCTTCAGATATTTATCTACCAGGTAGGAGGAAGAAAAGAATGGCTAGAAAATGATCCGGTTCTTTCTCGGAGATCTGTGAAATCTGTTGAGACACATACATCTAAGGTTAAGGAATCTTCAAGGGTTGATTCTTTGATCTCAAACTGGCCGATTCAACATTTATTAAAGAGGGATCTTCTGATGTTTTTTCAGAAGGGTCTCATGATGTTTTGGTTAATTGGTCATTGCAAAAGGATGATTTGAATGTGATTCACCGGTTGGATCAAACGACCATGGAATTTAATTTTTTGAAGGAGATCTTGCATCTGGTGGACAGGGCAGATTTGGTTACGCTATACAACCTTGTTAATCACTATTACCATTCTAATGCACCTAAGGGTTCTGGTTTATATTTATTGGGTGATCTTCATGTTTTGTTTGATTCAATATCTCCCAATGGTAAAGGATACTTTATTTGGAAGAACTCCCACTTGTGGCAGGTTACATCTTGGAGATTTTATCCTCTGCCTCGTGTGCATGTGGTTGAGACAAAGGGTGGTATTACTGCGCATGTTTGCTTTGAGAGGACTTATCCCTTATCTGTGAAGCTTATGGAAAGAATGCTTATCCAGAAGTTGGAAGTTCCTCCGATCCTGCTATAATGATCTTTTGCATGTTTGAACAATGTGTCTGTTATTAAGAATCAGATTATGGCACATAGAAGTTCCTCATGATTATGGTACTTTGTAATTTGTATGATTTGTAATTTTTGTTTCTTTTTTTATTCTTAGTTAAAAAAGAAAAAACTCTATGTATATGTTTTGTTTTTACTAACTTTTATTGCAGGTTTGTTGTATCTTATTGTCTGGGTTATTAACTCACCGATATACCTTGTGTATGTCAAAGAGTTAGCTAGTCCAAAGGGTACGTTTGGTAAAGACACATCAAATCTGTTGATAACTGTAATGGTTTGCTCAAAATCATAGGGTTTGCAACCACCCATGCTTAATTGCTGAGTGTTGTATGGTTATCAATTCACCATGATTTATTCCTAATTGGAATCCAAGAATTGACTAGCCCACATGTATATGGCTTGTGGTAAAGGCAAAGGAATTCTATGTTTGGTAATCAGCTTCACCAATTTTAAGAATTGACTAGTCCCGAGCAAACGCTACATGTAAAGACATATCAAATCCGTTCATGGTTGCCGATTTGCTAATAAATCGATGGTTATCGCTGTACCATGGTTTCAAACTTAAACATTTGGCTACTCCCGTAGTGATGGCTATTGGTAAAGAGACATCAAATCCATTATTTTCAATGATTCACCTCTCACAGAGTTAACACACCTGGATGTGATGAGAATAGTTTGAAACTTATATGTTTTGATGTACATGTTGTCATTTGTTGCTGCAAAGATATGGAGTTTCAGTTTATTCATCAAAGAGATGTTTTTGTTTTGATTCTTTGTCGATGATGTTCGACTACAATCCTCTAGTGTTTCAAGGTTAGAGATCTATCAAGAAACTGAACTTAACCACGCCAAATTCCGCTTTAGGGAGGATTGTTGGGAATTATGTGAAGTATGAATCATGCCGACATATTTGGTGGATTCTCGGAAGTGTAGCCGGATTCTATCTGAAGACATGATTAAGTCTATGTTAGTCCGTAGTTTGTTTCTCGGAAATAGTATTCAGTATATTCTAGAATTAGTTAGATATACATGAGCTTTATTAGGAAGTGATTGTGTATATCTTATTTAGTTTCATAGTTATACGTTTCTTAGAAAACAAGTTAGGGTTCCTTGTCTATAAAAGGAACACAATAGAATGAATTATGAATGTGTGATTAAACAAGTTATTAATATAACGATCCATAGAGGATCAAAGAAGTTCTTAGTTATCTGTGTTTCATACTTTTGTTTATATTCCGCTACAGAATACAAGTTGTAGAGATTTTCTTTTAGTTTGTTTGTGATTACACAAGCAATACTAACGATCTACGAAGCTCAAGATCTATCAAGGTCTTACAGTTTTCAACAAGTGGTTTTTTAACTAAGAACTTCTTTGATCCTCTATGGATCGTTATATTAATAACTTGTTTAATCACACATTCATAATTCATTCTATTGTGTTCCTTTTATAGACAAGGAACCCTAACTTGTTTTCTAAGAAACGTATAACTATGAAACTAAATAAGATATACACAATCACTTCTTAATAAAGCTCATGTATATCCTAACTAATTCTAGAATATATCAATACTATTTCCGGCGTAAACAAACTACGGACTAACATAGACTTCAGAATCATGTCTTCAGAGAATCCACACTTCAGCGGAGAATCCATCGCCAGTAATATCGCTAGTATCAAGACAAATCGAGGGAACACGAAACATCAATAGGAACCAAAGACACAATCAGCAGGAACATAATTCCCAGAGTACCAATATATCAACAGTAAAATGAAAGTCCCACGTAACCCACTATAAACCAATGAAAACCATTACAGAATTGTGACATTAGATGCGTAAGGCCTTGTGCCAGTAATCGATTAAACAAATAATTTGCCCCACAAGATAGCTGATACGCAAGAAACAAAATCAATACTAATTGATTGAACCAATCAGTATTATACGAGCCACTAATTCGAACCAATTAACACGCAAGACCATCGTAATAACAATGCACCTTACCACACTTGATGTTATCCCATGCGTGTTATTAATGAACTCGAGAGTACCAACCGAATAACATAATCAGTAGGAACAACTCGTGGGACCCAATGACCAGCAGGAATCGCACGTGATTAGTAGAAATAAAAAAAAGGGATCCACAGTTTCATCACAAGCTCACGAACCAATCAGCTCACATGTTTCGAAAACCACCCAATCAGATCTGATTACAACTGCTGGTACGAGGAATAATATGGGGAAAATGATAGCCAATTAAAAACCCCCAAGCCCACGTGAAGTCAGAACAATATGAAATATTTTAACAAATCAATGAGACATCTTCAGCAGCATGAATATTTTAGCAAATCAATCATTGGAATATATTACTAGCAAGTTGATCCCATCAGCCACACCATCGACCAATCAAAACTAATAGACCAACGAATTTATTTGACCAAAAGATATGCAAATAAAAATACCTCTGATCCACGTGAAACGATTACGTACAACTTCTTTTACCGTCCCATCAAATTAATCAAATACGAGGTAGTGATATTTAATTCTGGTACGAGACATAAATACGAATCAACAATCACTTTCTTCAAAACTTCATCAGATCTGCTCTTGCTTTTGATGCCTCTTATTACCTGCTGCCTTCTTTCTTTTTCACAATTGCTGTAAAAACCCTAATTAGAGGAAAACCTTATAAACCCTAGATCGAGAGCCACCCGCTCTGATACCAATTGTAGAATCCATGGATCTGGACTCAACTAGGGTATGAGTGATATCAATTGATTAAATGAAAACAGCGGAATAAAGATAACACAGTCAACATCACTAATAAGGTTTTCTTTATTGAATATAAAAACTACTACTACTACTAATGTACACACGCTATAATCGTGTGTCTAGACTCTCATTAGAGATGTCTTTTATGAAAATAAATGAAAGGATGAGTAAGTAACCCTAGACGCCATCCCTCTTTATATAATAGAGGGAGGTTACAAACCCTAGCTTACTAGAAAAGCTAACTATTACATATTAGGCCCTCATTGTTTCTTCTTTCTTCATTCTTGCTCGTGGTTTTGTAATCATCAAATCTATAATTCCCAACATTCTTGAGTAGAAGACATCCGTCGTATGCATAAGGAGTAGCATACGACATATGTAAATAGCTAGAAAATGAAATTCATCATACTTTGGCAGTTTAGCTCGATTTTCGCTATTTTTCGCGAGAATTCTATTTTTGCTTCAGATAAATATCAAACACAAATTTAAAGCAATTAAGTACGATATCTTATCAATACAAGGAAAAAATTAGTAATTATCGGGGGATTTTGATAGCTAAAACATGTATAAATTAGGAGCTACCAAATATCCCCACACTTAACTTCTACTTGTCCTCAAGTACACTCTTGAACCAAAATTATAAAAATATCTCCTAGTATAACAAACAGATTTGAATTTAAATTTAACTTACTTCTAGTTCATTGCAAAACCGAGCACTTGACAAAAAGGGAAAGGTAAATATCACTATAACACTCTCACTAATTTATGTGTTATATTTTCTGATCACTCAAGGGCTCACCATGGCACAAACATTATCATAAGCTTGACCAAATTTCAAGTCTCTACCACTAGAGTGTATATGTAATAACTATTCTAGAAGTAAAAAATACGGGTTGACACATAAAGGTAGGCTTGCATTTTTATAGGAGGGTAGGATATAGGTATCGGAAACGTTTATGGGTTTAAACAATAAACAAAACAAAACAAATAGATCCCTAATTCCACACTCTCCCCGTCGCTAGTCGCACTTGATGCCTCTTAATTTCATATAACTTGTAGTTTCTTGGCATATAAAATACATTAACTCTGCCTTCGATACATCATATCCAATAAGTGACAATAGTTACAACAATGAACCATCGGTTCAAAAGTTCTTCAAACATAGAATGACGACGATCTTCTTCACATTAGCGCTCAACTATATTTTACAAACTCTATAACATAAATGTCGATTTATATAACGTATCGGTTACATAATAATTTGTAGAAAAAAAGAGAAGATTGGCTCAGCAGGGTGTTCTAAGGGTATCTTACACTAAAGGTGAGTGCACTAAAAGTGTTTCCACTAAAGGATTGACTAATCGATGTGAAAAGTCAACATACTCAAACATAATGACACGACATGGGCTATTTCGGTTTATCCTGACATTTCTGCGTTATGTCCTGATTATACCGATTACATCAAGTTTCCTTGGTGCAATGCTCATTATTATGGTCTTGATATGCAAATAGAGTCAAGTTTTAAAGTATGCTACAAGCCACCAGCACACACTCACTTGTAGTGGGATTTATGTATAAAGGGGAAAATAGAATAAGCTTAATCCTCACCATTAGGATATAAGGGTAGATGTGCGCTCGGTTCTATGCTAAACTAGTGTAGTTAAGAAAAACATGTCTAAAAACTTTAAATTAAGGCATAATTTTCAAAATAAACTAGCAAGAAGGACAAGCAGTTATCATTTCTATTTCCCTCCCTCCACTTAAGATGTACAATGTCCCAATTGTACAAATATAAACATTTAAAAAGAAAGAGAAAATAGAAATGTAACAGAAAACTCCCCTGATTATTGCTCGAAATGATTATGCAGTAAAGAATGCGAACAATGATAAAAATGCAATATTGATTCTCAGTAAAACTCATATAAATTGCTCTATCATTCAAGCTTCCATCAAAAGAAGACTTCATTTTTTGGTGGATCATACATCATAACCCAAAAAAAGAAAGAAAAATAAAAATTAAAATGCAAACATGCCTCCTATACGGCATATGAGACATATGTCCATACAACGTATGAGACAGAAGTCCATACGTTGTATGGAACTATACACAGTATGTGCAAGGTGTACATACGCTGTATAATATACCTGGAAAGATACAAAAGAAAAAAAAATACAAACTTGTCCGGGTTGTCTCCCAGCAGGCACTTTTGTTTATTTATGAGTCATTAAGTTTGACTCAAAGCTCCCTTCTACATAGGTAATTTAACGAGGATAATATCTTCCCCTGACTCTTCCATATCAATTCCATGGTAATATTTCTTGAGTATATTTCAATTGAATTTAAAACATGGTCCATTTACGTCTATAATTTCCATAGGTCCATAGGGGAATACTGTATTTACTACGAATGGTCCACTCTATCTAGTTTTTAGCTTTCCAGGATATAGTCTTAATCTAGAATTGCATAGGAGTACCTTATCTCCTAGTTTGAAATGCTTATCCCCTCTCAATCTAGCATCATGCCATTTCTTATTACGTTCCTTGTAATTCGCGAGCTCTCATAAGCGTTATTCCATAATTCGTTTAGCTTGTTTAATTCCATCAATCTACTTCTTCCAACACTTTCTATGTTCATATTACAAATTTTAAAGCCCAATATGCTTTATGTTCTAGTTCGACAGGGAGATGTAGCATGCTTTGCCATAGATGACCGTAAATGGAGTCATTCCTAAAGGAGTCTTATGGGCAGTTCTAAAGGGCCACAAATTATCATCAAGCTTGTTCGAGCATTCCTTCCTATTGTTTCCTATCTTCATAAAATATTTTTAAGAGCACTATTAGTGTTTTTTGTCTGCCCGTTGGTTTGTGGATGATAAGCTATTGAAATTTTATGGTTTAATCCAATTTGTATGTACTTTTCTTAATTGCGCATTACAAAAATGAGTACCCCTATCGCTTATTAAAGCAACCTATTAAGAAAGCTTATAACTACACGAGCATCGTTGGTTGGTAAAGTTTCACTTCTGCCCATTTAGAAAGATAATCTACGAAAACCATAATATATTGGTTCCCTCAGGAATGGGAAACGGTTCCATGAAGTCCATACCCCAAACATAAAAGAACTTCCATTTCGTGGTTTTCGAGCCCTGAAAAGATGGTATGCGGCAAGTGATGTGTAAAGAAAGCTTGAAATTTATAAGTACTAGTTTCACCAACTTTAAACCAAACACAAAGGTAAAGTATAACCTTCGTTTTTACTATAATTTTAGGAAAGACTAGGTCATTTTCACAGGGACTTATGTTTGTTCTAACAATCAAACTAATAAAAACTAACAAAGCAAATTTTTAATAAAAATAGCAAATAAAAGATAATTAAGCAAATTCAATAATAAGGAGAATACAATTGCCAGATAGTCATTATAATTCTCAATATACTTGAATAACAATGGTGATGATAATGATCTTAGTTTATCAAGAAAGAGTGTTAGTTCACAGAATGGCTATTTTCGTCCAAAGAGCATTTTCACAAATTATCCGATTCAATTCAATACTTATGTTTTCTACTAAAATTATTTATCACATGATCAACACAATACCAAAATCTAGTTGATTATCAATGATAAACCATTTAAAGCTCAAGTTGTTTAGACCTTATATAGAGGAATAACAATAACAATGACATTAACATGCAGCGAAATAAGAACAAATGAAAGTTACTGTAACAAGGTTTTTCATTATTATCTTCTATGATACCTGAATACTACAATAAGCCCCAATACTACATGATCAAGTGTAGTACGGTTACTCAACAATAACAGGGATCAAAGATCCTTGAGGCTTAAACACAAACCCTAGGCATTATACCTTACGCCTATACACACACTTTACTAGACGTCTATGTCTCTTTATATATTAGAGACATTAGGGTTTACAATGGATAAGTATTAGGAAACTAAATCTTCCTAACTTTTATAATTATCTTCTAGGAAATCTTCTGTAATCTTTTATAACTTGAAGAATTCCTCCTTTGTGATTTTAGTTCTTCATGTTTCATTCTTGTATCATTTTTGCTCATTATTTTTGTATTATCAACTCAATTTTTGACCCAAAAATTCCCCTAGTTGATAATTACAAAACCAAACGATGAAGGAAACTTCCCCTTAATCCATGGTATACCATCAAGACTCAATAAGTTGTAATTATTCATTGTAAACCATCTTCCCATTTTTGTATTATCCACTAGGGGACTCTAAGTAAATGAAACTTTGATCTTGACAACCACTAACCAATATCATACTTCTAAATCAGTCTTCCAATGTCTCAAATTACCCTCCATGAAGATCATAAAAATCTTACAAAAATGAATTCAAGACAGTTGAAACCTAAACCAGCAGTAGTAATAACAATATAATAGTAGTAAAAACCTTCACTTCGATGTAGCATATAAATGGTTAAACATTTTAACATTAAGCTTCCCCTGAAACCCATATGTTAACCATCTCTTGAATGTAGGCTCTATGTAATGATTACTTATGAAGAAACCAAGTATAATGAACTTGATGTCAAGTAGAACAACCTAAACTTGTGTCTTATGTCTTGTACTATCTACGTGACTCCAAACTCATACTGTTGCTATATTAGTAGACATCAATCTCTTGATAAAATCCTCTTTTTTAATGAGACACTGAGAACTACAATGTAACTCCTTTAAGTTATAGTAAATGTGAGCATTGAGCACCATCAGTTTGTAGATCACAAACCTTTTCTAGATTCATCAAGTCTTCACAATATCCATTAAGCACAAACAAGTTATCTATAAATGTTGTAAGCCATTTAAGATACGATAAGAATACACATCTAAGTTATTCCACTTCATTGTCAAATAAGTGATAGATAATATTCTCCGTAATCAACTAATCAAACAAATCCAAAATTAAGCCTTTTAAACTTTTAAGAACTTTTAAACCAAAACCAATCTTTTTTGTGTGTTATCTATTGGGAATTAAGGGTTTGCAAACTTAATCTGCTAAGGCGTTTTACATTAACAACACTAACTGGAGTTAGTATGGCCGTGAGCAATATTAGTACTTCCGTGTTTAAAGTTAGGAACTGCTGAGATGTTTGTATTGTCGCATGAAGACAGGAACTGCCGTAAGATAAAGACGATTAAGATATTTGTATTAAGATATTTAGAGTATATCTTATGTATTTAGAAGACACAAATATTTTGTAACAATATAGGAGATACGTACTTATCTTGTAAAGGATTCCTTAGTCTATAAAAGGAGATCCTAGGTTATACGTTTAGAATACGTTTTGCATAGAGTTGATATAGCTTCAAGGTTGTAAACCCAAGTACTAGAAAGAGTACTCGCATTATTAACTTTAATAATATTGAAGCGTTTTGGTGATATTGTTGATTGATCATAATTACTGTTCCATTGATCATAAATCTTCTAAGTGTTATTGAGTAGATTCCGCATACTCATTGAACATTACACAAAGTTTCTACCTTTTTGTCTTGAATTTATTCAAAGCAACATACACTAAACAAGCTAATACATCGATCCATAGTTTGGGATTCTACAAGTGGTATCAGAGCTTATATCTCTGAAACTTTGATATTAGAAGAATCATTTAAAGAACAACAGAAGAGATGGAGCTTGAATCTGCACAAACAACAACAACATCTAAGTTACTTGTTCTGAAACAAGGTGACTATGAGATGTGGATGCTCAAAATCGATTAATACTTCCATGTACAGGATTATTCTCTATGGGACATCATAGTGAATGAGAATTCTTTCATTCCTATACCCACAACAAACACTGCTAATGGTGTAACAACTGTGTCAACACCAGGTCCTGTGACTGTAGATGAGAGGACCAAGAAAAAGAATGATGTGAAGGCGAAGAGTATGCTTCTGATGGCACTCCCTAATGATTATGTGTTATCCTTCAATCAACACAAGGATGCAAAGACATTGTTTGAAGTCATTCAAGCAAGATTTGTTGGTAATGATGCCACTAAGAAGACACAAAAGACTTTAATGAAGCAGATGTTTAAGAACTTCAATGCTCAAAGTTCAGAATCTCTTGATTCTATCTACAACAGGATTCTAAAAATAGTCAGCAAATTGGCTGTTTTGGGTGTCAACATTGAGCAAGAAGATATGAATTCCAATTTCTTGAGAAGCTTGTCTACTGAATGGAAAACTTATGTGGTTGTCTGGAGCAACAAGCTTAACATTGACACCATGAGTCTGAATGATTTATACAACAATTTTAAAATTGTCGAACATGAGGTAAAGAAGATTGCTACCTCAGGCTCAAACTTTGGCTCCCAAAATATGGTGTTCATGGCTACCGCAAGCACAGGAAATATAGATGATGTTAATACTACTATTGGATTTAGTACTGTTAGTACTAAAGATAGTACTAATAATGCTCAAGCTAGTACTGCTGGCTTGAGTGATGATACTATTTATGCCTTCTTTACAAATCAGTTCAATGGGTCTAGGCTTACTCATGAAGACCTTGAGTATATTCATGAAGATGATCTGTAGGATATGGACTTAAAATGGCAATTGGCATTGCTCAGTATAAGGGAAAGAGATATTTCTAGAAGACTAGGAAGAAGATAACCATCGGGGGCATGACATGTACTGGGTTTGACAAATCAAAGGTTGAGTGCTTCACCGTCATAAGTTTTGACCCTTTGAAGAGAATGCAGGGCCCAGAATCAGATGGAAGGGGCAGATCTCGATAGCACCGAAGGATAGTAAACGTGGAAGATACTTCTTCCAAAGCAATGGTGGCTATAGATGGTCTGGGATTTGATTGGAGCTTTATGGCTGATGAGGAAGCTCCTACCAACATGGCTCTCATGGCCTTTTCGCTCGAGGTATATAATGATAAAGCTTGTACTAAAAAATGTATGGAAATTTATGAAACCCTTAAAACACAATATGATAACTTAAGGGTAGAGCTTAATAAAACTGAGTTTGAATTGGATAGCTATAAAAGAAGATTAGCCTCAGTAGAAAACCAACTTGTTTTCTACAAACAAAATGAGGAAGTGTTTTGTGAACAAATAGCAATACTTAAAAGAGATATGCTATAAAGATTCTGAGATAAATATGCTTACTATTGAGCTAGAAAATGTTATGCTAAAAAAGGATAACATAAAAGCTAATGTAGACTGGTATGCATATTCAAAAGAATGTTCACATAAGATCATAGAAGCTCAACTTCTTAGACCAGGAAAGGTTATGGGATATAATAATGTTGCACTACCCATTACAGTTTTGTATATACCTACTAAGGTAGATTTGTCTTCAACAGGTATAGAGGAGTTTAAGGAACCAGAGTTTACACACTATGGACCTAAACCTATTGAGAATGTTAGTGAGGAGGTTAGTGCAGATATTCCTAGTGAGTTAAGGATTCTTTGATGGAATCTTCATAGGTTAAAAACTGAGATAAAAACTATTTTTCAAAATACTCCTAAACCAGTAAAACCAGTTAGGAAAACATGTAGATATGTAGAGATGTATAGGTCACAAAAACCTAGGGGAAACCAGAGGAGCTGGAACGGTCGAATCCCAACAACTACGTAGTAATTTTATGATGAATAATAAACCATGTTTTATCTGCGGTAGCTTTAATCATGTGCACGTAGACTGCAAATCTAACCAATGGGGAAGGGTGAATCACCATGCTTTTGCTAAAAGAACTCACTCTAATGCTTACCCCATTTCCACGCACTCCATGGCTCTTAGAGGCTTACTTTGAAAACCTGCCCAAAACCTTTTAATACTACTAGGCCGCTTAATACCGCTTACCCTGCACCAATAGTTTATGGTGCTAGAACGTGTCACGCTTTCTAAACCAGACCATCTACCGTAAAAGACCCTATCAAAGACCGAAAACATCAACTTTCACAAACCGCTACAAAAGGTTAATACTATTAGCGAAAGTTTAACACCGCCATGCCAAGTTTTAAAACTGTTAGGCCAAGAAAAGGTGTTGTCGGGGTAAATGGGGACAATGTTGTTAAGGCCTTCAACATGTTGGGTATGGAGACCAATCAAACCCAATGGTGCATTAATAGTTTTAAAGAAGCATAACTACATTGATGCCCGAGGAAGATCCAAGTCGTAAGAATGGCTTGGGTCTCCAAAGGAATCTAATTTCCTTTATTTGTATGTGCAAGAACATCCACCCAATGATGATCATGGATATGTGGACAGTGGATGCTCTAGGCACATGACAGAGAACATGTCATACCTTTCAGATTTCATTGATTTTGATGGAAGATATGTTACCTTTGGGGGAGGAGCTAGAGGTGGAAAAAATACTGGTAAAGGCACAATAAAAACCGGTAAACTTGATTTTGAAGATGTGTACTTTGTACAAGAGTTGAAATTTAATCTCTTTAGTGTCTCACAAATGTGTGACAAAAGAACAAAGTTTGTTTTATCGACATCGAGTGCTTTGTTCTATCTCCCAACTTTAAGTTGCTTGATGAAAGTAGGTACTACTTAAAGTTCCTAGAAAGAAAAAAGTATACAGTTTTGATAGCCAGAACATTGTTCCTAAAGAGAACTTAACTTGTCTTGTTGCAAAGGCCACTACTAATGAATCAATGCTTTGGCATAGAAGGCTTTGTCATGTGAATTTTAAAGTAATTAATAAACTGGTTAAGGACAACCTTGTAAGAGGTTTACCTTCAAAACATTTTGAAAATGACCATACATGTGTTGCATGTCTTAAGGGAAAACAACAAAAGGCCTCTTGTGAGCCCAAGATTTTAAACCCTAATACTCAATCATTATTCATGCTTCATATGGACTTGTTTGGTCCTACTTTTTGAGCAACATACTGAATAAGAAGTATTGTCTTGTGGTTACTGATGATTATAACAAGTTCACATAGGTTTTCTTTATAGCTAATAAGGATGAGACAAGTAACATTCTTAAGAAGTTTATAACTAAGATAGAAAACCTAGTTGATAAGAAAGTGAAAATAATCAGATGTGAAAATGGCACAGAGTTTAAAAACAAAGTAATGAATGAATTTAGTGAGCAAAAAGGTATTAAGAGGGAATTTAGTATAGCTAGAACTCCTAAGCAAAATGGTGTTGCTGAAAGGAAGATAATGTCACTAATGATATTGATACTGCTGAGCCAAATGTTAATACTGTTGGGCCAAAACTTAGTATTGCTCCACCAATTAGTACTAGTGTTCCACCAGTTTATGCTGATCCGTTTAGTGATGATGATGTAGTAGATTTGAGCAACATAACCTCATATTATGTAGCTCCTACTATCCGTCACACCAGAATCCACAAAAATAACCCACTTGACAATATCATTGGTGAAGTTTTGTCTGGTGTTTAAATAAGGAAAATGTCAATGAATACAAGTGAAACAGGCTACCTTAGTACTGTTTATAAAGGGAAGGTTCATGGAGACATGTATACTTGTTTATTTTACTATTTTGTTTCTCAAGAAGAACCCAAAGGATCTCCAAGGCTCCCCAAGACTCAGCCTAGGTGGAAGCTTTGTAGGAGGAACTGCTACAGATTAAGCTATAGAAGGTTTGGATTTTGAGTAAAAACGCAATTGGTCCAAAGTGGGTATTCAAAAACAAGAAGGATGAGAGAAGGATAGTGGTCAGAAACAAAGCTAGCTTAGTAGCTTAGGGATATACACAACAATAAGGCATTGATTATGATGAGGTGTTTTCCCCAGTTTCTAGGATTGAAGCAATTGGGTTGTACTTGGCCTATGCTTCTTATAAGGATTTCACTATGTATCAGATGGATCTCAAATATGCTTTCTTGTATGGAACAATTGAAGAGGAGGTTTATGTCTGTCAACCTCCTGGTTTTGAAGATCCAAACTTTCCAAACAAGGTATACAAAGTGGAAAAGGCATTATATGGGTTGCATCGGCTCAATGGCATGGTATGAAACCTTAGCCCACATTTGTTGGACAATGGGTTTTAGAGAGGAAAATTGATCGACCTTGTTCATCAAGAGGAGGAAGGGTGATAATTTGCTGGTATAGGTTTATGTAGATGATATCATCTACATGGTAAACAGATAGTCACATATTAATCATATGGATCCTTGATGTATCTTACAACTTCTAGCCGATATTATGTTTGATGTATGTGCTTGTGCCAGATTTCAAGTCTCTCCTAAAGCCTCACACTTACATGTTGTGTAGGACCGTAAATACATATGATTTATGTGGTTTTGGGAGGTCGAGGTTGGTGGAAGAAGATGAAAGACATAATCTTTCTAGTGAGAGGGTGGATAAAACACAAGATGAGTTTATTGATAAACCAAACAATGAACAAACCTAATGCTCAACCACACCCCTCATGGAGAGTCATGAGGGGTATTTATAGGCTCATCTAACATTAACTTTGCCCTGTTTACATAAGTAGTCCCTACGGGTGCAACTTACTACGCATCTAGTCCAATTCATGTAAGTGGCGTTATCTTTATAAAAAAGCGAGGCTAACAATCTCCCTCCAAGATATCGTCACACTTGAATGGTAACAATGAGACCTATAAATACATAAGCAAAGTAAATTACAATAATTATGAACAATGTTGACTTTGTTGAAGCGCCAGAGTCTCTTAGTCTAGATAATGAGGCAAACTTGAAGTTCTCTCTACCAACAATCTCGACATTTGATCTTTGGCACTGACAACCCAAATCCTTGTAGCTCTGAACTTCAACTGTAACGGTCTAGTTAGGATATTACCCCTCCTAACTAGGAGCCTTTTCTTTTTCTCGCTCCTCCGAACCGACAACTCTCTTCCAACACGCAGCGGAGAAAGTAGACTCTTGATTGTAGCACAATGGTTGTCATTCTTGGAACATCGTAACAACATAACTCACTTAGTATTTCATGCAAGTTGTTACAAAAGCCCTGATGTACACACACTACTTCTCCTTCTTCAGTCTTAAGCACAATTCCCTTCGTAATCCAATCACGGAAGATGAAATACCAACTTCTCCCTCCTGATGGTTGCAAGCTATCGGAATCATCATAATGTTACGTACATGCCGTAGATTACCTTTTTTTTATGCAATATTAAAACCTTAGTTTGAGCATAATTCCGTGAGAATATGTCGCAAAAATACACTCAATACTTCTCAAACCAACCTTTAATCGAACCTCCTTTTGATTCACCGGCTAATAGTAATGACCAAATATGGAGATAACCCGATACGATGAACTTGAAAAGGAAGTAAACATCCCAACTTTGTGACTTATTGCTTGTTCTATATTTTTGAACAATCCACAACTTTGTGTGACACTAAGTACTATAACTTCCTTAAAGTGATAATTATACACTGTGAGCACTATAACGTAACTCCTTACATCGCTTATAACCAGATTGTCAAATTCATAATTACTTATGAAAAGATGTGCCCCAACAAGTTATCTTGAGACCATTGACTTATCTCAAAGATAAATAAGTACATCCTTGAAACGTCACTTCAACTTCAAATCAATAATACCGTACAAAAACCCCGTGATCATTGTTATCTAATATAAGCTCAAGCCGTGAATCAGATCCCTCTCGTGAAAATTTCCCATACCAAAATATACCACTCTTAAAAAATTGTATCCAATAATTCCTTGTTAGGTGAAAAATTGTATAACAATTTTTTCTTTTACATCCATTTTGTGTTGTAAACGTGAATATCAATCAATCACAGTCCATGTGAAGAAATTGTATCAAACGTCCCAAACCCTTTTCCAAATAACGAATTAACCTCACAAAGCCCATAATCGAAATTTTTGCAACAAGGCCCACGTTTAAATCTTAAGACAATGTCCAAATCCAAAAACCCCTACATAACATCCGATTATATAAGTCAAACAATCTTAACCTAACCCTAAAATCACTCTTGATAAAAAATGCCTACACTTTTATCTTTTTCTCTTCCAAAGCAGTCAACACATCCAAAACACATCTCTCCTTTCATTATAATCACGAATATCGCTTATATCAAACAAGAAACTCGCATTATCATCCTTGTGTGTCTTACTTGCTTAAACCAAACACCAAACCTAAATATGATATCAAAATCAATTACCATGAGCACCACTTATCTTGTACCAATACGAGGAACACACGAAGTACTTATGGCTTCAAGATCTCGATTGAGGTCTCGGTAAGATTGAATGTGTTGTGAGTCGTTTTTTTCCTTTTTCGATTGGTCATGAACGAACTAAGGAAATAGAAATAACATCCTTGTTATGTTTTATTTCTTGTTGTTTCGGAGATTAATTGAAGCGAGTCTTTATACATAGGATATGTGAGGATAATTGTTTCAATTAAAACAATCTTAAAAGATTGCAAAAAAGATTGAAACTAATCTGAGTTTGTGAATGTTATACTTTTCGAGTTTTGATTAATTTAGAGTTAGGAAGAGGTGGTGAGGGTTTTGGGTTGAGTCAAGATTAGGATGAATGTTTTGGTCGGATTTGATTTGGGTTAGTTTGATATATTGATTAGTGTCACGTTTTTGCATTGCAATAGGACTGATGATGTTGTCGAAACTGAAGTCTTGATTGAGTCTTGGTATATGGTATTCGATATTGTGGTCGTACAATTTTTTCAGTTACGCATAACTTCTATTTTACTGTTCTTACGCGTAAAGAATCTTACACGTAACTTCTTTGCTCGAACCTTATGCGTAAACTGCCTTGGTCTTACGCGTAAGTCTTCTTATGCGTAAACATGGAGTTATGCGTAAGCCTCTTACACGTAACATTTTCTTAGGCGTAAAAATGTTAGTTTAGGCGTAAACCAGATCTTACGCGTAACCTTACGCATAAAGATTGATTTTTACGAGTAACCATGTTTTTACGCGTATTCCATACGCGTAAAATTTCCGTAGGCGTAAGATTAGGGTTTAGACCCAGTTGAATTTTTTCCGAGATTTCCACCAAAAATCATTCCATCTTCATAAAACCCAAAATGCATATGAATATTCATTGTTTGCCCACAAGTATGACCATAAGAATAGACCGTATGACCACATATATTCATGGATTTGGTACCAAAAGTTAGATAAAAATGATAAAAACAATCGGTTGGACAAAAATGACACAACACATATATAAATGTGTAAGGACCATATGAGTTTTTGTTTTAAACTAGTAGGATACAAGTATTGTGAAAACGGAATACCAAAATAATAATAAAAAAAAATTTGCCAATAAAAATGGTACAAAAACTGTCTAAACACAAAGATTCAAAAAGCACACAAATCAAAACAATAACCTTGGCTCGATACAACTTGTTAGGATCGAAAAAACTTATTATTTATGTGGTTTTAGGAGGTCTAGGTTGGTGAAAGAAGATGAAAAACATCATCTTTCTAGAGAGAGAAAGTAGAGAGAGGGAGGAGAAGAGAAGGATGAGTTTTATTGATAAGAACAAACAAACACACACCTTAACCACCCCCTCATGGAGAGTCATGAGGGGTATTTATAGGCTCATCTAATATAAACTTTTCCCGCTTACTAAGTTGTCCCTACGGGTGCAACTTACTACGCATCTAGTTCAATTCATGTAAGTGACGTTATCTTTATTAAAAAGCTAGGCTAACATGTCGTGAAGAGGATCTTTAGGTACTTCAAAGGGGAACCTAAATTAGGCCTTTAGTTTCTAAGACTCTCCTTTGACTTGATGGAATACTCGCATGCTGATTATGTTGGGGCTTGCTTGGACAGAAATCCACAAATGGTGGTTGTTAGTTTCTGGTGTGCAGATTGATCTCTTGGTAGTGTAAAAAGCATATTGTGGTTGCAAATAGTTCTACTAAAAGTGAATATGTAGCTGCTGCAAATTGTTGTGCTCAAGTCCTCTGGATTCAAAATCAGAGGTTAGACTATGGGTACAACTTCATGAACACTATCATAAATATAGATAACTTGATAGTACTATTTGTATAATAAAAAATCCAGTTTTACATTCCAAAACAAAACACATAGAAATAGGACATCATTCTATAAGAGACTGCAATGAGAAAAAGCTAATTCAAGTTCTTTAAATTCACACAGATGTTAATGTTGCAAATCTCCTTACTAAATCTTTTGATGTTGGAAGGTTTCAGTACTTGGTTGCAAGTATTGGAATGCTTAATCCTTAAACAGTCTTGATTACTTTGTGTTCTTGTACAATTTTTGAAAATGGATTAGTACTATTAGTTATATGAGTTTGTGTGAGTCCCAAACCTCAGAGCTACTTAGCTTGTATGAATATGTTGCCTTGGATGATTCCAACACAACTATGATTGAAACAATGCTTGATGCTAACAAGTATGCAAAAACTACTTGATAACACTTAGAAGAATAACCAATGAAACACTAACAATGTAATGGACAAAGTAATAACCAAAACACTTCAATATTATTGATTGATAATACGGACACTCTTGCTAGTAACGGGGTTAACAACCTTGAAGCTTTACACAAAATGATATATATCTAAGTATAACCTCGGATCTCCTTTTATAGTCTAAGGAGTCCTTTACAAGATAACTACACATTAACTACGTATATCTTCTAATTACATAGAATATATTCTGTTCTAATCATCACACGTCATTCCCAAAATACCAACAGATAACTTTAAATAGCGATTACTAATCGCTATAACTAGCAAGCATTTAATCGCTATAACTAGCAAGATACTAACTGCTAACTACCAAGATAAGTTGTTAGTACCGAACTGGCATACTAACTTAAACCTCACAGTACTAAGTGTTTGGTCTTCTATTTCCAAACAATGCTCCATTAAACTTGTTATTAGCCTTCAAATGACAAGTTTTTGAGTTAAGTCTTTTGAGGATTCTTCTAAACACTATCTTCCCTTTGCGCCTTTATGACTTGGTCACACTGATCCATAATCTTCTTACCAGATCTCTTGCCATCTCTGAGTCTTCATCAACAATAAGCTTTGCAGATAGCATGGCCCCCAATATCCCATATGAGTGGAGGATACTCCTTCTCTACCAGCATGAATACATCTACCCCATTGGTTGTGGATACATGATGAACTCCAGATGAGTCATACAACTTCCATGTGGTATCTCCATCCTGAGCATGGAACTTCTAAAGACTATCAAATGGATTAGGATCAAATAGTCTCTCCGAAATCAATCCATAGCTCCTGCTCTTTTGTCATATTTAAACTCACTGGGTTAAACTTCTCTTTGACCCATTCCTACGACTTCACAAGGTAATCTCTGTCAAATTCCTTGACCATATCGGCAAAGTCTTGTACATTTCAATAATATTGCTCGGGTCTTATTATTCTCTAAGACTTTCCAAAATTGTCTCAGTGTGAATCTCCCAATCAATAATGGAATGCTTGGACTGAAAGGATCAACTGAACATCTTCCTCGAATAACCATTAGCATTTGATGAATCTTTTCATCAGTCATAGCTTCCGTTGTTGCGACTTACCAGTAGAGGATCACCTTTTTAACCTTATCACCTTCTTCTACCTTCTTCTTTTTGATCCAGATTCTAGTGATGTAGCTTTCCTTTTGAGACGCCTGGCCTCAGTTCGTTCCCATAGGTACAAAGTCTTGTACTCTTTGTAAGCTTTAACATACATGTCTTCAATTTCATATGATTTCCCCTTCGCTTGAGCATCCTTCTTAGAATCTTGATGCTTCAAATACAACTTCATATGCTTCATTTTTGTCTGCTTTTGTAGAAGCTTGAATCTTTTTCCTGCCATCCTAGCACTTTGATGTTTTCTAATCATGTCCATGAGATCTTATAAGGCATCTTCTTTGTTTTCTTCCGAATGGTCGCTTTCTTCTTCTTACATAATCTGAGCTAGCAATTCATTTGATTCTTCTTGAGATAGCTCTGCAGTCTTAGCCAATCTTTGTTGTTCAAGAACCCTTGCAACTTCTTATTCATGCATCCTTTGAGCAAATTCCTTATCAAGGTAAACTTGTGCAGAAACACCCTTCTTCATCTTCTTGGGTGGTTCTTCAGCAGCAATAATAATCCTTTTACCCTTGTCAACACTTTTTCTTTTAGTGTAGACAATTCTGGTAGAAGCATCAATACCTTGTTCTCCAGCAGTACTAACTGCTGCAGTTAGAATGTCAGCAGTACCTTCTTCACTTTGAACTGCTTGTGTGATATGTCTTCTAGCTTCAGCAGTATCAACTATTCACCCATCTGCCTTGCTACAATTGCAACATTCTCCACCAAATTTTCAATATCAATTGGCTGCTCTGTGTCTTGATAAGTTTGCCCATTATCTTCTCCCATATCAGTATGAAACCTCCCCTGAAATTCAGCTTGTTCTTGACCAATGTTGTGTATGGATCAACATCAATGTCAGCTATTTTCCTCCACTGTTTGGAAGAATCTCCTTGATCCATGTCTGCATCAGAACTCTATGAACTTGATGATTCAACCAGGGTGGTTCTCTTTTGTTGTTTAAGTGACTTCACCTTGAGTTGCAGTTTCTTCACCTTGCCCATTAGTTTTGTATGAACCTGCCGTACAGATTTACTTTTGTGTCCCTAAGCTCCTCGGTCCAAGGTAGTCACCCTATCTCATCATATGGTACAAGTAGCCATCAAACTCAATGAGTTTCATGTTTCCCTTACCACTTCAAGATGTGTTACCTTTTGTAGAGAGGTGGATCATGGCGCTTCTCCCATGGTGTCCATGTGGTCGGGTGTCCATCACCGCATCTCGGTCCTTGTGAACCGATATATTTGATGTTTCCATAGGTTGGGTCTTACTTATGTTACCCCTGCCCGACCGCTACTAAGCCTGTTCGAAGAGGGAGCAGCCTCTTCCTATGCTTTTGCCGAGCGCAGCCTCATCCGCAACATTAGGATCAGTAGGTAATCTTTGCTGAGGAACATCAAATCCCTCTTTGGTTTGACTCTTATAAGGTGATAAATTGGGTTGTGAGGCTGATTGAGTACCAGAATGATGAGTGGATGTGTGTTGGGAGTCAACTTGGGGTGTTGATCCTTCACCCTGAATTTGTAACATGATTTCAAACAAAGGAACTACAATTCCATTGAACCGCTTAGATTCCATCCTCATATTGCTAAAAAAAATTATGAGAGGCAAGGAGTTTTATAAATGTTTTCATGGAATTTAAGTTTAACTTGTCTGGCTTTCAAAACAGTTTGAATAAATCGTGGATACATTAAAATTTTAAACTTGTTATCCATGTTTTCACCATACTATCAAAAAATAATCTTGAATAGTTATAGGTCCTTTTTGTTGATAAGCATATGAGAGCAGTGGCAATATTGCTATTGAACTGCTCCCATGAGGTTTTTTTAGGACTCAAACAATGAAAGATAGTATGGATAAAAAATCTCCATTGTTGGGCAAAACAACCTTTTAGAAAAGTCAAGTTTTAAGCAGTTGTGTCTTACCCCATTCTAGTCATGTTTTTAAAAATCTTACTATTTAACATGTCGCTAATACCATCCTCATCTCTTCGGTGTAGATGCCTCCAAGAGATGCTTGTAAGGGTGATAGTGGTGCCATCTACTGTGGCTTGTAACTATTTGTTTCCATCTTCAAGAGTACCGACAATAGCATCACAAAACTATTTGATGTGAGAAACATACACAATAGGATTAACTATAAGAGCATACCCTATGTGGGTATGATTCAGGAAGTCCACTGTAAAATCCTAAAATTCTATAACCTAAAATTTGGAACCAATTAAAATTTTGCCCAAGTAATTATATGTAATCCCTAAGCTACATATTATAAGGCTTATGGTATAATTTGAAGTATGAAATACCTATAAGATGTACACTATTTATAATTATGCATGTATCCTAAATTAACTAAGGTTTGTATATTAAATAAATCCTATGTACAAGTATTAACCAAAATTGACATAATGTATATATAAAACATGTATATGCAAGATGTAGACTTACCTTCATTCTTTCCTAAATAACAAATCAATTCTAGCTTATACATAAAGCCTTTGGGCATTTTTTTAATATAGCACAACAATATCTTTTGTAACTTTGGCAAGTATCACATTTGATTCTATCCTAATCCCTATATTCCTTTTGTAAATACACGGTATTCATTTTTCTTCCAAAATGTAATCATTTTCCCTAAACCCTAAATTGAGCTCAGCCTACTACACACACATACACACATTATTCATTGATTGGTGGCTGCTATTCCAAGGAGACTTGGGTAATTTATCTATGAAGATGATAGTACAACATTGGTTGAAGTGTTCCTTTGATTCATTTTTTTATCCTGACGATTGGTACACACATCTTTTTCTCCTTTATAGCCTCTCATGATCATGATAATATATATATATATATATATATATATATATATATATATATATATATATATATATATATATATATATATATATAACATATGTTTATTGGCTTAAAATGGTGTATGATAATTATTTGTAATCGGCTCATTATAATATGTTTGAATAAAACCCTAGATATATATGAATTTTGGTATGTTGATTGCTTGTTAATTTTGAGAATGTTATGAGATGATGATTGAGATGTGTATCATGTTTATGTCATTATAATTTTTGCTTTAACATCATCTATGATTGAATCAATAAATTACTTATGAAATGGAATGAGAAACATGTGTTATTATGGCCTCTAATGAACCAGAAACTGACACAGATCATATGATGAATTTGTATGTGTTATGGCTCGAATTGTATAAGTGCTATATTTTGTATTTTTGCTTGTAAACTTAGTTTTATGTCTTATTTAAGTTCTCCCATTGGTTTGGAATGAATTGGAGTCGATTGGTCTTTTGATTTTATGGGATTAGGTGTCAAAATCTGAATTAGTAATCAATTTCAACCTTGGTTTATGATTTTAATTTGAAATCAAGAAAGAGTTAATATACCAAATTGGACGCTTTAAATATAGGTTATGGGTGATCTCTCGTGAATTTTCGGAATTTTGGAGTAGTCTAAACTGGTGATAATTGCTTATTTTTGTGTGTATAACTCGATAAAAAATCGGACTAGTCAACTAAATGAATTTTTATACTGTAGTTTCACTTTGAAATAAGTTATGGGAAAATTACACTAAGTACTTAAGACATAGATGAGTCTGGGATAATTTTGTAAGAGCTCTAGAAAATACCTAAATATACTTTAAAAATGTGTGAATGGGTAATTTGTTTAGGTGTTAAAAGGCTGAATTGATTATAGGAATGAAATATGTTCTTAAAACCTAACTATCATCAATATGCTTTAACCTAACCTTACTTTATCATTAATATGATCTTTAAAGATGTAATTAAGCTACTTAAATGCATTTCATAACCTAATTTGATAAATGACATGATTAGTATATTTATTGAATGTTAAACCTAAGTTATAAACCCTAAATTACTATGTTTGGTACTGAAACCAGAATCACTAATGAGCTAATAAGTATATAATGACACTTAATTCATGTAGATTATGGAAGAAGAAGTGAACCATCTTTCTTGTGTTCATTCCTATCTGATCTCTTTCCATTTGCTAAGGTACAGATATTATGACCTTTCTTTTAAGATATCTCATGACCTCTTACACATCTTTTGATCTTTAGCAATCTTGAATTATTTTATGTGAACCTTTGAATTGACCCTTTACCATGAACCTTAGATATGAACCGTTTATTATGAACCCTTGATTATGCTATTCTGATGATTTAGACATTTGCCAATCTTTGACCTTTTCTTGACCCTTCAATTTAATACCCAGCCATTTTCCCTCAGCTGGTAACATGGCCATGTCATTGATGCACCAATGGCATGACTCGTGGTGGTCGATTGTTGAACCATCCCATCCCTTTCATATATTATGAGCTCAAAAAATTTTGTACATGCTTGGCTACTAATATTTTCGGCGTGTGGATGCATCCTAGATTTGTTCTATATATGATATGATATGACATGATTGATTTTCTTTGGTGATTGATGTTGTGTGCAATACACGCCCTTCACATTTTCGAGTTAGCTACTCCATTGGTTACTTATGTTATGATATGTTTGTTTCTGCTCGGTAGATCACCGATATTTTCCTTTCATGACCTTCTATCTTGTTATGCCTCATGTTATTCCCCAATGCACCATATTCTGTATTTCTCATTTTTTAGTTTTAGTTGATTACTCATTCATTCCTTATGTGATTCATCCGACTACCATACTATACTCCAGTTCATTGATTTGTCATACTCTCATTCCATTTTGATTGACCGCAAGCTTATACTTCCGGATTACCACTTCATCCTGCTTACCAGCTATTATATGATTAATATGTGACTATCTGCTTACCGCTATTATATGATTAATATGTAAATATCACTGCCTCGCTATCATATGATTAATATGTATCTCTCTGCTACCATGCTATTATGTGACTAATTGATTCATCCATTTGCCATGCTAGTATGTAATTATTTAACTCATCCGCTACCATGTTATACACCTCATTCTTATTTTATGGGTTATGATTATCATTTAGTATTCCTATTTGCTATTTGTGACAAACATTCTTGTACTTTGTTGGTATTTTTCGTTCTTACCATATAAGTTTGGCTTAGTAATTGATGTTTACCGAAATTTGATCCGCCATGTTTACACTTCGTCTCATGCTACCTGGTTGATGAGGGAATATGGTTCAACTTATGTTATATGTCTAGTTGACTTGTTTAGTTGCCATGCTATAGTCTTGTTTAGTTAATTCATTCAATTATGATGCTCGCTTGATATTCCTACCGATACATGTGACTATCATGCTTAGCTAGTATTCATTTGTTATGATATTCGCTTTATTAACCGTGGATTATCTAACTTGTGTGATGGCCATGCTTTACTTTCAATTTACCGCTATAGAATTCACCGCTTATATGTATTCTAGTTATCTCGATTTATTTTGTCGCCATATTTATGTTTAGTTGATACTGCCGCTATGCTTGCATAATCGCTTGGTTACTTGTTTTGTTTATGATAACGTTTATCAACCTATTTTTTATGTTCAAGATTCAGATGTTTGGTTATTTATAATGCTTATATCTATTCACGATGCACCGCTTTGTTTTGGTCTCCTTTCATTGTTCTTCTTGTTATCTGTTAATATCGGTTTCGCAGGCTCCTCATTGAATCATTTTGTTCATTGCTATGACCTTGATATGCTTTCTTTGATTCCTTTCATATATTTATTTTGTTTAGTTTTTATTTTGTCATATCTGTTTCACGGCTTTTAAGCTGCCCACAATTTTTTTTCATGCGCAGTACCTAGTAGGATGTTGGGCTTGATGGGCAGAGTGGAGCATTTTAGGAACCGACCCTAGTTTCTCTATCTTATTGGACTCTTTTTGAAGATCATTGTTTTGATATTACATTTTGACATATTGGATTTTGTATTTTTCCTTGTAAGTCATTCGTTTATATGACATTGGTATTTTATTTTATAAGACTTCCGCTTGCAAAATTTTATTAGTATTTTCTGATATGACTCCATAATGTGACATTCGGATGCTTGTCCTGGTGCGCATGGTATCGAGCTAAGGTTTCGCCTTGTTGACCTTGACCCGTGAGGACTGGGTAGACATTAGGCTTCCGCTTGTTTTGATCTTTCTCGATTGTTTTCACTTTTCTTTCGGACTTGATCTCACTTTTGTCTCCTCCGCTTATTTGATCCTCATTCTACATTTGATTTTGTCCGCCTTGTCTTCACTTTTCGCTTGTCGACGAGATGGAGACTACCGTAGAGTCGAAGATGGTGGTGTCGACCTCGCTACTGTTGCAAAACGCCTGAACCGAGATTCGTGTTTCGCACCATTGTAATGTCTTTGGAGACATCGGATGCTACTGAGAGAGCCGGCCGAACAACCGAGGAGCAAAGACGGAGACAAGATTCAACTGAGGACACGGAAGATGCAGAGCAAAGGAACGACCGTATACTTTAGACGCGGCGGAGAAACTACTACCAAGATTGGGGATATTGGTGTCAAACCAAACCATTGAGATGTGAGAAGATTCATCTACTTGGCCGCTGGATGATGGAGTCCTATGGCTTGATTTTTTGGTGTTACTACAACCTCGCGTTGTATTTTATATCTCTTTGACAAATCTCGATTTTCATCCATTATGTTTATATGATTTATATTAGTAAAAGACCTTGCACCTTGTCATTCTAGTGAGCCTCCGCTATTCTTGATCGCCGTAATGAGTCATGAGGAACCTTCTCGAGCAAGAAAACGAATTTCTTTCTTTGTGGAATGGTAAGTTTGATGGATGTATTACGTGCTACCTCGTATGTATTTGTTTTGACGTGATGTTGGTTATGTGTTTTGTCATGACCCGAGATAGAATATGATGACAATAAGGACTTGTTATGTGATGCTAGTCCTTGTCAACGGATACCAAGATCAAATAATTTGAATTTATTGAGATCATATCGACGCCTCGGGAAATGCCTAAAGTTAGTATGTGAATGAATTAAAATTATGTATGCGATTAGTTGGCCTTATCTCTTGTTTGTATGTGCGGGTGTTATACCCATCTAATGATGCGTTTGGAAACATTATGTGTTTCGTGAATTCAGACGCTCTTTTGATAAGTCTTTTCAAATTTCGGGGACGAAATTTTTCTTTTTAGAGGGGAAGAATTGTAAAACCCTAAACTTCTATAACCAAAAATTAGTAACCAATTAAAAATTTTCCTACGTAATTATATGTAATCCCTAAGCTACATATTTTAAGACTTATGGTATAATTTGAAGTAAGAAATACTTATAATATGTACACTACTTATAATTATGCATGTATCCTAAATTAATTAAGGTTTGTATATTAAATAAATCCTATGTACAAGTATTAACCAAAATTGACATAATGTATATATATACCTATATATAAAACGTTATATGCAAGATGTAGGCATACCTTGATTCTTTCCTAAATAACAAATCAATTCTAGCTTATAAATAAAGCCTTTGGGCCTTTTTTTGAAGACAGCACAACAAGATCTTTTTTAACTTTGGCAAGTATCACATTTGATTCTATCCTAACATCAATACTCGGTTATCCCTTTGTAAATACACGGTATTCATTTTTTCTTCCAAAAAAGATTTCATTTTCTCCCCTAAATCCTAAATTGAGTCAGCCTTTACAATTACACACACACACACACACATTATTCCTTGATTGGTGGCTGCTATTCCATGAAGAATTCGTGATCCTTGAAGCTAGGAGACTTGGGTAATTTGTCGGTGAATATTGGATAGCATACCATTGGTTTTGGTGGTTCCTTTGATTCTTTTTTTGTCCTAGCCGATTGGTACACACATCTTTTCCTCCTTAATTCATATACACTCTCATGATCATGATAATATATATATATATATATATATATATATATATATATATATATATATATATATATATATATATATATATATATATATATATATATATATATATATATATAACAATGATTATTCTTAAATGGGTGTTTGATAATTATTTGTAATCGGCTCATTATAACATGTTTGAATAAAACCCTAGATATATATGAATTTTGGTATGTTGATTGCTTGTTAATTTTGAGAATGTTATGAGATGATGATTGAGATGTGTATCATGTTTATGTCATTATAATTTGTGCTTTAACATCATCTATGATTGAATCTATAAACTACTTATGAAATGGAATGAGAAATATGTGTTATTATGGCCTTTAATGAACCCTAAAAACTGGACAACATCATATGACTAATGTATGTGTTATGTATAATTGCTATATTGCTATATTTTCTTTTTTCTTGTAAACTTAGTTTTATGTCTTATTTAAGTTCTTCCATTGGTTTGAATGAAGTCTATTGGTCTTGTTTTTGATTTTATGGGATTAGGTGTCAAAATTGTGAATTAGTTATCCAATTTCAACCTTGGTTTATGATTTTTAATTTGAAATCAAGTAAAGAGTTAATATACCATTGACAGGTTTTAAATATAGGTTATGGGTGATCTCTGTGAATTTTTGTGGAATTTTTGGAGTAGTCTAAACCTGGGTAATAATTGCTTATTTTTCGTGTGTATAATCTCTGCTAAAAATCTAGACTAGTCAACTAAATGAATTTTTATATATTGTAGTTTCATTTTGAAATAAATTATGGAAAATTACACTAAGTACTTAAGACATAGGTGAGTCCTGGATAATTTTGTAAGAGCTCCAGAAAATACCTAAGTATACTTTAAAAATTCGTGAATGGGTAATATGTTTAAGTGTTAAAAGGCGAAATTGATTATAGGAATGAAATATGTGCTTAAAACCTAACCATCATTAATATGCTTTAACCTAACCTTACTTTATCATTGTAACATATTGGATTTCACAAACACATCAAATCATGATCAAATGGGGCATATACAATAAGGTTTTAGAGAGAGAAATAATTAGAGGTTTGAGAACTTAGTAAGAGAAAATGAAAGTATTATTATGAGCTCCAACCCTCTACCTTGGGAGGTAGAGGGTATTTATAGTCTTACATAAAACGCCACTTACTCTGGGATCGTGCATATAGGTAAAGACCCGTCCGTCTCCCGGTGTTACATAACTAAATACTACTTAACATTAAATAACTACGACTCACGAGCTTTTAATTACATATACTTGAGGTGACCGACACTTTAATAAATAGATTTACTAAATCCTAACAATCTCCCCCTAAGGGAGGTCACCTCAAATTACATTAAATACAAACAGATATTAGATTAAGATTGTTCTTGGGTTCTTGATAATGTTCTTTGCTCAGAACCCTCATTGATTCTTCATTTTTGCATGTTTGGTTAATCCAAGTGGAGGTTTTAACCGATCCATGTGATAATGAGTTTTGAGCCAAAGATTGAGATCATCGATATCATAAATCTCCACTCTTCCATTGTGGTGTTGATATTATGTGAAGTTGTGATTTTGGACCGACATGCTCATTATTTCATTCGCATCATGAGTAGCGAAGCTTTAGTTGATTCATGATATTTGCGCAGCCAGAGCGTAAACATAGTATAAAAGTATCAGAGCCAGGTTATGTAGATATGCACAAGTCATGATTTCTTCAATTAAGTGTAGATGCTGTGGTGCATGTGGCTTAGATTGACTTCTCAACTGATCACCGAATCGCCAAATGTACCAAACAATAGTACAAAACATACGAAAGTTTCTTTGATCACTTCGTTGAATTGAGGTACACCGCCCACGGTTCCGCTGATCAAGCATTAAGCACTGCTCGCTGATCGTAGAATTTCAAGAATCTCTTGATGTGGTTTCACTGTTTCACTGTTCAAACCGGAACTCTCAAAGAAGACAACACGGAGGAAGAACGCAAATTGAGATTTAACGATTGATGAAAAATTATTTGAAAACAATCGCGTATTGCTTGAAGAAAGAGTTTTGCAATACGACGAAGGTTTTAGAAGATCAATTTTCAATCAAAATACTTTTTGTATTTGAAGAGTACACATTCACGTGCAGTGAAAAGAAGAGATTCAGACATCATGGTTTTCCAAAAGTTTTTTTCAATCGAAATACTTTTTGTGTTTGAAAACATGAATACATTCGATGTGCTAGAGAAAAGAAGATTTGCACATCGAACGGTTTTTCCAAAAGTATCGCCATTCATTTCTCGACCAAGGTTGATTCAAGAATGAATCGCCCCATTGTTTCTATCCAGTTGTCACAAGCTTGATTTTTTGGAAAGATCTCACATGTCACCCACCAAGAGCTTGTTTTATGTTGGCTCTAGAAGGCTTTCCATCTTCATTGTGAATATTTTACATATCACTCGGATGTTCTGGCAATACCACAAGGATAATGCGAAGGACTCTTAATATATTCTTACTTTCTACATTGTGTGAAACAACAAGTCTTCATTAATTTTGTGTCCTAATGAGTTATTGTGGATGATCTCTTGGCTCTAGACTCAAAAGTGCACATTTGGTTTTCCATATGGAGACTAGGAGAGGTCTCCTTCTTCAATATCAACAATCTCTAAGAGAAATTAGATTATGGGTTCCAGTGAGAATGAAACAAGCCCTTTTAGAGAACTTGAGTAGCTTGGGAAGTTTAGCAATGCGTCACTAGGGTCCATGACGCCTTGTCTTCAATACGGTGTTACCTTAGTAAACACCAAAGAGTATATATTGAACCCGTTTCCCTAAGGTTGAATTGTTGGAGGCTATTTCTTTTCACCCTTTTCTCGTTTCATTTATTTTTTCATTCTTTAACCCTCTTTACCATCTTCATAACTAGAACCTTGTTGGGTTTATTCCTGCACTAGCTCGCTCACCCACACTCTTCCCATTTCTACTTTTCTCCTTTTTCCATCATACCTAAGGACTTCTACACTATCTAGTGGATTGTCCCAGGTAGATCCCCTCCTTCTCGCGGATCATGGGAACAAATACCTAACGTTATCATCCTTATATCTCCATACATAAAGTAAATTTGGTCGGTCTATTTGGTATTGTTCATTTGCCATTGGAACCAATTGAAAACCATTTGAAAATCAATCCATATACTTGTGATATATTATCAAAGCATTTTGTACTAATTGTTTTGACATTTTTAGAAAAAGAGCTCACCCTCAACATGTGCATCATGTATTTGAAATCGTTTTGGCACACGGAGGCAAGGGGAAGGATTAACTTCTTTGATTACCATTTTCTAAAAGATATCAACATCACTTCCCCGACGGATCAAGTAGATAAAGCATATTGGGGAAGGATGAGGTTTTCATAAGTTTGCTCTCCCTCAATATGTGCCTCGAGGTTTGAAAGAGTTTTGCACATATTAGAAGGAACCCGCACTTAGAGACAAATCAATCACGTTTCAATTCTTTGTGGTTTAAAAGATGCTCCCCCTCAACATGTGCATGGAAAATTTGAAATCGTTTGGCACATGTGGGGAGGAAAGCTTGCTAAACACTTATGAAATCTTTTATCGATTATCATTAAATCCAATTTAAATCACAAATTCTCTCCCGATCACAATTTTCAAATCATTTGAGATTTGTGATCTCTGCAGATTTAAATTGATTTTGAACGCTTTTTAGGGGAGATGTGACTTGATTATGAGAAACATTTAACCGATAAGGATCAAGTTTGAGACTTTAGACTCCAAAGATTAAAATGCTTGAGTATCTTTTGAAAACATAATAATAACAAAGGTCTTGTACCAATTGTATACAATATTGTAAAATGTTGTTCTTTTTGATTATTCAAGAGTAGACCTTTCTCAACCACGCCAAATTGTTTGAAAAAATTTTTGATTGAAATCATTCTCCCATCAATAAATGACATATGTTGTTGATTGAAGGATAGATGTTTGACTGCATCTAAAAGCCAGATAATTTTGAAAAGTAGAGTCCGAAGTATTTTCAAAGCAATTTTGTTTTCATTAGATGACAAATATTTTTCAAGAACCATTTGAAGGAAAAAATATTTGAAAGGAAACATTTGTCTTTTTGACGACAAACATTTGTTTTAGAATCGAGCATGAGGTTTGAAGATTTAAGATAAAGCATAAGCCCTGCTCTTTCTTTTGAAAACTACACCGAAATGACAATAATACATAAACTATAGTTTCACTTTCTCCAAAAAATATATATATATATATATATATATATATATATATATATATATATAGATATAAATAGTATATATATATATATGCATATATATATATATATATATATATATATGAAAAGTGTATAAATAAATATATATATATATGTATATATATATATATATATATACATATATATATATATATATACATATATATATATATATACATATATACATATATATACATATATATATATATATATGTATATAAAGGGTGAAAATATACATATATTTTCAAACAAAATATGTACATTCAAGAATTAAAACTAAAAGTGCATTCTTTGAATGTCAATACAAAAGTTTCATGATAAACAAGGAAAATATGGCAAAATAACAATATTTTGATTTTTCAAGATTTTCTAATTTTATGGATTTTGAAATTTTACTGACATTCAAGATTATCCTGGGCGAAAGCAAGATAATTATGAAATACAAGTTCGTTATTCCTAAGATGAGGAGTGAATGTATTTAACAGCCATGATATTTGCAAATTTACGATGACTTTGATGCAGTGAATCATTCTCATTAAAGACAAGTGGCATTTTTCTCCCTTTTTCCCGACTCGACTTCACTCTTTTGTAAAGATGTTATTTTTCATATTCTTGTCACTAAGTGAATTCTTCATTGAATCATATAACTTCAAATGCCGCTTAACCTTTTCTATTTTCTTGTTTCTAGAAATTTCTATATTTTCCTTTGTAAACATTAACCAAAGTTTTGTAGATGAAACATTGAGAACACCGAGATCTAAAGAAGAAGGCATTTGGGAGCCACACGTTGTTCTTTTCACCCTTTAATTGAGAATTGGGTTATCTTCAACTTTCCGATCATTAAGTACAATGAGCTTGAATCATTTCACACGTTTGTTTATTTCAAAAGTGCATCAAACTCGCATTTGAGGATGTCTTAAAGTTTGAGATTTTGACATTTTCTTAAAGATGTTTATTTTAGCTGCAAATTAAATGTACAACTTCTAGCTATAAAACCTGCTTTCAAATTATCATGTGATCATCCCGATCAATTTTCTCATTCAGCTCGAAGTTTTTGATTTCAAGCTCAATGACACTATCATAAAACTTTCAATGCAATAGTTAATTCATGAAATTGAGTGCGTAATAGAATGCTTAGTAACAGAGTAAAACACATTATGCCACAATAACTTAATACTAAGTTCTCATTTAAGATATACAAGTTCTTCCTTTCAATTTCATTATATTTGAGTTCCCGTTCATAATCATTTACCTCAAATATCATTGCATCAAATTCTTCCATTTTTGACCGAAAGTTAATCCTTTAAAGACTCTCAATTGACCCTAATTTGTTTTTAAGGGTACACCTAAATAACAATTCTTTAGTTTGTCAAAACCTTCTTCAGTTATCCCCTCAGAGTGATTCTTCTTTATGTGTCTTCAAATCAACGAATAGTTGATAAACAACATACAAAAATGATTAAGGTCTTGTTATTAAGGGCAATAAGTTCTAAGAACTAAAGTATTGGTATTTGGGATACCGGTCGCAGTGCATTTTCCTAAAGGAGTGTTTGTTTCAAACAAGATTAACTTTTGTTTATCCATATCTTTCTTCCAAAAATCGCTTCAGGGTTAATTGAGTTTGAGGCTTAAACATGTTCGTGGAGATCCAATTTTCCTTAGTGTAATTGATCTGTTTCAAAACAAGTACAACCTCACACAAACCGCCACTTGTGAATGGTCAATCAAGCTTAAAACCGATTTTAAACACACAAATACAATGAATCCAGAGCAAAATACAATTCGTCGTTAAGTCCACAGACTCAACAAAAGTGCAAACACCAGATCGAACGATAGACGATGATCACTCAATGATGCGATCTGTAGCGATTCAATGGAATATTACACTACTGAAAAGGTTATAAATAACAGCCACTTAAATACAAATTAAGAAAATTAAAAAGATAAAGATATTAAATAACCGCTACCTGTATATTTAAAGTGATGAACGCTTAAACCTAAAACTTATCGTTTAAATTAAAAACTAACGCACAAAATAAAACGAAAATAAAGAAGAAAATACCTACTTGATATGAAAAATACATCCAAATATTTAAGAAAATTAGAAAGAAAATTATTTTTTATAACTATTAAATTAATTATTATTAAATAAAAACTAATTTTAACTATTTAATTTCAAAATAAAAGAAAATATGAATAAGACTAGAAAAATAAAATTATACTTAGAAAAATTTAAAAATATGATAAAACTAATTTTAAAACAGAAAATATGACTTTTTATATATTTATTTACTAATTTAAAACTATTTAAAACTAATTAAAATGCTAGAAAATACTTTTAAACTAAGGAAAATTATGGGAAAATACTTTTATGACTTTTACATTTATCTTAACTTTAAGAAAAAAAACTTATTTTTAGAAGCTTTATTCACTTATTTATATTAAAAAACTAGTTAAAATGCTTAAAAACTAATTTTAAATTAAGAAAATGCAAAACAACTTAGAAAATCAAAATCAGTGGAAACTCTAAAATAATATTAGGAATATATAAAGAAATGGAAAACAAAGCGAAGTGCAGATATGAAGTTTGATGGGTCTTAATGTAATACACTTGAATAAGCAAATGAATTCAAAGCTTACCAAACCAAAAGAGAAAGCTCTAATATGCCAAATGAATGCAACAAGATTCAACAAGCCCCAACCACTTGGAATAGCAAATTACCGATTTGATGTTTGAGCTTTGCTAAAACAAATGAAAGGGTGCTCACTGAGTTTATGCATCACCAAATAAGCTAAAACCTAAAGAATTGTAACTCATTACCGGTTGCTACCGAAACAAAGTATGAGATCAAAATAGCTAAAATGAGCCGCAGAAGCTTTTTCAAAACTGACAAACACCGAAGTCAGACTCCGCAGATATGGGCGACGAAGCTGGACGATGTGTTACGTACCACAAATAAGTCCAAACTCAAAACCAAAATTGACCTCGTATTGTGAACTAATGAAAGCTAAATTACAAAGGCTAATCGATTTCACTACAAGCTTTCCTAAGAGTT